>CM026220.1:13840808-13928580 GCA_014839995.1 Xenentodon cancila | reverse complement strand
TACCTGCTTTGAATCTTCACTCAGGGCCTTTTCTGGTTTCTGTTCAAAGATTAAAAACATACAATTCTGTCAACAACAGAGTTTTTACTGCAGAAACACAAAGTTGAAGATCTTGAACCAGCTGAAGGAGACTCGGCCTCTACGTCAGTCTGGTTACTGTAAATGTGAAGAAGCTCAAAGGTCAAACTGTCCTGCAGAGACACATTTCCTCCTTTTAAAGCCTCATCACACAACAGTTACACAAGCAGCAAAGAACAACTTCTTCCAGGAACCACACTTTATTTTGAAAGGCTCCACAGGAAACAGCAGTCTGACTTTAATGCTGGAGACGACAGCTTCACTCCAGGAAATAAAAAACCACAAAGTTTGTTTTATGAAGAAAACTGATCATCAACTGTTCAGCGTGGTGTTTTTGATCAATAATAAAACCAATAAAAATACTGTCATCTAACAATCATGTAGATTTGTCTTCAGACACAAGATTGATCAAAGTCTGCAGGTAAATCAGAAGTGAGCAGAAGTTTCTACCTTCACGTGTTCCAGTCAAAAGACAAAGTTGAAGAGAGAAATAAAGTTTGAAGTAACGATCCGGTTAACAGCAGCTGTCCTTCGTCCTCGGGTCTCACCTCACCGGCAGCTGAAACCCTCTCGGTACCGTTATGTCAGATACGTTATGTTCAATTTACTTTCACTTTGTCCAGGAGTTCACGTCCAGCTGCGTCGTGAAGTGGAAACTGTCAGCAGCAAATGCCGAACAACCTTTGCACCGTCATCCTTTTCAGGAAGTGGAATAGGGTCGACTGTTCAACACGGATGAAGTTGTGGTCCAAGTGAAACAAGTCTCTCACACATGCACATGCACGTGCACATGTACACTCCACCCACCACAGACTGGAACATTTTGTCCGTTTGCTTGTTTCCTGTCTCTACTTGTGTTGTGTGTCGTCTTACTTCGTATCACAAACTCTGATTAAATGGATCATTTTTACTGGTTGTATTTTAGTTCTATTTGTTTTTTATGTTTTCAGATCTGTGAGTCCAACCACAGACAAAGACTTTCAAAGTACAGGAAACCTGCATGCAGAGCATCAACACTCAGCTTCCTGTCTCTCATTCTTACTCAATCTCTCTCCGTCTCTCTCTCTCTTTCCTGCCCTGCTCTGCTCAGCTAAAACAGTCGGAGCTTCTCAGAAGATTTGTCTCAGCTGCCATGAACAAATATACTGAACACTTAAAATCTGCAGTATGTATAAGCATCCACAACCTCAGCAATCCAGACTTTTATTACATTTATCAAACTTCCACAGCCAGCTGAATCTGTGGGTGTCAGCAGTGAAAAGAACAAGATGAAGTCCCGTGTCCTGGATGACGCTGCCGTTCTGGTAGCTGCAGTAGTGAACAGTACTGACACTTGTGTCCTTTTTCTTTTGTTTTTGGCTGTTTTCCTGCAGAAAAGCTTTAAGATTGCATTTGCAGAACATGACCATTTTCCAGTCTGTGGTTGGTGGAGTGTACATGTGCACGTGCACGTTATTTATATTTTTATTGGTTTTATTATTGATCAAAAACGCCGTGCTGAACAGTTGATGATCAGTTTTCTTCATAAAACAAACTTTGTGGTTTTTTATTTCCTGGAGTGAAGCTGTCGTCTCCAGCATTAAAGTCAGACTGCTGTTTCCTGTGGAGCCTTTCAAAATAAAGTGTGGTTCCTGGAAGAAGTTGTTCTTTGCTGCTTGTGTAACTGTTGTGTGATGAGGCTTTAAAAGGAGGAAATGTGTCTCTGCAGGACAGTTTGACATTTGAGCTTCTTCACATTTACAGTAACCAGACTGACGTAGAGGCCGAGTCTCCTTCAGCTTATTCAAGATTTTCAACTTTGTGTTTCTGCAGTAAAAACTCTGTTGTTGACAGAATTGTATGTTTTTAATCTTTGAACAGAAAACCAGAAAAGGCCCTGAGTGAAGCTTCAAAGCAGGTAGGATCAGCAGATCCGGCTGTAGAAGAGACTTCCTCAACCTCCCACTGTTTCCTGACTGCATTCAAGTGACACTGATATAAAAACAACAGAGAGGAGCAAACCAGTGCAGGAGCAGCTGGTCTTTGTACAACACCAGTGATTGACAGAGAGGACGGAGTCCGTCCCTCTAAAACCCCTCTGTGTGGGGAACATGAGAGTCGGAGCAAAGCTCAGAGGTGAGACGAGCATCTCCAACTGTCCACGACTCTTCTGCATGTCAGAGCTGAAAACTCACATCAGAAAACGTCATTATTACAGGAATGAACCTGGACCTGGACCTGGACCTGGACCTGGACCTGGACCTGGACCTGGACCTGGACCTGGACCTGGACCTGGACCTGGACCTGGACCTGGACCTGGACCTGAACCCAGCTGTGTGTCCTTGAAGAGCGACAGGTCAAAGTTTATATATAAGTATATTAACTTTAAAGGAGACCAACATTCTGCTGTAAAGAGGTGAGTGTATCTAAACTCTGTCAAAGATTTATGTTCAATACTTTTTAAACTTTTTTACTAAATATTTTTACATTAGGTTATTTATTATTCATATAAAAAGAAAATGTGCACTTTGAACTCTTTATTCTTCCATCAGGGTCCATCAGAAAAGAGACTCTCTTGAACATGAATCCAGCTGTTTGTCCTTGAAGAGCGACGACTCAGATAAAAGATTTATAGTCTTTAAAAGAGACCAACTGTCTTCTTCAGAGAGGTGAGATGTATTTAAATGCATTAAATGTATTTAAATCAGTCCTCATGTTAGGGAATGTCCACATGTTTCTTCTTGAGTAGATCCATGTGGTCCTGGACCCCTGTGGTCCTCCATCACCTGATGGTGATCTGAGCTTCCTCCTCATAGATCTTCATCTCCTGTCATGAGCTTTTTCCTGTGTTTGAATCATCTGGAGGTCTTACCTTCCAGAGGACTGATCCTGATGATGCTCCAGAGTTAATCAGCTGGTTCATGTCTCCATCAGTTGTCCATGTTCTAGATGTTGTTGTAACTTTTTTTGGAGCAGAATTGGATCTTGTAAATCTGTGAATCAACAGCGCTCTCATTGAGGTCACATGTACGTTCTCAGTGGGACCAACAGGACCGGGAAACCTTCACCACCACAGCCAGTCCTCTGATTGACTGTCCTCATCCAAACATGTCTTCATGGACCTTCAGCTTGTGTTTGTCTCTGTGTGGACAGACATGATGTGAGCTAATTCTTCATGATTCCTCCACAGAGTTGACCAGCAAAGCTCAGAGCCTCCCAGTAGTGCCTCTTTCCAGCAGCATCAAACACAGCTGGACTCCATATTTCTGGTCTGTACATGAACAACAACTGCTTCTCTGTTGGTGTTCATCTCCAGCTGCTCTTTGTAGACCAGCAGACTGTCAGTCTGTCCAACTTGGATCTGATGTTTGTCTCCATCGTTTCAGTCTGATTGTGTCATTCATGTGGTCTTCTGTTCCAGCTGCTGGAGGACAACATTGTCATGTTTGTGAAGAACGAGCTGAAGAAGATCCAGAGGGTTCTGAGTCCAGATTACCCAGAATCCCTGGAGAATCTGTTGGAGGGTGAGGCTGAAGAACAGAAGAGGAGCAGAGAGGCATTTGTGAAGATCACAGTGAACTTCCTGAGGAGAATGAAGCAGGAGGAGCTGGCTGAGCATCTGCAGAGCAGTAAGAGGATTTCTCTGAACATTTAATCTGCTGGATAAATTACCCAGAAGGTCTCAGGTGATGAACAACATTCACAGATCAGCCACAACATTAAAACCACAGAGAGATGAAGTGAGGAACCAGCACCCCCTACAGGAGCATCCTCCCTGTATGGGACGACAGTGGACATCAATAAATATGTTTAACCCACCAACACCTCCAGATAACTGGAAGATTTTAGTCCTGGTTTTCCTCTTCCAGGAATCCTGGTGAACTCGAGATTGTCTTGATGGTTTTACAGATTATTGATCAGATCATCTTCTGGTGTTTTCAAATCCTAAACCTGGAAATTCCACTTCACAGAGAACCACAACAACAACAAGAACATAACAACCCACAAACCCACACCCCATCTAGGCTCAACTGCCAACATCCTGGCCTTAGAAACTCCAGGACCCCCAGATGTTCTTGTCACGTCCACGTCCTGAATGTTCAGAGGTGTTTTGGTGGTAAAAGTGATTCTAGTCAGTATTGGACAGCTCATCGTAAAGTTCTAGTTGATCAGTGTCGGATCAAACCTGATTCTTTAGGAGAATTAAGTTTTTGTGTGAACTTTATAAAACACTAATTGGTTTATTTTGTTTTTTTTTCATGTGTATTCAGATGTTTTTGCTGCAGTTTGTCAAAAGCAACTGAAGTCTCAGCTGAAGGAGAAGTACCAGTGTGTGTTTGAGGGGGTTGTTGGGGATTGAAGGGTTGGGGAAACCCAACCCTTCTGCAACCCTTCTGCAGCAGATCTACACAGAGCTCTACATCACAGAGGGAGGGACTGGAGAGGTCAACCATGAACATGAAGTCACACAGATTGAAGCAGCATCCAGGAGACCAGACAGAGCAGAAACCACCATCAGAAAGGAAGACGTCCTGAAACTCCCACCTGGAAGAGAAGAACCGATCAGAACCGTGATGACGAAGGGAGTGGCCAGCATCGGGAAAACCGTGCTAACACCGAAGTTCACTCTGGACTGGGCTGAAGGCAGAGCCAACCAGGACATCCGCTTCATGTTTCCATTCACCTTCAGAGAGCTGAATCTGCTGAAAGAGAGAAAGTTCAGCTTGGAGGAACTTGTTCATCACTTCTTCACCGAAACCAAAGGAATCTGCAGCTTCAAAGACTTCCAGGTTGTGTTCATCTTTAACGGTCTGGATGAGTGTCGACTTCCTCTGGACTTCCACAACAATGAGATCATGACTGATGTTACAGAGTCCACCTCAGTGGACGTGCTGCTGACAAACCTCATCAGGGGGAACCAGTGTGTGTTTGAGGGATTTGTTAAAGCAGGAAACCCAACCCTTCTGCAGCAGATCTACACAGAGCTCTACATCACAGAGGGAGGGACTGGAGAGGTCAACCATGAACATGAAGTCAGACAGATTGAAGCAGCATCCAGGAGACCAGACAGAGCAGAAACCACCATCAGACAGGAAGAAGTCCTGAAACTCCCACCTGGAAGAGAAGAACCGATCAGAACCGTGACGACGAATGGAGTGGCAGGCATCGGGAAAACCGTGCTAACACAGAAGTTCACTCTGGACTGGGCTGAAGGCAGAGCCAACCAGGACATCCGGTTCATGTTTCCATTCACCTTCAGAGAGCTGAATCTGCTGAAAGAGAGAAAGTTCAGCTTGGAGGAACTTGTTCATCACTTCTTCACCGAAACCAAAGGAATCTGCAGCTTTGAAGACTTCCAGGTTGTGTTCATCTTTAACGGTCTGGATGAGTGTCGACTTCCTCTGGACTTCCACAACAATGAGATCCTGACTGATGTTACAGAGTCCACCTCAGTGGACGTGCTGCTGACAAACCTCATCAGGGGGAACCTGCTTCCTTCTGCTCGTCTCTGGATCACCACATGACCTGCAGCAGCCAATCAGATCCCTCCTGAGTGTGTTTCCATGGTGACAGAAGTCAGAGGGTTCACCAACCCACAGAAGGAGGAGTACTTCAGGAAGAGGTTCAGAGATGAGGAGCAGACCAGCAGGATCATCTCCCACATCAAGACATCACGAAGCCTCCACATCATGTGCCACATCCCAGTCTTCTGCTGGATCACTGCTACAGTTCTGGAGACAGTCCTGGAAACCAGAGAGGGAGGAGGTCTGCCCAAGACCCTGACTGAGATGTACATCCACTTCCTGGTGGTCCAGACCAAACTGAAGAAGATCAAGTACGATGGGGGAGCTGAGACAGATCCACACTGGAGTCCAGAGAGCAGGAAGATGATGGAGTCTCTGGGAAAACTGGCTTTTGAGCAGCTGCAGAAAGGAAACCTGATCTTCTATGAGTCAGACCTGAGAGAGTGTGGCATTGATATCAGAGAAGCTTCAGTGTACTCAGGAGTCTTCACACAGATCTTTAGAGATGAGAAACACCTGTACCAGCACAAGGTATTCTGCTTTATCCATCTGAGTGTTCATGAGTTCCTGGCTGCTCTTCATGTCCATCGGACCTTCATCAACTCTGGAGTCAACCTGCTGGAGGAACAAAAAAACGGATGTTTCAGATGAAACAAGAGAAGAGACTCGCCTCTACCAGACTGCTGTGGACGAGGCCTTACAGTGTCCAAACGGACACCTAGACATGTTCCTCCGCTTCCTCCTTGGTCTTTTGCTGGAGACCAACCAGACTCTCCTACGAGGTCTGTTGAAACCAAAACAAGGAAGTTCACAGAACAATCAGGAAACAGTTGGATACATCAAAGAGAAGTTCAGTGAGGATCTGTCTGCAGAGAAAAGCATCAATCTGTTCCACTGTCTGAATGAACTGAATGAAGGTTCTCTGGTGGAGGAAGTCCAATAGTTCCTAAGGTCAGGACGTCTCTCCACAGATGAACTGTCTCCTGCTCAGTGGTCAGCTCTGGTCTTCATCTTACTGTCAGAAGAAGATCTGGAAGTTTTTGACCTGAAGAAATACTCTGCTTCAGAGGAGGTTCTCCTGAGGCTGCTGCCAGTGGTCAAAGTCTCCAAGAAAGTTCTGTGAGGACAAACACAGACACATCTGTTTTAATTAAAATCAATAGTTGAGTTCATGAAAATCAGTTCAGTTCACTGTTCAGCTGAGTTCAGGTTCATGTAGGACCAGTTCTCAACAATAATTCATCTCAGGAAACTTTACATGAAGACGAATGCAGCGATCACTTTGATCAAGACTGTAGTGCAGTGATACTTAATGATCAATAGTTGAATTAATCAGTATCATTTAAATGATATAATTTATACATTTTTTGAATGACAAAATCAAAGTTTAAATGACATAAATATTTCCCTTTTCTCTCCTCTGCAGGTTGAGTGGCTGTAACCTCTCAGAGAAGGGAGGTGGGTGACAATAGTCGCTGTTTACTGCAAGATGTCAATCTAATTACAAAATCATTTCCATTTAATAACTATGCAAGAGAAAATGGATTTCAATGAAAGGGTAATAAATATCCTTAACAACAAGAACTGAAGAAAAGATGTTTTTTTTTTTTTTTATGCAACACAAGGTGCGTCAGACAGATCCCTACCTTGCCTTCATTTGGCTGTTTGGGAGCCAAATGTGACCCTTACATTTGGCAACAGAATATTGGGGTTTGGATTTGGCATTTATTGTATGCAGTTTGTTGACTTGTTCAAAGAAACTAAGCAGCATGAATTGGCTGTGGACATGGCATTATTTTTTTTTTTTTTTTTACTTTGGCAACAGAAAAGGGCTATGGATTTAACACTTTTTCATGCAGTTTGTTGGACCTCCTCCATATTGGAAAATGGACCACTCAACCATTTTGGACGTCAACTGTGAGTGTTTAAAAAAAAAAAAAAGACATGACAGAGCCACATGGTATGTGGATTTAACTTCATTTATGAAGTTAAGGATGATGAGGAAATTGGACTAAATTAGTACTGTGCATTCATGTGCAGTATCATATTGGTGCCAATATAAGTTCAAATGAAGATGACATTTCCTCACTGAACATCTGTGTGGTGCATATTTCCTGGAAGACAATATGAGTGGGTTACAGGCTGGTTCAAATACATATGAAGTTATCAAGGAAACTGTTAAAAGTAAGTCCATTCTCACTGAGAAGGCATTTGATAATAAAATGGAAAAGTTTGAAAAGGAATTTTAAGCAAGAGTTAACAAAATGAAAGGTGTCATACTTGTTTTGAAAGATCTTGGGTACAAAATCAATCAAATAATTTGATGCAATTGCATTCCATGTCTGAAGTGGAAAAGAATAAACGGAATGTATGGTTTTCCAGCATTAATAAAGGAAACAAAGGATTTGAGGAAACAATGGCTTTCTGCAACTGAAAAAACAGTTGGAAGACATGTCTCAAAGGACATTGTGAATGGAGTACCAAGTCAGGAATGTCAAAACCCTCAATTTTTGCCACTCTATGAACCACAATTTAATAGTAAGATTTTGTCACATATGGAACACAAAGGTCTGACAAAACCGATTAATCAAGTGGAACAGGATGATATTCCACAAGAAGAACCCATGCAACATAATGCCTTGCTTCAAGTGCTGCATGGTGATATCCATCCAAACGATAGTATCTCAAATGTTGAAACTAGACATTATGGATCAAACCCTGGAAATTCACACATCTCAAGGTCATCTGCATTCTCTTTTGGAACCAAAGCAAAGGGAAACTCAGCTGCAGTTCTCATTCTTCAGAAATTGCTCAAACAAAAACATGAGCTGGATCATAAAGAGGTGGAATTACAAAAACGGAAAGAAAAATTTGAGATTGAAGTGGAAATGTCAACAGCTCAAGCTAGGCCGGAGGTCTTTCAGGCCTCAGGAAGTAGTGTGAAGAGCAGCAGACGCAAAACCTCAGATGGCATGGAGTCTTACATGACCAGAGGGGTTGGTGCAACTCTTAAGGCAGAGGTTTAATCCTTTGTGCCTGGTAGCCAAGACAAGAATGACCACAGTATATCACCATCTTGTCTAACAAAGCCTAGTGACAGGAAAAGTACTGTTCAAATAGAATTGCAAACTTCCCAACTGAGGCCACCCGGGCATTTGATGACTTCTAATATCAAGACCAATTGATCAGCATCTGAGTTTATTGTGAATTCATGCACCCAAGCACCAAACATTGAGGACCGTACTAGTTTGCTGTCCATACTGGCGCGACAGAATGAGATTTCTGCTCAGCTGGTGCAACATCATAACAGTTCTCATTACCAAAAAAGAGAGATTCAAGTGTTTGAGATCCTCTTCATTTTCACACCTTCATCAAAGCCTTCAAGCACAATGTGGAGGAAAGAACGGATGATGCTGGGGACTGTCTGGATTTTTTGACACAATATACAAGAGGTGAACCATGAGAACTTGTTAGAAGCTGTCACCAAAAGCCAGCAGATAGATGATACAAAAGGGCAAAGTCTTTGCTCAAAGAACATTTTGGAAATTAATGCAAAATTGCTTCAGCATATTTAGACAAAGCACTGTCATGGCCAGTGGTTAAAGCAGGAGATGGAAAATTTCTCCAAGCATATAGTTTATTTTTAAGAAGATGCTGTAATGCAATGGAGGACATACACTACATGTCTGAGCTTAATATGCCAGCAAACATGCAGATGATAATTAGAAAGTTACCTGATAAGTTAAGAGACAAATGAAGGTCAGTGGCTTGCGATATTCAAGAAAAAGCACCAGAGGGCTACTTTCGCTGACATTGTAAATTTCATGGAACACCAGGTCAAAATTGTAATGGATCCTGTATTCAGAAATATTCAAGAAACAAAGACAATACAAATAAAAGAGAGCTGCAAGATTCATCTTTATCAGAGACAACACCAAAGAACTAGCTTTGCTACCACAGTATCATCATTGGACAAAAGGAATCATGTGAAGGAAAACATTCAAATGGACAAAGGAGCATGCCTATATTGCAAAGATGAACATCCGCTAGAGTTGTGCTCTCTATTGGGAAAAAGGACACATAATAAAAAATACACTTTTTTGAAAGGGCATGGAGTCTGCTTTGGCTGGTTGTGCACAGGGCACATAAGCAAGGATTGTAGAAAGTGACTGTCATTTAAAAAGTGTGGAGCAAAACATCCTAGCATATTACACATCTATTCAAAGAACAAAGATCAAACAGTGACAAGTAATACGAATGCAGAAACAAGCAATGATCTAGTTTCGGAGCAAAGTAGTGGTCTTACTGGGGCCGGCGAACATGACTGCAAATTCCCCATTGTACCAGTCAAAGTCAAATCAAAAAAGGGTGACATAATTGTGGAAACCTATGCTTTCTTAGACCAAGGCAGTTCTGGCTCCTTTTGTACATCAAGTTTGATGAAGAAGCTCAATATTTCAGGAAGAGGAACTAACGTTCTTTTACGCTTTGTTTTGTGTCAGACCTGGAAGTAGCGGGTATGGAAAGTGATCAATTTGCCAGATGTTTTCACACAAAACGAAATGCCTGAGTGCAGGAGTAACATACCAAAGGAGCAGGATCTGGTTTGATGGCCATACTTGTCAGAAGTAATTAAGAAGAAATTAATGCAGACATTGATCTTTTGATTGGTTTAAACGCGCATAAAGCTTTGGAACCAATAAAAGTAATTCCAAGTAAAAATGGAGGACAGTATGCAGTTCAGACGCTGTTGGGATGGACTGTCAACAGGCCAATATCTGAGAGCTCAGGTTCAGATGCAGAAAGTAAAGGCCAGAAGGGGAAGAACAAGAAGAAAAGCTGAGATTCCTCTGAATCAGACTCCGACCAGGAAAAGGAGACAAAGACGAAAGCTGCTAAACGCTGCTCTCCTCAAGGAGGAGATCCAGCTGTGTAAAGAAACAAGATGATGCAAAAGAGGAAGAAAAAAGCTCACCGGAAAGGAAGACGCCTAATCGGAAGCAGTCTTATGAAAAAAAATAGAAACGGAAGAGCCCCAAAGTAACCTCCAAGCTGCAGTCTTCCACCAGTGAAGATGAGGAGGAGGAACAGGCTGAAGGTGCCTCTGGAGAGGACAGTGACGAGCAGAAGATCAAACCCATTGTGGAGAATAATGTGGGCAGCGGAGCTTTCAATCAATCCTCAGGGGATCAAACAGAGTCAGAGTCAGAGAGTCAGAGCCAAGTTTATTGTCAATTCTACCACATGTGAGATACATACAGAGAATCGAAATTGCGTTACCCTCAAACCCTCGGTGCTACACAATAAATACATTTTAAACACAAAGTGCAGGTTAAAAGAGACAAGAAACAAGTTGTGACATGACAACAACAGTTTTTCGGTTTGTTTAAAGTGACATGGTGCAAAGCAAGCGGTCCAGTTCTGCCAAAATACAGATACTGAGATCAGAGTGAGTGAGGGGGGGGGCAAGGCGGGAAACGGTGGAAGAGAAGGGAGAGTGTTAAGTGTCCTGACAGCCTGGTGGACGAAGCTATCCTTCAGTCGGCTGGTTCTGGTTCTGGCTCGGAGGGTCCGCAGCCTCCTCCCTGAAGGCAGCAGACTGAAGAGGCTGTGTGACGGGTGGGTGGGGTCTCTCACAATGCTGAGGGCTTTGCGAGTCAGGCGGCTGCTGTAAATGTCCTGAAGTGAGGGGAGAGAGACACCAACGATCTTCTCAGCTGCTCTCACGACGCGTTGGAGAGATTTGCGGCAGGTTGTGGTGCAGGATCCGTACCACACGGTGATGCAGCTGGTCAGGAGGACAGACAGTAAAGAGGATGTCGCTCAGGGTTGTGATGACGATGGCAAGCGTTGAAAAACCCGCTCTTCAAAGAAGATGAGAAACAAAGTTACAAGCAGCAGAAGAAGGAGCAACGCAGGATCAAAGGACTCCTCCCCCAGCAACGAGAAGAGTGGAGGAGAAGATGAGGAGCAGGACGGAGGACGCAAGGGCCGCAAGAAGATCCGAAACTCCTGGATCATGGGAAGAGTTGTTGAAGCTGTTTAAGATAAAGGAGGACTTGTTCGACGTGTCAAGATTCAAGACTAGGACGAGCTATTTGGACAGGCCTGTTACCAAGATTTGTCTGCTTTAAGAAGCTGAGCCCACCTGATGGATTGCTCGATGACATGACTCCATTGATGGATTTGTCTTTTAGATGAGAAAGTAGTAACACAGGACATTTTTCTATGTTTAGTAAGTTGTTATTCAGAAATACATAAAAAAAAAAATCTGTTGGACAGTTTTGATTATTATATATGCAATGCAGAATTATGACATTTGTATGCATATATTTATATACCAGCACTAATTAATTCATTATAAATGAATAATTATCACATTAATAATAATTAGGGGCCAGCATTGTAGGAGCAAGAATGTTTTGCGCTGCCATCTTATGCAACAGGTGGGTGTGGTTTGAGTGTGTCACTGGGATTGTGTGTGTGTATATGTATAAATATATAAAATACAGATTCATATTAGTGTTAACATAACTGTGTTAACACAGTTTTGACATGTGTGAAATGAAACAAAATGAATTTCTGGATGGTTTCTGATGGTGTTTCAGGACTAGTTGGGCCAACAAGTTGAATTAATCAGTATGTATATGATATAATTTATAATGACATAATCAACTTTTAAGTAACGTCCTTCTTCCCCTTTTCTCTCCTCTGCAGGTTGAGTGGCTGTAACCTCTCAGAGAAGGTCTGTGCAGGTCTCTCCTCAGTTCTCAGCTCTCAGTCCTCCAGTCTGAGAGAACTGGACCTGAGTAACAACCACCTGCAGGATTCAGGACTGAAGAAGCTGTGTCCTGGACTGGAGAGTCCACACTGTAAACTGGAGTCTCTCAGGTCAGAATCCCTCAAGTGTTGAACTGCTGACCGTTAGAACTCTGGTTTATGTTGAATCAAAGGGGATGGTACCGACTGTCCAGACCTCTGCAGCTGCTGCTCCTTGTGACTGCGCTGCAGTCTGTAGTCCTGAGCCGGTAGTGCAGAGTATCTGAGTGACGGTGCCGCTGCAAACCCAGCGCAGAACCTTGTCCATTCTCTCAGCATGACTGAGCCACAGCTCACAGCCAGTGGATCCTGGCTCCTAGGGGAGGGCGATCTGATTGGTTCGTTCACCTGTCACTCAGCAGACCTTTGAACAGGGATGTTTTAGGATTTTAAAGTGTGTTAGTGTGAAGTTCATGTGAGGGTTCATGTCTGACCTGCATTAGATATTATAAGAGTTTTACAACTTCATGAGAATAGGAATGAACAACACGAGAGACAGTATTCCTGGTTAATCTTTGCAAAGGGGGGAAGGCCGACACTGATGTGTAACCAACCCGATTCCCGTCCTTCAAGGTTACAGCGGCTTCTTTTATTCACAGAGAAACAGGGCGGAACATGATACGTTACAAAGTAGGACAAGGCCTGTATGCAAGTGATTACAGATAAGAAACAGTTTGGACCAGTTTTTTAAACTAATCGTGGATCTTTATCTTGGGTGTTCCTGTCTTTTCTCTTGCAACCAACACTACAATCATGTGAATACAGACAGCAAAAAAGTACAACTGAAGCAATCATGTAATAATATATTCATAACCTTAACATTTCCCTCCTGTTTATCACACGATTGACTCCAAAACAAATATGATTATATGAAGTAACAAAATCATCAATACAACATCTCTTGTTTTCACATTTTCAGTGCATGAATCATTATAGTTACTTAAACAGCATCATCATAGTTGTCAATGTTGTTATATTTAGGTTATTTGTCAGCAAGAAGAATGTAATTCACTCTGTCATCATCATCTTGTTCTTTCATATTTTGGACATAAAATTGTTCTATTGCAGAGGAAGTTACTTTGACAATCATACATCTGAGACAAGGGATTATGCATGTGGTTTGCAACACAACAATCAATGGAGTTGTAAGCTTCAACACCAGCTGCCACCAGGGACCATTAGTTAAACATGAAAAAATATCAAAATTGGATGGTGTGGCCCCTGCAGTGGCACTTTGTAGATATTGTTTCATCTCAGTCATGTCATTCAATGCATCATGAATTTCACCTCCAGTACCTGTGGAATCAGGAATGTAAGTACAACAGGTTTCTCCGATCATCTTACAGACCCCTCCTGAAGCTGCAGTCAGGAGGTCAATTACACACGGTTTTGTAGTACCATATCCCTTAGGTTGTGTAGTTCTTTCTTTGTTCCACTTGTCAGCATGGCGGTCCTATTATAGAGTCTCTGCAGGCTGTAACAATTTATCTCTACATGTTGACGAACTTCAGCAACTCTGACCCAAGAAAAAAGGGCATGGGGAAATTTTGCTCCACTCCCCTCATAATCTGTGGTCATACCTATGGTGTTCATTGAATAAGGAGGAACGTTCCTGCAAGACCTATGGGGGGGGTTAATGTTTTGTTAACCTTTTTCATGAAGAATACGTTGTCAGTCAGAGGCACCAAAGCACAGGGATCTCCTCAATTTTTGTAGATGGATAAACCTTGTGTCTACAGATAAAAAAAAAACAAATTGTGAGAGTAAGTGAGCCTTCAGGTCCTTCAACAATGATGGTGCAGTTGGCCAGTTCAAGTCGCCCCCTAGTTTATTGTACCCTGGATGTATACTTGGACCATAGAGATAGTTGTTTGTCCATGAAAATGTTGAATGGTCAGAGACCTCATACATGGGAGGCATGCGGCATGTGTGCACAAACATAACAGTTAGTAGCGTTTTGATTACGTGCTGTGTAACTCATCAGTTCTCACCACAAGTTGGTGCTGTAATCATGTGGATGGATGATATGAAAGATATTCACAGGTGGTACCTCAATTCCTTTAGGCAGACATGCTATGGTCACTACGCGACCCAGCACCCACCACACCTGTGGGTGCCTCATCTTTGCTTCACCTTGCAGAGATGTCAGGACACCCTGGCGACTAACAGGACAGGGATCAGAGGTTTTCCTCACTGACGTTGAGACGAGTCACCCTAAAAAGTGCCTCCCCTTTGTAGTCAGACTTCCCCACTGTTCTGGATTAAGGCTCTAACACTCTCTGAACTTATAGTGACTAAGACGTGACAAGCTGGGCCTTTCAGCAATCTTTACTGCTGTTGGCGTGGCCAGGAACACTTGGAATGGTCCTTCCTAACGTGGACTGGCCCAATTATTTCTTTTGATGACTTTGATGTATACCCAGTCTCCTGTTCTCACCGGTGGTGTATCCTGTGGGGAGAGACAGTCAGACAGCAGTAAAATTGCATTGGCAACCTCTTTCTGCTTTAGTGGTCTGATCAAGAAGTCTGGTAGTATCTTTTCCTCCTCTTTATGATACCTTCACTTGTGTTCTTTAGTACTGTATTTATGTAAAACAGTTCTATAAAGAAAAATGTATTAAAGAGAATTAGACTAGTGATATATATCACTGCATTATTATTCCTTATTATCACTCCCTTCCTGTCGACACAGGGTTTCACCCGTGTGTCACAACTGTTGTTGCTTATAATGTAGTGATTTAAAGAAATCAGGGCTGTTTTTCTGAGCTGAACATTTGCATACTTCTAGTTGGCATGCTCAAAACAAGTTCTGCAGCTTGGGCTGACATGTGTTGTGGAAGTTTTGCAGCTTTTATCTGGTAGTTAAACAACAGCATATCCTGACAGTGGATTTCCTTTGTCATGTCTTTTACACAATAGCCTATCTTCTCTGTAACATTAAATCTTCAGCTAATTCTCTTATCTGTTTCTCATGTTTTATGGTTTTATTACCTGCAGTCAGAAATCCTGCTCTCATCCACTACTCCTGCCTCAAGGTTCAAGGGTCAATGTTCTGAATTTTACTTTTTTTTTTTTTTTAAATCTACTCATTTTATTAATACAATGAAAAAGACAATTCAAAATAAATCATATCAATCACCATCGAGCATGACTGTCTTTCAATTCCAGTCCAGTTCTGGGTGTCATTCCTCTGGCAGCCACAGCTCTAAAATCTCCAAGAGCTCATTTCTGTCCCATAGTCAGCTGGTCAAACTTCCTGAGTCACTGTTCTCCTCCCCCCTGCGGAGAGGGCATTTAATCCACAAAAAGGCCTGCACATCCCCCACTGCTGGGGGTTCCTACTCTCTCCAAATCCGAGTAAAAGTGCAGTTTTATCAGACATTTAAAAACACACAAAGTCTCTGTCATCTGGTAAAACTAATAAAGCAATTCATAAAGTCCCAAAGTAAACATATTCATATGAAATGTTTCATTTAAAGGTTTCAAAATGTTATAACAAAACTCCTTATTCATTCCTGCTGAACCTGTACATCAAACTAAACAGCTTTCTGTAATGTTTTTTCATAGTTATTATTTTAACACTCCTCTTTTTTTTTTCTTTTTTTTTGATATTTTGACAAATGCCACACACTTTCCTGCCATATATTTTCCATCACTGGCCGGTACCCCTCCCTGAGAGGATTTACTGTTTTCATTGCCCATGTTCACAATAGTACTCTGCTTTATAACATATGTTTTAACCACATAGCTCATCTACCACTCACTCGCTCAGTCACACACTGACTCACACCACACTCAGGACTAGTTGGACTAACAAGTTGAATTAATCAAAATTTACTGAAATCAAATCATTATTGATTTCTTTAATAACATAACCAAAGTTTAAGTAACCTCATTATTTCCATTTTTGCTCATCTGCAGGTTGAGTGTCTGTAACCTCTCAGAGGAGGTCTGTGCAGGTCTGTCCTCAGTTCTCAGCTCTCAGTCCTCCAGTCTGACAGAACTGGACCTGAGTAACAACCACCTGCAGGATTCAGGACTGAAGAAGCTGTGTCCTGGACTGGAGAGTCCACACTGTAAACTGGAGTCTCTCAGGTCAGAATCCCTCAAGTGTTGAACTGCTGACCGTTATAACTGTGGTTGATGTTGAAGGACTGTTGGAGAGAGAATTGTAATAATTGTAACTGGGTTCAGATCGGGTTGAAGCCTGCAGACAGTCGTCACAACTGTGTTGGTGATGATGAGGAGAAGGGCTCCACCAAGTCCAGATACATTTCTATTTGTACTTTAGTCAGTTTCAAGTTATTTCAGTGATCGTTGGTGTTATTTTTCTTTCTTTAACTGAAGAGCATTGTGATGGCCACGCAGCCACACAAGCTGAGGGTGATGCAGCTGTTTCGCATCCCCATGATCGGGTTAAACTAATATAGTAGTATCAGAGGGGGAGAACATGATTGTTGTCATTTGAGATATTGGATTCTTATAATGTCAGTTGTTATAGCTCATATTTATTTTTAGATTTATTATTTAGTTAACTTAACTGGTGAACCTAACTGTTGTTGTTATTGATGTTGTGTTGTTATATTATTAGTTTAGTTATGTGTCTTCCCCCTGTTTGTTAGACTGGTTTAATCACCCAGTATTTAAGTGTTTCCCTTCTCCAGTCTTGACAGAGAGACAGAGAGACAGAGAGACAGAGAGACAGAGAGACAGAGAGACAGAGAGACAGAGAGACAGAGAGACAGAGAGACAGAGAGACAGAGAGACAGAGAGACAGAGAGACAGAGAGACAGAGAGACAGAGAGACAGAGAGACAGAGAGACAGAGAGACAGAGAGACAGAGAGACAGAGAGACAGAGAGACAGGTCAGTTTTGGTTAAGTTGATGCTAGTTATGTTTGCACGTTTATATTTGAGTTTGTTTGATACTTTGAGCTCTTCTAAAGAAAAGAAAATAAAACTATATTTTTGTATAAAATATTGGTGTCCTCTTGCTTGACTAGCTCGGTCCCTCACAAGCATCAACAAGTTCCACATGTGAACATCTCTAAGCTCTCCTTTCTAATCTGATCTTTTCTTTATCAATAAAAGTTCTCAAATAAGACTTTTATGTCAGACTTTGAAACATTTCCTATTTCATATTGAATTAGTTTCCCTAAAATGATCCAACTGGAGCACAAATAAGTGTCCAATGGTGACCAACCTCAGCAACAGAAGTGTCTCTTCTTCTAACCTGGACTCAGTCTGTCTGGATGTCAACAAGGTTCTGGACTGATTCAGATTCTGTCATTGATCCATTTCTGATGATTGAATGGTAACAAGTCTGATGATTGAATTTTAACAACAACTAGTGAACAAGCTGAACTTTTATTCAGAGTTAGCACAAGTGACAGAAATCAACATCATGAGAACAATTGATTGATTCCATGTTTGTTATGTGGAGTTGAAACCAGCAGCGATGATGTGACATCATCCATGAGGTCTCGGTGGACCGCTGTGGTGCAGCTGAGTGAAAGGTAGAAGAGAAAACCAGGATCTGGATGAACGTGGACTTTCTCTGGAAGATGGTCCAGAATGAAGTTGATGATGACGCATCGACGGAGCGTTCAGCATCACCACTAGAACCAAAACATGGAAAAGATTTTCATGAACATTTCAGACCAAACGACGTCCCTGGAAACACGAACGCTGTTTGGTTGAGAAAATAGTCCCAAAGTAAAATGTTTATTTCCCTGAAATGAACCTCATTAACGTGACCTTTAACCACAGCTGACTTATCTGACTATAAAACTAACTAAAGTGTTTTTGCTGATCCTCTGACTGGTCCTTCAGCGCCACCATCAGGTGGACACGAGGACAGAGTCAGCTTCAGTTTCAGAGCAGTTCTCTCAGAGTATCTGCATGTGTGTTGTGTTGTGTGTCTGCAGGCTGTCAGGCTGTCTGCTCACGTCGGACGGCTGTGCTTCTCTGGTCTCAGCTCTGAGCTCCAACCCCTCCCATCTGAGAGAGCTGGACCTGAGCTACAATCATCCAGGAGAGTCAGCAGTGAAGCTTCTTTCTGCTGGACTGGAGGATCCATGCTGGAGACTGGACACTCTCAGGTGTCCTCCATCAGACTCCTGATGTCTGCTTCTCAGACTGTGTTTCCATGTAAATACTTTGTACCACGTTACTGGTGATGAATGAAAGTGGACTTGGTGCAGCTCTCGGCTGGTGAAGACGGGCTTGTCCATGTAGACCTGTCCTATGGGACCGGAGTCCAACCTCCCAAGTTTGACGTGGACCCAAAAGGAGAGTCAAAACCAAAGCAGCCACGAAGGAAAAGAGCCAGGAGACGGAACTAAAAATAAATGGACATTCATTTTAAATATGATCAAATAGTTGTTTTCTTTTTCAGTATTGTGACTTTTGAAATCTTTTAATTTTTGGATTCTTTCACTCCAACTTCCTTCTTTCAACATCAGCAGCAGATACTCCAACTCCTGTTTTCAGGTAGATTAACTGCTGATGCACACGTATAATGTTTAGGACATTGTGTAAACTTTATTTGTATTATCTATGTTGCTAAGGTAACTATTAGATGGAAAGCGAACCTCAGGGACCGCCCCTGGGTGAAGCAGCTATGATGCCCCCCAAATAAATGGGATTCTTGTGTTAGATTAGTTGTTTATGTATATGTATAATGTCCAGAATTTTGTGTTTAAAATAAATGTGATTCTTTTGTTTCCTACAACTTTGTGTGTGAATCTCACTCTGCCGAGCATTCGGTTTGTGTCCGAACAGATTTTTCTACTTTTTTCTTGTTCTGGGACAAAATATAGTTTTTCATTTTACATTATTTTTATTATTATTATTTACTCTGATATTGTGAAGAAGCTCAGATGGATAACGTTCTTACATTAATATTTTTTTACATCAATGGATGCAGAAATATGTCACAGATTGATGTAATTGATGACTAATGTCATTATAAATATAATCCAGTATAATCTTTCACATCAACTTTCTATTTTGTGTTCATTTTAGTTGTTAATGTTTTTGACTGGGATATTGAACTCCTTCAAAATAAAAGTCCTATTAATGCTGCATCAGTCGTATGAATGTATCTGAGTGAAGAACATATGAAGCTACATTCAAGTGATCAAGAATATAGACAATAATTTATCTTTTTTTTTTATTATGATTGACAGTTCCTTACACGACCAAAATGCATTTGAAATAAAACAAGATGTGACCAGAGTGCAGAATTTTAACTTTTATACAAGGAATTTAAAAAAATATATAATAATTTACAATTTAGGAATTTCCACCAATTAAATAAAAATATCTCAAATTTCAATGAAAGCAATGAAGGGAAAGGTGTAGAAGACAGTGGAGAGACCTGCAATATTTTATGGTTTAGACACTGAAACACTGGAAAAGACCCGAGATGGAAATATCCAAGGTTCAAATGTTGAGGTTCTCTTTGGGAACGATGTGGATGGACAGGATCAGGAATGAGTACACCAGAAAGACAGCACATGTTACAGTTTTGGAGAGAACGTGAGAGAGACCAGACTGAGATGGTTTGGACATGTACAGAGGAGAGAGAGTGAATAAATTAATAAAAGGATGACGAGGCTGAACTGCAAAGAAAGAGACTCACAGGAAGACCAAAGACGAGAACTGGATAACAAAGTCTAATATTATCCTTCATCACTTGTTTGTTGAGTTGGACATTTCAGTTTTAACAACTTTAACGTGATAGTGACGTAAATCTGATGATCATTTAGAAATCTGACTTAAATTCTTTGTATCATGCAACAGGTGCCCTGACGAAACACTCACGGAGTAAATTAAACATTTTGATGTAGAAAATGAAAAGAGACTTGGTCCGAAATTCATGGAATCTGAGTAGAAATCCAGCAGAGTTACGAATCCACAAGTCCAACAGAGTCATCCAGTGAACGAGCAAAATATCAGTAAATGAAAAACACAGTCAGAAAATCCCAGAAGCAGGTCTGCTACATGGAAAAATGGTCAGAACAGGTCAGACAAACTTATTCAAGACTGGAAAGTCTCAGGGGGAAACTCTGGAACAACCTGGAAAACAACTGGATGTAGACTCAGGATTTAAATCCACCAGCAGGTCAGAGACTATGTTGTTTACTGGAGCCTGGATGAGGAGAAGGGAGACGAGGATCAGGAGACACCAGATCCAGGATTGGCTGGGATGTGACACAAAGGGTGCAAATACTTTTTAAATCCCTGTAAGTTCTATCAGTTCATCCCAGCTTCATTGAGAACCAGTTTTCTCTTAATGCTCCTCATAACTGGACTCAGATGATCCTGGAAAACTAAAAAAAAAACAAAAACATCTGGATGATTCCCAAAAGGTCTGTTTACTCTGTACTTTTAATGTGTTAAAACAAAAATACATCAAATAAACAGTTTCACTGAGCATTGATTTGCTTTGATTTCCAAATTGTAGATAAAATAACATAACTGGATAAAATGTCTTAATATCCTGGAATCATTTCTAATTGTTGAACATTGAAGTTGAACATTTCAGCTTCAACACATCTAACATGTTAGTGACGTAAAACTGATGTTTAGAGAGAAATCTGACTTAAATCTTTGTGTCACACAAAAGGTGACCTGACAAAACACTCATAAAGTAAATTAAACATTTAAACGCATAAAATAAAACAAAGTGAGCGACTGAAGAGACCTGATCGCTACTAATGTCAACCATCATATTTGATTTGGGGAAGCTGTGAAAACCATTTACTGATCGTTAATAACTAACAAACATCTTCAGAGCTGAACTTTGAATTAGATCAGCTTAATAAGGATATCAGTTTTAGCTATTAAATCACTGCAAACATCTGAAGGAAAACATCTTGTGAAAAACTTGTGTTGCAGTGTGTGAATGAGTTTATGTGTTGTTTCAGAATAAAAGTAGATGTAGGACAACCAGGTTTTTACCAACAGAAGAGGACAGAGGGAGGAACGGGGAGGAGCACTCTGGTCACCGTTGTTTAAGACTCATCAAAGTTAAATCAAATCTCAAAGCTGTACCATTCGAGTCCACCTTGATTTTCTTACACATTTCTTATACAATTGAACATCCTTGTACACAAACAGGGAATTGTTATTTCCCTCCCAAACTAGTTCCCTCCTAACTGATTATCTCCAGCAACCGCCGAAAATGTTAAACCTGTATATTGTTGTGAGGGAGGTCACAGTAACTCCTCACCAGCAGCTGTACGGTCACTTTTTGGTGTGAACATTATGTGGTTTTATTTTGTGAACATGTTACCCAGAGGCTGACTGATGTCCATTTTATAAAACAGCAATGCTGGGGCTGCCTAAGACTTCTGCACAATACTGTGAAAACTATCCGAGTGACTATTAAGGTCACTTTGACAATAATTCAACTCTCTCACCATTGATTGTTATGTGAAGAGGATCACAAGAAGCTGTTGCCTTGAACATTCTCATCTCTGAAGTAATATTTATCTGTGTAATTTTATTTTAAATTCTCAAACACAGTTGTGCAGTTTCTCTCTCTCAGGTTTCCAGTAATCCTCATTGGAAAGGTTTTTACAGCATCCAGATGGCTCTGGCTGAGATGGGGAGAGCAGTATGTATGAGGCCGGTAAATTGGCAGGCGATAGTCCTCGAGAAGCAGCAGAGAAGTGTGTAAGACTGCAGCTCTGCACCCCGGCCTGGACCCTGGATTGTCAGGGGGAGGATCTAATAATATCAGCCAGATTTCTAGAGATAAGAGCTGCACCATCCCGGGTGGGATGAATGCCGTCTCTTCTAAGCAGACCAGGCTTTCCCCAAAACGTCTTCCAATTGTCAATAAAGGCCACGTCGTTTTCTCAACACCACCGAGACAACCAACGACGGAGCGACAACACACGGCTAAACATGTCATCACCAGTCAGATTGGGGAGGGGACCAGAGAAAACTACAGAGTCCGACATGGTTTTGGCGTAGTTACACACCGAGACATTATTAATTTTAGTGACCTCCGACTGGCGTAGCCGGGTGTCATTAGCGCCGACATGGATGATAACTTTACTGTATTTACGTTTACCCTTTGCCAGCAGCTTCAAGTTTGCTTCGACGTCGCCCGCTCTGGCCCCCGGGATGCACCTAACTATGGTCGCTGGAGTCGGCCTCACATGCCTCAAAAAAGAGTCGCCAATCACCAAGGTCGCTTTCTCAGCGGGTGTGTCGCTAAGTGGGGAAAAACGGTTAGACACGTGAAGCGAAAGTTGGTGTTCCGTGCGCCTTTTGGGACTAAGCTTCCTCCGAACCGTCACCCAGCCGCCCTGACTGCCCGGCAGCTCGGGGGCTGCAGAGGGCCGGCTACCAGCAGCTGCACCTGGCCGGTCCACCGCTACTTCAGCCTGACGAGCTACCGAGTCTACCGGACTATGGTCTATTTGGCAGAACCGGACCTCTAACTCACTGAGCCTCGCCTCCAAAGCTACGAACAAACTACATTTTATACACTTACCGTCTTCACTAAAGGAGGCAGAGGAATAACTGAACATTTCACACACACTGAGCAGTAAGAAGGAGAATATTATATATTATATATTGAAAACATATAAACTAAATAATTGCTGAAATATTTAACTTACATAATTAAACAACACATTTGCAGTATACATTAAATGCATTTCAAGTTCCATTCAACGGTACTATTGAAAACAACTGTATAAAAATGACAAAATAAAAGTTCCTTTTTACTTCTTCTTGTGTAAAAGTTGTTTTTGTTTAAATGACAGTATGACATCACATTCCATGATGTCATTAGAATGTTGACACGTTGTCATGACATCACATTCCATGATGTCAGTAGAATGTTGACATGTTGTCATGACATCACAGCAGGTGGCTTTGCTTGTCTATATATTTAGAACATCAAACCAGTTCCAGTCACTCCACAGTGGAAGACAGACAGAGTCAGAGGAAAGCAATAGAGAACTGTGATCTTGGACAAGAGAACAGAAAAATGACAAGCAAGGAAAACACAAGTGAGAAAAACAATGAAAACCCAACAGGTTTTATTCAGGAGGAACCTGATACGAGACCAAAGGAGTGCAGAGTTTGCTTCAATCCAGTTGAAACTAACTGTGACTCAGACAAAGATGTCAAAGATGTCAAAGACACGCAACAAAATACACGCTACACTGAAATCTTTGTTCAGCCGAATAAAGATTGTCATAATCCAGATTATATTGCAGAGCATGAAGCTGCCGTTGGAAAAGGTGAAGAATCACAATCAGAATCAGAAGAATATGTGGATGCAGAATATTACGCACAGATGGATGAGGAGCTGTTGAAATACGTGAAACATCTCTCCGTGCAGGATTGTCAACACGGTAGCCCCCAACAGCACAGCGGTCCAAATAAGAATGATGCTGCAGAGGAAAGTCCAAGGCTCCCACAGCCAGTACACTTGCAGGAAAACCCCTTGCAAATTCAGGGAGCTGCCTTTGATCCTGAAAGTCTTCAAAGACAGGAAATGCAGCAAATTTTCAAGAGTGTGTTGGAAAAAGTTTTCCTTCAACCTGGGAACCAACGTTTCTCTTCTCATTGTTCTAAACCCTCCACGTCAAAACAGGATCAGGAGAAAGAGGAGATCAGTCGCCTAAAATTCAAACTGAACTTGGCTGAATCAGATATCCGGAAGTACAAGATACAGCTGGAAAATGTTTCCAAGCAGGGAGGAAATGCAGAAACGGCCGTATTAATCCAGCATCTCTTAGCGCAGAATGAACAGCTTCAAATGGAGAAAGAAGCCTCTGAGAAGACACTGGAAGTAGTGAACAAAAAACTGGAACAGCTTCAAGCGGAGAAAGAAGCCTCTGAGAAGACACTGGAAGTAGTGAACAAAAAACTGGAACAGCTTCAAGCGGAGAAAGAAGCCTCTGAGAAGTCAAATGAACTACTCCAAAGTAAACTGGAACAGCTTCAAATGGAGAGAAAAGACTCAGAAACAATTATCAGGGTACTGAAAAAAAAAGTGAAAAAGACCAACTCCAGGATGGAAGAAACTTCACAGCTCCAAGCTGAGGACAAAGTAGCGCTCCATCATCAAATCAATGACCTGCAAATTAAACTTAGTGCAAGTGAAGAACTTCAATCCAAAACTAAGCTTAAGGTCTGTCGCTTGAAAGAAGAGCTTAAGAAAGCAAGAGATTCTTTTGCTTCACTTGTAGGACAACATAAAAAGGAAATGAGCAACTTGAAAAAGGCTCTACGAAGACCAGGAGACGAGTCCAAGTCCGTGAAACAGACTCCAACGAAGGAAGACCAGCTGGAAAGCGTTACAGAAGACGAGCTGGCAAACCTGGAAAAAGACGTGAAAGTACTCTCAGAGGAAAAGCCAAAAAAGAAGAAGAAAAATTGGTTTAGGAGATTCTTTGGTTTTGGGAAAAACTAATACTACATCTCAATATTATATCCTGTCATACAAAGATGCAGTCTAATATTTAAAATGTTCACGGTTGAAGAACTAAACAAAATTGGCTCCCTACACTGAAAAATACACTTTAAATTTATATGTGGAATTATGAGCAAAATTAAGTGGGTTTTCTCCCGGTGCTCGGGTTTCCTCCCACAGCCCCCCCCAAAAAAACATCAGATCAATTAGAACTTATACAAGTCTAGTATAATATCACTATATTATCTTCATCGGAGGGAGTGATGGGAGAAACCAGCACACGAGTGTTGGGCACGCCAAGGTGGTTTCCAGGGTCTCTGCTGCTCTCTGGGACCCGTGCCGGACATGGCTGTCACCGATCACGCACACAGTCACTGAGAGGTAAACAAGTGTTAAAAAACATTTACTTGTACTTTGGATACTGATTTATAGTGTTCTTTACAAGCTGCCAAAGTCTTCTTTCTGGATATAACAGTGTTTTACCTGAAAGAGTCCAGCAGCAGCTGAACCTCATTCCTGGGTTAAACTTACACTTTGTTTTAGAGCTACTATTTACAACTTTCTGTCATCATTTTGGGCTGGATCCAGATACTGTGCCAGTATTTGTTTGGTTCAGATAACTTGTCAGCAAGTTTGTTGGGTTAAGTCCATTCTTAAAAATCTAAAATAAAATGTATTTTTTATAACATTATGTCTGTGACATTGTTTCAGACATTAGTGTGTCCATTAATGAAACACAAATGATGATGAATTCTTAGCTTTTTCGGACCAGCCGGGGGTTGGGCGGGGTCTGCCTTTGCAAGATGAACTGAACCTACTGAACAGAGAATGTGGAGCTTCAAAACTGAATGTTTCATCCTTTTGTCATAAGCAGTCTATGGTCCCGTCAGCCTCTTGTGTGTATATTGTCTTGTTCGTCCAGAGAAACAAAAAGGTTTGGATGTAACACAAACTTACTGTGTCTTGTCATCAGAGGGTTCTTCATCTAATGTTGGAGGGAGAGCTGTTCCAGAGGGTCTGGAGAGGACTGCTAGTGAAATCAAACACTATATTAACTCAACTTATGAACTTTAGGGAACTAAACATAAATGTCCTTCCTACCAACTCAAGCTCACCTGGAAATTGAGTTTTAGGCTGCAAGAACATCCTCATCTACTATAGTTAGAAGTTTAGAAAAAAAAACATACTGAGCTGCAGTCCTGGAAGTCTGACTCCAAGCTCAGACCGATGCTGGTGCCAGCTGTGGTGGAGGGTGTGGTGGAGGTGGCAGCATCTGTCCTCTTCTCGTCTCTGCTCCAAACGTAGCGGACGGCATTCTCCACCTGCGTCCCTGGAACTGGTGTCTTCCTCTGCAGGTAGTTGACAAATCTGTGCAGAAGAGACCACATGTCAGCTGACTTAGTTGCAACAACACAGTTGTACTGCAATAAACAATATTACTTGTATTATTATTTCTAATATCTTTATGGGTTCATCCGACTCGTACAAGCTCTGCAGAGTCTCGTATTTGAAGTCCCAAAACCAACAAGGGCTTGTCGCTCCTGACCAGGCTGGAGACTCTTCACATGCGCCTCCTCAAACGAACGATGGAACCTGACTGCCTCCACAAACTCAGAGTGTGTAGAGGAGTAACGCAGGAGGAGATCCCGCAACAAGACAAGGAAATGTTTGTCTGTCTCCCTATTTTACTCTCTGTGATTATTTCCACAGCTGTACTCAATGCAAGCAGAACAATTCTATTAACATTTCAGTGAATTAAAAGCGGTTCTTGTTATGATGTTGTTTCTTCTATAGAAAAATTGATTCAATTCAATTCAATTCAATTCAATTTTATTTATATAGCGTCTATTACAACACAAGTTGTCTCTAGGATCTTTCCAGAGACCCAGAACATGACCCCCGAGCAATTATCACATAAACAACGACAGGTAAAAACTTCCCTAGTGGAAGAAAAACCTTAAGTCAAACAGTGGCAAGGAAAAACTCCCCTTTAAGAGGGAAGAATCCTGGATCAGGACCTGGCTCATGAGGGGGGACCCTCCTGTCGAAGGCCAGCCGGGTAGAGCAAGAAATAAGAAAGAATAGAGACATAGAGACACTATCAAAGGTACAAGACAGGATACAATAGTAACTATCATCAGTAGTCCAATTAGACTTCTGTGTATATGGGTGATATATGGATAGACGGTGATCCAAGGGATGAGGACTGCAGGTCGGGATGTCAGCAAGTATCCAACAGACATCCATACAGACAAGTGAAGGCAGACACTGGGATGGTCAGAGGTGGAACTGCAGGTCAGGAAGCAGCTCCTGAGGCTCTGGTCCGCAGGACATGCAAAGAAGAGGAAAAGAAGGACCAGACAAGCACAACAAACTACAAGAACAATGGACCACAATTAAGTTTATGGGATACTGTTAATAAATGAGGGTTGAGGTGAAGAAGAGACAGAGAAGACAAAGAGAAACAGAGAAGGTGAAGGGCACCACTCAGTGGATCATGTTGGTGCCCCCCTGCAGCAGAGGCCTATAGCAGCATATCTACACCGAAGCTGTTTAAGATGAGCTGCTCTAATCTGGTCCTGTAGCTGCAGCTTTGACTACTGGCCCTGACACATTAAGGTACTAAATATACACTAACTATATGCTTTATGAAACAGAAATGTTTTAAGTTTAGTTTTAAAGGTGGAGGTGGTATCAGCCTCCTTCACCCAAACTGGAAGTTGGTTCCAGAGTGATGGTGCCTGATAACAGAAAGCCCGTCCTCCAAATCTACATTTGGATACTCTAGGAACTACGAGTAAACCTGCACCCTGAGAACGGAGAACTCTATTAGGAACGTACGGTACTATCAGGTCTTGCAAAATATAGCGGCGCTAGGCCATTTTGGACTTTATATGCAAGTAAAAAAATTCTAAATTGGATTCTAAATTTTACGGGGAGCCAATGGAGGGAAGCTAAAACTGGAGAGACGTGGTCTCTCTTGTTGATTCCTGTCAGCACTCGCGCTGCTGCATTTTGGATCAGCTGGAGGCTGTTCAGAGAATTACTTGGACATCCAGCCAACAACACGTTACAGTAATCTAGTCTAGAAGATACGAACGGAATTGGAGCAAGTTCCACCTGTCAAAGGCGACCAGCCGAGAAATGTTTTGATTCAGATAATAGAGAAAGCTCTCAGCTCTGCTGCTCATCCCACAAATGCAGGTTCCTGACAAATGTGTCACCATTAAAAAGGGGAGTAAACAGGCTTCACAATGGTATCAGATTTATTGTCAACAACCGCTGTTACAACAAAGAAGTATTTTATGTGTGAGATTACACATCTGTCAAGTCATCAGTTCAAACTCATTTTGAAATCAAGTTTTTTTGTCCAAAACATATTTTTCGTGGTTTCTCAAGTTAATTCCACCTTTGTTATGTCGGGAATGAGATTCACGTCTTAAAAAAAGAGATTTTCAAACACAGTTTTTCAGAGTTGGAACTCATTTTCATAGACTGCTGAGCTTCTATCAATAAAGGAGGGATTGAGAGGTCACAGACGCTGCATCGGCTGGGAATCGAACCTAAGTCGACTGCTTGGCAAGCAGCCATGCTGACCACTAAAGCACCAATGCTGTAGGGACCAACCTGAAACCTGTAATTGATGAAGTTCTTCTAAGAAGCAGCTGGTCTTCAACACAGCTTTATCCTAGATCTGCTGCTGTAGACCTGCTGCAGGGGGACACCACCATGATCCACTGACCTGCAGTCCCACCCTCTGACCATCCCAGTGTTGTCAGATATGAGTGTGGGAGTGTCCAGCATTTCAGCACTGGACAGCAACCATTAATACAAGCTTATCAGCAGCACTACTAACCCTCTTCATCTTCCTCCTCCTCTTCCTTACAAAAACATTATAATTTATTTAATAATTATTGTGTATTTCACATATTTATCATATATGGCCAACAATAGAACATACAGGAGGAGTCAGAAGATAGAGCAGCTCTCTGGACCAAGCACTCAGCAGAAATCCTCGTTAGTATAGTGGACAGTATCTCTGCCTGTCACGCAGAAAACCGGGGTGCGATTCCCTGACGGGGAGCCCAGCTTTTTTGTTCAATGGTTCCTGGATGTCTGATTACAAGATCATAAGGTTTCAGTCAGACACCATCAGCAGTTTCCTGCTGAAGAAGCTTCTCAACGCTGCAGCTGGACCATGTTAAGTCTAAGGTCTGGAATATACCTGCAGTTAACAACACACATGTGTACGCATCATTGCTATCATATGTATCATGTTTTTGTTTGGCACATAAGTCGTGCACGTACCCCAACAAATATTTGACACAACCTGCATTACATCCATGACCACTAGTGGAGCTAGTTGACAGTTACTGAGCGGTCAGTGCTGGTGAGCAGCTCTGTAATCTGCTGCACTGGTGTGGCTGATCAGGTCAAGCAATTTGATGCAACAAGTTGTGAAAATTTACCGTCTATTCAACATCTATATGGTGAAACCTCATGTTTGCAGAGACATTTAAATACGTCTTGATTTAATCTGGAGGGATGTTGCAGTTTAGAGGCAGAATCTCCAATAACCATGTCCTGCTGTCAAATATGAGTGTGGGAGTGTCCAGCATTTCAGCACTGGACAGCAACCATTAATACAATTTTATCAGCAGCACTACTAATCCTCTTCATCTTCTTCCTCCTCTTCCTTACAAAAACATTATAATTTATGCAGTAAATATTATGTATTTTGCATATAGAAGATAATCTACTAATCTACTAATCTACTGCTGTGAAAGGATCTACTTGACCTGGTTGAATTTTAATCTGTAAAGAACATCCTTAAGATTGAAACTGTAAAGTCTCTGTGAATGAGATGAACAATAAATGGAAAGAATGCAGGTTCATGTCAGGTTGGGATGGTTTTCACATCATTTTGTGATCAACACACTTGCACACATAATCAGTGTTGTGTCTTGGAGTCACTGGGTGGTTCAGGTCTTGAACTGACACCCTGGTCCAGGTGACCAGACCAAGGATGATCTGTCCTGGACCTGTGTCCAATTGGGGATCTTCTCCCCCTCTGCTCTCCTCATCTCAGCCAGATTCACCTGGATGCTGTAAAAACCTTTCCAATGAGGATTACTGGAAACCTGAGAGAGAGAAACTGCACAACTGTGTTTGATAATTTAAAACAAAATTACACAGATAAATAATACTTCAGGGGTGAACAGATCTGTTCAAGGTGACAGCTTCTTGTGATCCTCTTCACATGACAATCAACGGTGAGAGAGTTTAATTATTTTCAAAGTGACCTTATTATTCACTCGGATAGTTTTCACAGTATTGTGCAGAAGTCTTAGGCAGCCCCAGCATTGCTGTTTTATAAAATGGACATCAGTCAGCCTCTGGGTAACATGTTCACAAAATAAAACCACATAATGTTCACACCAAAAAGTGACCGTACAGCTGCTGGTGAGGATTTACTGTGACCAGTTATGTTATTTTATATACTATTTGGAAATCAAAGCAAATCAATGCTCAGTGAAACTGTTTATTTGATGTATTTTTGTTTTAACACATTAAAAGTACAGAGTAAGCAGACTTTTTGGGGATCATCCAGATGTTTTTGTGTTGTTTTTTTTTTTCTTTTCCAGGATTGTCTGAGTTCAGTCATGAGGTGAAATTCACTCAGATACATTCATACGACTGTTGCAAGATTAATAAGACTTTTATTTTGAAGGAGTTCAGTATCAGTCAAAAACATTGACAACTAAAATAAAGGCAAAATAAAAACATTTCTGTGGAGGTCACCAGCCACTTTATCACTGATGATATCACATATGATCAATATGCGAAATACATAATAATTATTACATAAATTATAATGTTTTTGTAACGAAGAGGAGGAGGAAGATGAAGAGGGTTAGTAGTGCTGCTGATAAGCTTTGATTAATGGTTGCTGTCCAGTGCTGAAAATGCTGGACACTCCCACACTCATATTTGACAGCAGGACCATAACTTTTTTCCAGGCGGGATCAGAACTGTATCTCCCACTGTCTTAGCTCACGTTATTTGAAATTAATGATAGTTTATTTATATCAAAGCACTTTTTTAATTTGTTCAATTCTGACATAATTTTGTCCATAAGCTGCTGTAAATTCTCTTCTTCACAGAAAATCTTTGTATCATCAGCAAACAGAACAAAGTGCAGTACTTTTGACACTTTGCATTTAAACATTAAAATAGAGAGTAAGGTCCCAAGACTGACCTCTGGGGGACATCACAAACAATGTCCTTCATCGATTATGTTTCCGTGTTATCACAATTTCAGATTTGCTCTTACAGCATTGGTGGTATAGTGGTCAGCATGACTGCGTCCCAAGCAGTTGATCTGGGTTTGATTCCCAGCAAGTGTAAGAAATAATGGGTTCTTACTAAATTAATTTCTTTACTGGATTAAGGAACCTAGAAAGTCTTTTTTTTTCATGTGTTTTGATTTCCTTGATTTATTTATTCAGATTTATATTATTGCCATTGTTTATTTTAATAAGTGTTATTTATGACATCCAGAACCATCACCCTTTGTGACGGCATTAATGAACTCACCTGCTTCTCAAGATGTGATGTTTTCTTTTAACATATTTTACTTTTTACGCGCTTTGTTGCGCGTTGGTCTAGAAGTATGATTCTCATTTTGGGTGTGAGAGGTCCCCGGTTTCAATTCCTGGACGAGCCCCAAGATTTTTCGCGCTTTGACCGGGACGACTGATTGCAGTAAAACACAAAATAAACATCAGCATAATGAATAAATGCTGTAAACCCACATGTACACTTGATAATCCTTCATCTCAAGACATCATGTAAAATGGAAGTTTCTTCATCTTTAAAAGGTTTCATAATCTGTCATTCAGGGACAACTCATATACTTCATTGATTTAGTTTACTACTACTAAGTCTACTTCTAAGAAGCAGCTGTTCTTCAACACAGCTTCATCCTAGATCTGCTGCTGGAGACCTACGCTGCAGGGGGACACCACCAAGATCCACTGACCTACAGTCCCACCCTCTGACCATCCCAGTGTTTACCTCCACCTGTCTGTATGGATGTCTCTGTTGGATACCTGCAGACATCCTGACCTGCAGTCCTCGTCTCTGTGGATCACCAACTAACCAGGTATCAGTCATGTATACATGGAAGTCTTAGTTCTGCTGCCTGAGGTTAAGCTGCTTTTTGCACATGGAAAACTCTTCAGAATGTAACTGTGGACTAAAACAAAACGTTTCCATGTCGATGTAAACAGCAGAGGGCGCTGTTGCTGCATTTAGTAACGTGCACATGTTACTTTAATTGGCTAATCAATTACATACATCAGATGCATATCGGTATAAATACTAACTATCATGTGTCCTTGGTACGTAATCAAAGTTATGTGATGTCCCTAATGACATCACAGAATAGTGCATAAGGAAGTTCTTCATAGGACTCATTAAAGTGCTCTAAAGAGAATGTTTTGGTCATTCCTTCCTCTTTTCACAAACAGCTGCATAAACTCTGTGGAACACTTTTTGAAATGAGACATTTTCAATTTTTAATAGTGGTCACAATTAAAAAAGACAAACCTGCCTCTAATTTGGATTAAATGTCAAACACAGAATGTCTATTAAATTAAGGGAACAAACAATTACATATGAGTTGTTTTATCTTGATCTCCAGCAGCCCAGCAGAGACCGCCTGGGCTCCTGATGTGCAGACTGATGTTTCAGCTTCTCTGTTTGCAGTCAGTCCACATGCTCAGGTGCCAGTAATGATGATGGTGACAGTTTCTCTCCATGATGTCACGGTAAAATCACATTTCTGCTGTGCTGGTGCAATAGTTTAACACCTCCCATTTACCAAAGAGAGAGATCCAGGTGTTTGATGGAGATCCTCTTCATTAGTCGAGTTTCCATTATCCTGAGATGTTTGAAAAATCCCAAATCTCACAAAGGAAAACCTGTAATGATGGTACTCTTATTGAAAAAAACTGCAAATGTCCAAAAAACCTTTTTTTAAACTTTCAAAAGATGGTTTTTTAGGTGTTTTTTTTTTTTTTTTTGTTGCACATGTGATGTAGTTGTTAACCTAAAGTCAAAATCTAGTTTCTCATTAATACGATGTAGTTGTGCTGTAACACGACTTAATCATCATGTTTTACTGCATTACATGAGGACTTTACTCTGAATGATCATCTGAATGATCATCTGAATGATCATCTGAATGATCATCTGAATGATCATCTGAATCATCATCTGAATGATCATCTGAATGATCATCTGAATGATCATCTGAATGATCATCTGAATGATCATCTGAATGATCATCTGAATGATCATCTGAATGATCATCTGAATGATCATCTGAATGATCATCTGAATGATCATCTGAATCATCATCTGAATGATCATCTGAATGATCATCTGAATGATCATCTGAATCATCATCTGAATGATCATCTGAATGATCATCTGAATGATCATCTGAATCATCATCTGAATCATCATCTGAATGATCATCTGAATGATCATCTGAATGATCATCTGAATGATCATCTGAATCATCATCTGAATGATCATCTGAATGATCATCTGAATGATCATCTGAATCATCATCTGAATCATCATCTGAATGATCATCTGAATCATCATCTGAGTCATCATCTGAATGATCATCTGAATCATCATCTGAATCATCATCTGAATGATCATCTGAATGATCATCTGAATGATCATCTGAATCATCATCTGAATCATCATCTGAATGATCATCTGAATCATCATCTGAATCATCATCTGGATGATCATTTGCTGTCTTCATCCTCTGGTGACGATTTCCTCAACAGTTGTAGCAGCAATAACAATAATTTAAGAAATAAGATAAGATGTCCTTTATTGATCCCAGAATTGGGAAATTATTGGGCAGCAGTACAAAAACATATATTCAACACAAACACTCCACCGTTTAGTTTTGCGTCAAACTCCACTGTAGATCCTTGGAGGATGCTGGGGACTAAAACAGCGCCCCCCACCTCAAATCAGCAGCATTATACTACTAGTATACTACTAGTATTTATAACAACATGTGTCGGATCTACTATTGATTTGGGTTTTCACAGGTGAACTATAAAGAGTTGAACATGGAAAATGAGGGTATCGATCCCTCTACCTCTCACATGCAAAGCGAGCGCTCTACCATTTGAGCTAATTCCCCTACTTTGAAAACCTTTGTCTGTGCTTGGATTCACAGATTTAAAAAAATACAAAACAAAGAACTAAAATACAACCAGTAAAACTGATCCGTTTAATCAGAGTTTGTGATACAACATAAGACGACACACAACACAAGTAGAGACAGGAAACAATCAAACGGACAAAATGTTCCAGTTGTTAGTTGTCAAAGTGTTTCTAACAATGTCAGAGGACAAAATGCAGCAAAACAAAAATCTGTTTTCTCACAGCAGCTTGAAAATATACAAACTTCCCCGAGTAAATATTAGTGTAGTGAGGTAAAACACAAGAACAACTATTTTTCAAGTCAGTTTTGGAGTATAAAGGTGGTCCGACCCCATCAGGGCAAAAGTTCACTGCTTCTGATTGGCTGTTTACTTTTCTTTGAACGTAAACATGATTTTCATTTAACAAGAGTGAATTTTAATAAGTCACTTAAAAAAACTTAACAGCTATTAAAGGAAAAAAAGCTGATCTAATAATATAATGATTTCTTTATGTAAATAATTAGATATTTGATTGTAATAGTTATGTCATATTGTTTTATATATATAATATATATAAAATACAATATCATATGTTTTATATAAAATCCCTGACGTCTTTGTACAATAGTAAATTGAATATAATAATTTATAAATGATAATTATTTTTGATGATATTGTAAAGGTGTCATGAAAGCTCACTGAATCCGTAACTCTATTAAATGCAACATTTTATGTGACCAGCAGGTGGCACCAAATCACTATAGAAACACAATGCTGCAGAGCTGCAAATAAAACTACTGTAACCTCTAAACCAAAGGGTTATCCTACTTTATCTTCTTTTTCGTGATCGTACATAGGTCATTCTTAATTTATGATGACAGAAGTTATTTATGTATTTAAAATGCATTTTATAATCAAAATACAATATAAGTTACTTTAACTAGTTTCAAGTAAGCAGCTGCATTCAGACTCCTGTAATAAAACAAGCTTTCTATGTAAATGTAATCAATTTCAACCACACGTGTAGGTCTCATTATTTTGATTGGTTTGATTTGATTAGCTATAAATAAGCATAGTAAATATTTAAACATACTGCACTTTACTGTGAGGACTCCTGCTGTTTTATCTTTGAAACACACTGATCTTAGTGCTTGTACTGTTACATTGACCTAAAATTTTAATTAATTTTTGCAACAAATGTCTTTAGTTTGTTGCTAAGTTTTTCAGGTTTCTGTTTTAAACAGTGTAAACACAAGTGTAATGTTGAAACTGCTAAAATAAAAAAGAAAGTCTTTATTTCTGTGGCAGCTTTAAAAATCTGAGTGATGGTACGTCTACAAATTCAAAAATGAAAACAAAAATGAAACATTCTTGTCTTGTTTACTTACTATTACAACTCTAAATGGTCCCTTTCTGTTCTTTTTAGGTCACACGATGAAGCCTTGACCTTGGATGTCAATCACCAGGTGTGAACACACACACACACACACACACACACACACACACACACACACACACACACACACACACACACACACACACACACACACACGGCTGTGATTCAGGTCGATCCGTCATCTGCCAACCTCAAAGTTGTTGGTTTGATTCTCTTTGATTGCGTGTGTGTGAACGGGTGAATGTGGCTTGTAGTGAGGTGAAGTTCCTCCAGGATATTTGAAACCTTTGAAAGTCTTATATTTGTAAAAACATGAAGAAAAATAGGTACAAAATCTGAGGGTCCAGGGTTCAAGTCTCTGTTCAGGTGGTTTATTCACAGATGAATGAGTGTAAAAGTCAGAACTTATTTATATATATACACTTTTAAACAAGATTATCAAAAAACTGTTAAATTGGACAGTATTCTGTCCTCACGATTGCGTTTCCGAGCAAGGCTAGACAGATAGCGAACAACAAAAAAAAGAAGTCCAAGAAATTCGTGAGTTGGAAAAGATGTACTTTTACTGGCAGTTTCCTTTCTTTTCCACTCTCTCTGTTTTTCATTAATCCTTCTTTTTCTTTTTGTAAAACTGAAAAAATACGATACAATGTATGAGTTTCTTATACCAACAATAAATCTTAAATCCCAATGACAAAAATAAAGATTTGCCGCTATCTTACTAAATAAATAATAATTTAGCTCTATACAACATTACTCGACTCGTTTTGTAAACAATACAGCAACCATGAACTTAGCAAATGTTTCTATGTAAAACAACTTAATATTTGCCTTCTCCAGACCTACTTATCACCAAAAAACATACATTTGGACAAAGTTAAACATTTCTACTTACAGACAAATCTACTTCCAGGCTTACACTTTAGGAGAAAACTATTTGACTGCACACGTTAGAAGTTATGCTTTCAACTGAAACCGTCACGTCTGCTGAAAAGTGAAACTAAACAAAAAACGAAACTTAAGACATACAGCACTTTTAATTGACCACTAGGAGGCAGCAATAACGCAAGGTCAGCACAGACAGTAATAAAAAAAAACTTAATAAACTAAGAACAATCAACCTGATGTAGCAGAAGAACAAAATAACAACATGAATAAAAATCAGACAGTGTTTCTACAATAAAAGCAACCTGATCAACTAGAACTAAAAGCCAAGAAAATAACTGTCTCAAAAAACATTTTAAAATGATCAAACATGCTCAAAGATCTTATTTTAAAATGTAAAATGTTTTTGGAGACTGAGAAGTTTAGACAAATATTTGATAGTCCAACCCACATTCTCAGCTCTGCTGCTCATCCCACAAATGCACATTCCTGACAAATGTGTCACCATTAAAAAGGGGAGTAAACAGGTTTCTCAACGGTATCAGATTTATTGTCAACAACCGCTGTTACAACAAAGAAGTATTTTATGTGTGAGATTACACATCTGTCAAGTCATCAGTTCAAACTCATTTTGAAATCAAGTTTTTTTGTCCAAAGCATATTTTTCCTGGTTTTTAATTGGTCTTACATAGAAAACAAGTTAATTCCACTTTTGTTATGTCAAAATAGAAACTGTTTCTAAACCATGTTTTTTAGAGTTGGAGATCATTTTCATAGACTGCTGAGCTTCCTTCATTAAAAGAGGGATTCAGATGTTATGGACGCTGCATTGGCTGTTAACCTAACCCAGATTGACTGCTTGGCAAGCAGCCATGCTGACCACTATACCATCAATGCTGCAGGAAGCCACCTGAAACCTGTAATTGATGAAGTTCTTCTAAGAAGCTGCTGGTCTTCAACACAGCTTCATCCTAGATCTGCTGCTGTAGATCTACGCTGCAGGGGGACACCACCATGATCCACTGACCTGCAGTCCCACCCTCTGACCATCCCAGTGTTTACCTCCACCTGTCTGTATGGATGTCTCTGTTGGATACCTGCAGTTATTCTGACCTGCAGTCCTCATCTCTGTGGATCACCAACTAACCAGGTATCAGTCATCTACATGGAAGTCTTAGTTCTGCTGCTGACGTATGGTTGTACTTATGTATCTTGTCTTTTGTACCTTTGACAGTGTGTCTGTGTCTCTCCTCTCTCTGTAACTGCTTCTATTAAATTGAATTGAATTCAATTGAAGTGTCAGTCTCAACAAGCAAAAACTGACTGTTAACACAGTTAAACCAAAAAAAGTTCCTCCACTCATAAAAACATCTGATTGGACTGATCACTCAGATGTGATGTCAAATACTGGTTTGTGTCCCCACTCACCTGCCAGAATGCTGGAAGTGACGGGAATTCCTCCATCAGTGAACCTGACAGAAATCTATACTTCATACATGCTGATTTAACTTCACCCTCAGATAGACCAGATCTTTATCAGCAGCAGATAAGTGTCACCAACCTGCTCGTCTCCATTTGGTCTCTAGATTCCCATCTGGATGACCACACTTTGGGATCAGTGGGTCATCGTGTGTGGAGATTCTGAATGAGGATAACCAGACTCTTCCACTTTGATGTTTTCTGTGTCACTTTGTCAGGTTTTTGGAAAACCTTGAAATCACACACAGTTGTAGTTATAAAATTGATGGAATCTGCAGCAAAAAGGTGATGGAGACACTGACGGGTGATGGGTGGAGGCTTGTCTTTGCTACAGTCAATATGTGTCAATAGGTGTGTCTAAGATCTTAAAAAAGTTTCTGATTGTAGACATGATGCTGTTAATAACAGCATCAAGAAATCTTCACACTGAAGACGGACATTTATGACCTCCAAAGACTGCTTTACATAGAACCTACAGCAGGATGCAAAAGAAACATTGAAGGTAGATTTAGAAATAAAAAACAATAAGAAAAAAAACATACTTGTAAAAGTATGTAGGCATATCTAAAAGAATTGGTGGTTTGAGCATAAGTGACGGCTGCGGCTTCACAGCTGTATTTTACGGCACGTCTGCTGTCACGTTTCTGTGTTGCTGATCTGAAGCAAAACATGAGTATGGTGTGATTTTACCTTTACCACCTGTTAAAATAAATGTAAAGGTAAATAACATAGAATATTTATTTAGTTCAGACACTTATATTCTGGGCTTTTGTGTCTATCACTTATGTCACATCATCCTTCCTCAAGCAGTCTTTACTCTGGTCCAGCTGCAGCATCGAGAAGCTTCTTCAGCAGGAAACTGCTGATGGTGTCTGACTCTCAACTCAACTCAACTCAACTTTATTTATAAAGCACTTTAAACAAAACAAGGTTCACCAAAGTGCTGAACAAAGCATAAAATTAGTAAAAGAGCATGGCAATTATCAGACATAAGACAATTAAAATACAATACACTCTCCAGCTTCCAACTCAATTAAAAGCCAAAGTGAAAAAATATTGTAGCGTTCCACAAAAAGAATGCTGAGGCAGGGCTTACCAAAAAGGTTGGTTTATTCCGGAACAGTCACTCACATCCGTAACCACCCGCCATTGTTTTTGAGACCGCCTGCCTCCCCTCCTCTAACTTCCGGTCCTTCTCTCCCTCTCCCGCCCCCCGGACCTCTCCCATCCTATCAGATATTCGTTTTAACTTATAACATTCATTGCACCCCTAACATCCAAAACAACAGAGCAGTTTAGCATCTAACGACAAAACATTAACAAATAGAACAGAACACAGGAATGCTACAATATGTTTTAAGAGCAGATTTACTGAAACCTTTTGATCTTGTTATCAGTCAATCCAGGAACCACTGAACAAAAGAGCTGGTCTCCCCGTTGGGGAATCGAACCCCGGTCTTCTGCGTGACAGGCAGAGATACTGTCCACTATACTAACAAGGATTTCTGCTGAGCTTTTGATCAAGTGAGGTGCTCTATCTTCTGACTCCACCTAAATGTTTTATTGTTGGCCATATATGATCAATATAATTATTAAATAAATTATAATGTTTTTGTAAGGAAGAGGAGGAGGAAGATGAAGAGGGTTAGTAGTGCTGCTGATAAGCTTGTATTAATGGTAGCTGTCCAGTGCTGAAATACTTGACACTCCCACACTCATATTTGACAGCAGGACATGGTTATCGGAGATTCTTCCTCTACACTGCAGCATCCCTCCAGATTAAATCAAGACGTATTGAAATGTCTCTGCAAACATGAGGTTTCACCGTATAGATTTTGAATAGATGGTCAATTTTCACAACTTGTTGCATCAGAATGCTTGACCTGATCCGCCACACCAGTACAGCAGATTACAGAGCTGCTGACCGGTGCTGACCGCTCAGTTACTGTCAACTAGCTCCACTAGTGGTCATGGATGTAATGCAGGTTGTGTCACATATTTGTTGGGGTACGTGCACGACTGATGTGCCAAACAGAAACATGATACATGTGACAGCCATGATACGTACACATACGTGTTGTTAACTGATAGTAAATTCCAGATCTTAGATTTAACCTGAAGCCGACTCACAGAGCAGACCCGTCCTCAAAGATTTGAACCTGAATGGCTCTTCCTCCCAGACTCTGATAATCTGAGGTCAGACAGCCGTCAAAGGAAACTGGACAAGGAAACATTTGTATACACGTCTGGAGTTGTGCTCAAACTCAACATTTACATGTTTACTCGTCTTCTAATGGACCAGTAAACATGTAAATGGGAGCGTCTCTTAAACCAGTGGTAACCATTGTCACTTTCTAGAAATCAGACTGCAGGCTGAAATAGCTGCTATTCTGAGCCAGAAATTACTTCTAAAAAAACACGATCTGGACCAGAAAGAGGAGGAAATAAAGAAAAGGAAAGAGAGATCTGCTGCTAAGGTAGAATGGAGGTCTTCAGGGTCTCAGGAAGCAGTGTGAAAGACAGCAGATGTAAAAGTCTGGATGGTCTGGATCCTACAGGACCAGAGGGGTTCGTGCTGCTACTGATGAGGAGGTCGACTCATTTGTACCTGGTGGCATCTAACAACGTCAAATGACAGGAAAGTCACCGTTGATGTTGGATCTCCAGCAGCCCAGCAGAGGCCACCTGGGCTTCTGATGACGTCATTTCTCCAGTCACAGAGTCAGAAACAGTAATGTTTTTTTTTCTGCACAACGTAACTGTGAACTAAAGCAAAACATTTATTTACATTTAAACAGCAGATGGTGCTGTTGCTACATTTGGGAACACGCTCATATCATCATCATCATCATGATCATCATCATCATCATCATCATCAAATCAATAGTAGAACTGATGCATCCATCCATCCATCCATCCATCCATCCATCCATCCATCCATCCATCCATCCATCCATCCATCCATCCATCCATCCATCCATCCATCCATCCATCCATCCATTATCTATACCCGCTTAATCCGTCTCCAGGTCACAGGGGTCTGCCGCAGCCGATCCCGACACATTGAAGTTGAAGGCAGGGGTACACTCTGGACAGGTCGCCAGTCCATCGCAGGGCCACATAGAAAGACAGACAAACGTGCACACTCACATTCACACTTACGTGCTGCTGTCAAACATGATTGTGGGAGTGTCATCGGGTTTCAGCACTGGACAGCAACCATTAAGTGTTCTCTGTTCTGGGTCTCTGGGAAGCACCTAGAGACAACTTGTGTTGTAATAGATGCTATATAAATAAAATTGAATTGAATTGAATTGAATTGAATTAGTACCTGGAAGAAAGAATCTAATGAGACGGGTTTATTTGAACCGCGTTCCACAGAGTTTATGCAGATGTCTTTGAAAAGAGGAAAGAATGGCAAAAACATTCTGTTTAGAGCACTTTAATGAGTGCTATGTAGAACTTCCTTATGCACTATTCTGTGATGTCATCAGGGAGATCAGGTGTCTTTGATGACGTTCCAAGGCTACATGACCAAGTAAGTATTTAGATCGATATGCATCTGATTGAGGGAACTGATTGGTTCAAGAACAAGATGTGCACGTTCCCAAATATCTTCTGTGTTGGTGGCGGTTTGAGCGTAAGTGACGGCTGTGGCTTCTCAGCTGTCTTTTATGGCACGTCTGCTGTCACGTTTCTGTGTTGCTGATCTGAAGCAAACTACACAAATGTGTATGGTGTGATTTTACCAGTGAAGAACTTGTTAAAATAGATGTAAACGTAAATAACATAGATTATTTCTTAAGTTCAGACACTTATATTCTGGGCTTTTGTGTTTATCACTTATGTCACATCATCCTTCCTCAAGCAGACTTTACTCTGGTCCAGCTGCAGCATTGAGAAGCTTCTTCAGCAGGAAACTGCTGATGGTGTCTGACTGAAACCTTTTGATCTTTTTATCAGTCATCCAGAAACCGTTGAACAAAACAGTTGTTCCTCCGTCGGGGAGTCGAACCCCAGTCTTCTGCGTGACAGGCAGAGATGCTGTCCACTATACTAATGAGGATTGCAAGTCTAACATGACCAACCTCCAGACCAGAGTGAGAGGCCTTCGACGTGCTGAGGTGACCATAAACTCACTTAAAAACACGTCCAGTGACAAACGTCAGGCTGCATTTGATGTGAAGAAACCCAAAAGAACTAAAGTTCACTGCTGTCCAGAGCATCCGAGAGGAGACACAACAGAGACTCTGGAAAAGAGAGTTGCAGTGTTTTCAGGAACCACTAAAAGAAACAATACAGAAGACAAGAAGTTGTTGAAGGACAGCCGATGGTTTCAGACTTCAAAAGCAGGTGAGAAACAGGAACATATATGTCCATCCAGCTGGTGAATTTAAAACACCAGGAGGACGATCAGTCAGATGTTACTGACGTCAATGATACTTTATTAGTGGCCCACATGGAAACAAAACTGTATTCAGCATAAATGATGAAGTGTTTGTGTGTTTTATTTTATTCAGTTATAGATGTGGTTGAAATCTAAAGATGAACTATGATGTAATGTAATTACAGATGTGAATATCTGTTGTTGGTTCCTTTATCACTAGAAAAGTCATGTGTAAAAGTAAATACGCCCTCTTTCATCTGTAAGGATTCATGTGTCAGGAAATAATACCAATAATCAGGTCCTGGTTTTTCTCCCTCCAGGGGACTTTTTACCTGCCGTTGTTCATGTGATAGTTGTAGGTTCATGTTCTGCACTCTGGAAGGATCCTGGAGAGAACCTGTGTTGTAATAGACGCTGTATGAATCAAACTGAAGTGGACTGAAACGTACACAGACGTGTTTGTTGAAGAGTTTTGGTTTCCACAAACGTTTTCAGGTGGTTGTTGTGCTGATGTGGAGAGCTTCTCTGCAGGATTGTTGTTTCTGTTACCATGGAAATAACCAGGTAAACTAACCAGGCTGTGTCACGTTTTAATATTTGTTGAATCATGTTTCTAAAACACTGTGATACATGATGATCTACTGTGATGTCAGTTACTTAGAAATGAGAAATGATGGTTTTATTCATGTGTTTCAGTGAGCCGCTCCCTTCAAAACATCGGGGCTGACTAAGCCCCTCCATGTCAGGATCCTGGAGGTGAGATCTGTCACAACAGTTTTGAATCTTTTGTGATCAGAAACAAGAGGAGCTGCAGCAGGACCTCCTGTCTCAAATGTTGTTTCTGTGGTGAAACCAGAAATAACTGCTGTGTTCAGATGATGCTCAGTTAGTAGAAGCTGCCTGCTCGTAGCTGAGCTTCATCCTCAGATCTTCCAGACCAGGTTGGAGCAAAATGAACCATTCGGCCACAACAACTTTACTCCATCACCTGCTCCGCCTGACTTATTCATTTATGTTTGACTGGTCACAGTTTAGTCACAAGTCTGCTCCAAGGTTTTGGTCCTTGTTTCTGCTCCAGGATTTAGACGTTCCTCACGTAGACTCCCACAGCAGCACCGGGACATAAGAGTCTTCTTTCTGTGAAGCTACTTACCTCCATTTGTCCTCCAGCTTATATGACAACTTCTTGATGTCCGTCTGCATGATTGCAGGTATATTCAGTTAGACATGTGTTGTTTGTCATCCTCTGCACTACAACATCCTCTAAAAAGAGACCACAGACTTGGAGATAACCACAGACCATGAAAGTACTTTGTCCAAAAAAGGTGAAACACAGTTTTGTTTCCCAAATTGTTCTTCCAGCAAAGCTTTTGCCTTTTGATTACCCCTGTCTGCAGACATTTGTTGACAGCTTCCAAAAAGTTCTCGTGGTTCTCCTCTTGTGTTCTGTGTCAGAACATGCAGTCCTCAGCATCATCTAACAGTCCTTGATGACAGATCTCAATGCTGGTTGAAGAATAGGAGGCCTTCCCCCAGCAGTGTGACCAGGCTGGTGACCAGCTAACGTCTGGGTTGAAGCTCTCTCTCTCTCTCTCTCTCACACACACACACACACACACACACACTTACTTCTGGTGCCCAGTTACAATCACCAGTTACCTTGACACACATTGGTCCTGACCTTGGGAGGAAGCTGGAGTCGGTAATCACGTTCAGGTATGTTGCTCCCCTGGCAGAGGGGTTACCACGGTGGAGCTTCACAGCCTGCAGACTGTTTGGCCTGTGTTTTTATACCAGATGCCCTTCCTGATGCAACTTCTCAAGAACAGGGAGAACCTCCTTTTGCCAAGTCAACTTTTCACTATCGTCACGTTTCCTGTCCAGAATCCGACAGACAGTTACCATGGTGATGCAGCTGCAGTTACCATGATGATTCAGCTGCAGTTACCATGGTGATGCAGCTGCAGTTACCATGGTGATTCAGCTGCAGTTACCATGGTGATTCAGCTGCAGTTACCATGGTGATTCAGCAGCAGTTACCATGGTGATTCAGCTGCAGTTACCATGATGATTCAGCTGCAGTTACCATGGCGATGCAGCTGCAGTGACCATGGTGATACAGCTGCAGTGACCATGGTGATACAGCTGCAGTTACCATGGTGATACAGCTGCAGTTACCATGGTGATACAGCTGCAGTTACCATGGTGAGTCCTAACTGGTCTATTAAAGATCCAACAGGTCGTTCCCTAAATGTTAAAGGTTTAACATTTACTTAAAGTGAAATACACCTATCTTTTTGCTGTTTAGCTGTCTTTTCTAGCTGTCATTTTTGGAGGTGTCAATTAATTACGGAGTAAATAAATGTTGTTGCAAAGCAGAAATCCCAGAAACCTCTACAATGTTTCTCTGAACATCTTTCTCTTCATGCAGTCAGAATGTGCAGATGCAGATTGGTCCTCTACACAACAACCTCAGGTCCATGGAGCCCCTGCATCACTTGGGGTGAACCCTGCCTCTCTTAGATACACTTTAGTTAAAAAATAAAATCTGTATCTGATTGGTTTAATCCTTTTCAAGACACTAAATATTAAATATTAGAATTAAATATTTGGAATTTACTTATTTTAACCCTGGAGGGTCATTAGAGAATATTTGACCTTTTTTACTTTTGACTTATTTTTTTCTGGTTTGTATGGTGACTAAAGTTACCAAATATGGTAATTTACCCAGTAAAAAGATAAGAATGAAACCCAGAACAGCAGAATGAGCGGGGAGCAGTGGGAGGGGGGCTCACTGGAGCAGACGCATGTCTCCACAACCCTCCACCCATAATGCACATCGAGAATACCAGCTACCCTCGTATATAGTATTGTAGATGATCTTGCATTTTTTAATTTTTTTGCTTACTTTTTTGTTTTTTCTGGGTTTTTTTTTCTGTACTTGACCTGTGGTAACTGTAAGTGATATATATATATATTTTTTCCTTTTTTTTCTTATGTTGTCTTTTATTATTCTTCGTTAGTTGTTCATTCAGTACTTTTACACTCTGTCTGGTTTCTCACTTGCATACCGGTTGTAACCTGTTTGGAGGATGTTCTCACAGAAGTAATCATGGGTCTGTGGCGGTTGCTGGAGATAAGCAGTTAGTAGGGATCTAGTCTGGCGAGCGTATAAACAATTCCCTGTTTGTGTACAAGTACAAGTGTATAAGAACTGTGTGTAAGAAAATCAAGGTGGACTTAAATGGTACAGCTTAATAAACTTTATTAAACGGAGCTCTCCTGTATCATATTTATTTAACAGAGATCATTTCCACAACAACAACTATTTCCATCCTGTGATGAGACTCCAGCACGGATCATCTACGGACCAACGGAAGACATTTGAACTTTGAAAGTGTCTAAAAAGTGTATAAAAGCAACTGTTGCACAGTCATCATCACAGTTCAGTTTAACACCAACAAGGCCGACCCCCGTGACCCTGAACATAAAGAACTGGGAAGCTCTGACGGGAAACAGACGGAAAAACAACATGTGGATCCTGGAATAACAGCAGCTTCCATCGTTAAAGGACCGGAAGAGGAAGAAGTTTCCAAGGAATCATTCTGAACCGTTTGACAAACATTTGATTGATGTGTTCTGATGAAAACAGAGACAGACATGTAGAGACTGAACTATCTGTCCAACAGAGACAGTTTCTCTGACAGGAGGAGACTCCTGATACTAAACTGAACACAGAGACAATGAAGAACCAAACTTGGACCATAACCCGAACCCAGGATAAAGAGGTTCAGAGAACGTGGTGTTGAAGGTGTGGAGGTGGATCAGTCTGTCAGAGGAGACGATGTAGAAGGACAGAGTTCCAGCAGGAACGTCCACATACACGGCTACTCTGTCAGAGACTGAGGAAGAGGAGGAGGAAGATGTTTTTCTGTTATCGTGACAGACAGAGTACCGACCACCATCATAACAGTCCAGACTCCAGGAATGATCGTTTCGTCCAAACACACAGTCAACAGAGTCTCCTTTCCTTCTGATTCTTCTGTAACTCACTGATATATAAACATATCCGCTCCACTGGAACTCCCAGTAACAGCGACCAGTCAGAACTTCTCTACACAGCAGCTGACACCAGGAATCAAACCTGTCTGGATGATCATGATACGACTGATCCTCCTCCACATACGTCATCTTCCTGTTGTTGTCAGACAGTTTGATGTGTTTGTGGACTGTGTTTGTGTCGATGGAGAGTTGACAGGAATCTGATGGAGAGAACAAACACCACCCAGCTGCAGTTATTATTGATCTGTCATTGATCATCGGTGGACTCATGAATGAGTGATGTGACAGTGTGAAGATGGTTGAATATGTGAATGAAATCAAAACACACTTACACTTCCTCAGACCTGGTCTCAACCATCGTGGTCCAGCAGGCTCCACCCTGAAAGGAGGAGGGGGGTCAGACCAGCACAGTCTCTCTCAGCAAACATGGACATTTCATGGCTCTCACACACACATTGTTCTACACTGATGAAGGAACCGTCCCACACTCGGACCCATGCATCTCTAAAGTCCTGCCGTGTGGTCGTCACGTTCTAGCACAGTTTGAAGCGGTTCTTCTCATTTGGTTTCATCTGTGTTGAACCAGGAGGAGGAGGAGACCACGTCATGGATGAGTGAAGGTGCAGCTGCTGTTGTGCTGTGATGGGCCTGAAAACCTCACTGCTGTGGTTCTAGTATGTTTACTGAGTCATAACGCCTCACAGTGGTGAACCTGAGAGTCCAGTCTCAGGAAACGTCCTCCTCCATCAGACACCGGGAGTCTGCAGCAGCTGTGTCCATACCTGAGAGTGTCCAGTCTCCAGCGTGGATCCTCCAGTCCAGCAGACAGAAGCTTCACTGCTGACTCTCCTGGATGGTTGTAGCTCAGGTCCAGCTCTCTCAGATGGGAGGGGTTGGAGCTCAGAGCTGAGACCAGAGAAGCACAGCCGTCCGACGTGAGCAGACAGCCTGACAGCCTGCAGACACACAACACAACACACATGCAGATACTCTGAGAGAACTGCTCTGAAACTGAAGCTGACTCTGTCCTCGTGTTCACCTGATGGTGGCGCTGAAGGACCAGTCAGAGGATCAGCAGAAACACTGGAATTCACCCCAATCAGACAAATGTTGTTGGGACGTTTCAGTCTGAAATGTTCATGAAAATCTTTTCCATGTTTTGGTTCTAGTGGTGATGCTGAACGTTCCGTCGATGCGTCATCATCAACTTCATTCTGGACCATCTTTCAGAGAAAGTCCACGTTCATCCAGATCCTGGTTTTCTCTTCTACCTTTCACTCAGCTGCACCACAGCGGTCCACCGAGACCTCATGGATGATGTCACATCATCGCTGCTGGTTTCAACTCCACATGACAAACATGGAATCAATCAATTGTTCTCATGATGTTGATTTCTGTCACTTGTGTTAACTGAATAAAAGTTCAGCTCGTTCACTGACTTGTTACCATTCAATCATCAGAAATGGATCAATGACAGAATCTGAATCAGTCCAACACCTTGTTGACATCCAGACAGACTGAGTCCAGGTTAGAAGAAGAGACACTTCTGCTGCTGAGGTTGGTCACCACTGGACACTTATTTGTGCTCCAGTTGGATCATTTTAGGGAAATTAATTCAATATTAAATAGGAAAAGTTTCAAAGTCTGACATAAAAGTCTTATTTGGGAACATTTATTGATAAATAAAAGATCAGATTAGAAAGGAGAGCTTAGAGATGTTCATATGTGGACTAACTTGTTGATGCTCTTAAGTTAAAGAAAGAAAAAAAAAACCACCAACGATCACTGAAATAACTTGAAACTGACTAAAGTACAAATAGAAATGGTATTTGGACTTGGTGGAGCCCTTCTTCTCATCATCAGCAACACAGTTGTGAGGACTGTCTGCAGGCTTCAACCCGATCTGAACCCAGTTACAATTATTACAATTCTCTCTCCAACAATCCTTCAACATCAACCACAGTTGTAACGGTCAGCAGTTCAACACTTGAGGGATTCTGACCTGAGAGACTCCAGTTTACAGTGTGGACTCTCCAGTCCAGGACACAGCTTCTCCAGTCCTGAATCCTGCAGGTGGTTGTTACTCAGGTCCAGTTCTGTCAGACTGGAGGACTGAGAGCTGAGAACTGAGGACAGACCTGCACAGACCTCCTCTGAGAGGTTACAGTCACTCAACCTGCAGAGGAGAGAAAAGAGAAATAATTATGTAGTTTAAACTTTAATTTTGACATTCAACAAATGAACAAATTATACAATTTAAATTAATACTGATTAATTCAACTTGTTGGCCCAACTAGTCCTGTAAAACCATCAGAAATCCATTAAATTTTAATTTTATTGTTTTATTCCACATATGTCAAAACTGTTGTATGGTAACACTAGTATAAATCTGAATTTTATGTGTTTATATTTATTCATATACACACACCAAAACCACCTGAACCCAGGCCCCCACCAGCCCCCACTCAGCACTTCACAATTAAAGTCCGAGACCAGAACTGGGAGGTTCCCTGACCCAGTTGTCCGGCACAACGAAGCGTCTTTGTTGCTGTATTTGGCAACTTTTCAGACGTTTCTAGTACTTGTTATTAAAAAAAAGCGACTAACAACAAATCTGACAACTTTTTCAAGTCTTATTGGAAACTTTTGTTGATTCTAGTCTGAAAGCACAAATAGTTTTTTCCTCGTTTCTCTGCGAGACTCCGGTCTGTCCGTGGGCTCCTCTCCCGTATCAAAGGACTCTCGAGGCAGCCCAGCACTCGTGCAGAAGCCCCTCCCTGCTCTGGTCACAGCTTATGTTTTTATTTCTATTTATTATTTTATTCAACAAAATAGAGAACAACATCTTGTGGAGGTGCAATGAACTGTGCTATAAAAAAAAAAAACAAGAACCGAAGACATTGGACTGTTAAAAAAATACAAACAACAATGTAAGGTGAATAAAGAAAGTGGAGCATGAGTCTCTGACCTCCGGTTATTCCGGCCGTTTACTGCAACAGCCGGCTCCACTGCTATTGACATCCTTCCGTTATAATCGTTAAACTATTAAGATTTAGAGGCTGACGTGAGAACAACACTGCTGCAGTTTTATCTGTTAAGATGAAGTCTCCTACTATTAATTCGGGTAAAGTTGGAGTGACAGAGTACATTAGCTGCTTTGGATAAAATGGATCAGAGCAACAGGAATAACTTTTCACACTTCCTGATATTCTCTGCAGTACAATCCAGACTAACTCCATTAAATAGAAACTTCTCCTCATCATCACCAACACAGTTGTGACGACTGTCTGCAGGCTTCAACCCGATCTGAACCCAGTTACAATTATTACAATTCTCTCTCCAACAATCCTTCAACATCAACCACAGTTATGACGGTCAGCAGTTCAACACTTGAGGGATTCTGACCTGAGAGACTCCAGTTTACAGTGTGGACTCTCCAGTCCAGGACACAGCTTCTCCAGTCCTGAATCCTGCAGGTGGTTGTTACTCAGGTCCAGTTCTGTCAGACTGGAGGACTGAGAGCTGAGAACTGAGGACAGACCTGGACAGACCTCCTCTGAGAGGTTACAGTCACTCAACCTGCAGAGGAGAGAAAAGGGAAACAATGAGGTTATTTAAAAGTTAAATAAATTAAATAAATAAATGTCAATAATTATTAATTAAATAAATGTCATAAATAAATAAATAAATAAATAAATAAATAAATAAATAAATAAATAAATAAATAAATATTAATTTGATTTTAATAAATAATGATGAATTCAACTTGTTGGTCCAACTAGTCCTGTAAAACCATCAGAAACCAACTGATTCTCCAACAGAACGCGGTGACTGATGTCTGATGCAGGTCAGACATGAACCTTCACATGAACTTCACACTAACACACTTTAAAATCCTAAAACATCCCTGTTCAAAGGTCTGCTGAGTGACAGGTGAACTAACCAATCAGATCGCTGCACCGCCACCAGCTCAGAGCTGTTCGTTACAGTTCACGTCTACATGAGTGTTTTTACATTTATGAATAAAAACTGCTGTCAATATTAGTGCATCAACAATCAACTCTTTATTATACACCATCATGATATTATTTATATAGCTGGTAAAATGTGAAAGTGTTTGTATTCACACTTGTTTGTCTTTCCTGAGGACCGTTGCTGGCTGTTTCCGTGGTGATGGACAGTCTTTGGAGTTACACGTCTGTGTGTTTGACCTAAGCTGAGTCTGCAGTTGAGTGTATTCAAATGAAGAAGCTGCTCTCAGAAGATAAGTCCCTGCTGAGGTTCCTGTGGTGGGATCTGCAGACCCATCGTCCTCCTGAAGGACATCAGTGGCAGGTACTTCCCTTTGACCCCACCTGCAGTCCCTGTTGTGTGACCTATGACCTGCAGAGACATGTGCTGGACAGCCTCCAGCCTGGAGATGAGGTACCTGAAGTGGTGACAAAGTCCTTCTATTCAGATAAATGTCTACACAGTAAAACTTCAGCAGCAGCTGAAACCGTAACAGACCAGCTGAACACCACGTAGCCACTGGAGGCTTTGAGTTACGGCAGCAAGAGAGTAACGAGCCCCACGTCATCAGTCACCTCCCCTCAGAACCAGGATCCACTGGCTGTGAGCTGTGGCTCAGTCATGCTGAGCAGAATGGACAAGGTTCTAGCTGGGTTTGCAGCGGCACCGTCACTCAGATACTCTGAACTACCTGTTCAGGACTACAGACTGCAGCGCCGTCACAAGGAGCAGCAGCTGCAGAGGTCAGGACAGTCGGTACCATCCCCTTGGATTCAACATAAATCACAGTTATAACGGTCAGCAGTTCAACACTTGAGGGATTCTGACCTGAGAGACTCCAGTTTACAGTGTGGACTCTCCAGTCCAGGACACAGCTTCTCCAGTCCTGAATCCTGCAGGTGGTTGTTACTCAGGTCCAGTTCTGTCAGACTGGAGGACTGAGAGCTGAGAACTGAGGACAGACCTGCACAGACGTCCTCTGAGAGGTTACAGCCACTCAACCTGTAGAGGAGAGAAAAGAGAAATAATTATGTAGTTTAAACTTTAATTTTAACATTCAACAAATGAACAAATTATACAATTTAAAATAATACTGAGAAATTTCACTTGTTGGCACAACTAGTCCTGTAAAACCATCAGAAATCCATTAAATTTTAATTTTATTGTTTTATTCCACATATGTCAAAACTGTTGTATGTTAACACTAGTATGAATCTGTATTTTATATATTTATACATATTCACACACACACCAAAACCACCTGAACCCAGGCCCCCCACCAGCCCCCACTCAGCACCGCACAATTAAAGTCCGAGACCAGAACTGGGAGGTTCCCTGACCCGGTTGTCCGGCACAGCGTAGCGTCTTTGTTGCTGTATTTGGCAACTTTTCAGACGTTTCTAGTTACTTGTTATTAAAAAAAAGCGACTAACTACAAATCTGACAACTTTTTCAGGTCTTATTGGAAACTTTTGTTGATTCTAGTCTGAAAGCACAAATAGTTTTTTCCTCGTTTCTCTGTGAGACTCCGGTGAGTCCGTGGGCTCCTCTCCCGTATCAAAGGACTCTCGAGGCAGCCCAGCACTCGTGCAGAAGCCCCTCCCTGCTCTGGTCACAGCTTATGTTTTTATTTCTATTTGTTATTTTATTCAACAAAAGAGAGAACAACATCTTGTGGAGGTGCAATGAACTGTGCTATAAAAAAAAAACAACAACCGAAGACACTGGACTGTTAAAAAAATATAAACAACAATGTAAGGTGAATAAAAAAAGTGGAGCAGGTTTTCAGGACAAAAGGAATCCGGATACATTTGTGGATTTTCTTCTGCCACACTTAGATTTAAGAAGTCTCAGTGAGGAGTAATAAAGTTTAAACTCATTCAAAAATGATCAAACATGGGGCAGAGTATCTCCACTTACAACAATGTAGGTGATATTTAAGCAAGAAAACAATATTCACTACTTCAGATGTTTTGTTGTCAAGATCATTAATGTAGTACAAGACAGTGAATAGTAAAATCTGGAATGTTGCTATTTTTAAAGACAGCCAGTCTCCAATGTCACTCAAATTTATTTGAAACAGGACAAGTGAAAAAGAGGACAACGAGACAGTCACAAAAACACAACCTGTCAGATCAAATTTAAATTATTTATATACAAATTCAGCCACCGAGTATTTCTTATGACAGATTTTAAAATGAGTCTCTGACCTCCGGTTATTCCGGCCATTTACTGCAACAGCTGGCTCCACTGCTATTGACATCCTTCCGTTATAATTGTTAAACTATTAAGATTTAGAGGCAGACGTGAGAACAACACTGCTGCAGTTTTATCTGTTAAGATGAAGTCTCCTACTATTAATTTGGGTAAAGTTGGAGTGACAGAGTACATCAGCTGCTTTGGATAAAATGGATCAGAGCAACAGGAATAACTTTTCACACTTCCTGATATTCTCTGCAGTACAATCGAGACTAACTCCATTAAATAGAAACTTCTCCTCATCATCACCAACACAGTTGTGACGACTGTCTGCAGGCTTCAACCCGATCTGAACCCAGTTACAATTATTACAATTCTCTCTCCAACAATCCTTCAACATAAACCACAGTTATAACAGTCAGCAGTTCAACACTTGAGGGATTCTGACCTGAGAGACTCCAGTTTACAGTGTGGACTCTCCAGTCCAGGACACAGCTTCTCCAGTCCTGAATCCTGCAGGTGGTTGTTACTCAGGTCCAGTTCTGTCAGACTGGAGGACTGAGAGCTGAGAACTGAGGACAGACCTGCACAGACCGTCTCTGAGAGGTTACAGCCACTTAAGCTGTAGAGGAGAGAAAAGGGAAACAATGAGGTTATTTAAAAGTTAAATAAATTAAATAAATAAATGTCAATAATTATTAATTAAATAAATGTCATAAATAAATAAATAAATAAATAAATAAATAAATAAATAAATAAATAAATAAATAAATAAATAAATAAATAAATAAATAAATAAATATTAATTTGATTTTAATAAATAATGATGAATTCAACTTGTTGGCCCAACTAGTCCTGTAAAACCATCAGAAACCAACTGATTCTCCAACAGAACGCGGTGACTGATGTCTGATGCAGGTCAGACATGAACCTTCACATGAACTTCACACTAACACACTTTAAAATCCTAAAACATCCCTGTTCAAAGGTCTGCTGAGTGACAGGTGAACTAACCAATCAGATCGTTGCACCGCCAGCAGCTCAGAGCTGTTCGTTACAGTTCACGTCTACATGAGTGTTTTTACATTTATGAATAAAAACTGCTGTCAATATTAGTGCATCAACAATCAACTCTTTATTATACACCATCATGATATTATGTATATAGCTGGTAAAATGTGAAAGTGTGTGTATTCACACTTGTTTGTCTTTCCTGAGGACTGTTGCTGGCTGTTTCCGTGGTGATGGACAGTCTTTGGAGTTACACATCTGTGTGTTTGACCTAAGCTGAGTCTGCAGTTGAGTGTATTCAAATGAAGAAGCTGCTCTCAGAAGATAAGTCCCTGCTGAGGTTTCTGTGGTGGGATCTGCAGACCCATCGTCCTCCTGAAGGACATCAGTGGCAGGTACTTCCCTCTGACCCGACCTGCAGTCCCTGTTGTGTGACCTATGACCTGCAGAGACATGTGCTGGACAGCCTCCAGCCTGGAGATGTGGTACCTGAAGTGGTGATGAAGTCCTTCTATGAAGATAAATGTCTACACAGTCAAACTTCAGCAGCAGCTGAAACCGTAACAGACCAGCTGAACACCACGTAGCCACTGGAGGCTTTCAGTTACGCCAGCGAGAGATTAACGAGCCCCACGTCATCAGTCACCTCCCCTCAGAACCAGGATCCACTGGCTGTGAGCTGTGGCTCAGTCATGCTGAGCAGAATGGACAAGGTTCTGGCTGGGTTTGCAGCAGCACCGTCACTCAGATACTCTGAACTACCGGCTCAGGACTACAGATTGCAGCGCCGTCACAAGGAGCAGCAGCTGCAGAGGTCTGGACAGTCGGTACCATCCCCTTGGATTCAACATAAACCACAGTTATAACGGTCAACAGTTCAACACTTGAGGGATTCTGACCTGAGAGACTCCAGTTTACAGTGTGGACTCTCCAGTCCAGGACACAGCTTCTCCAGTCCTGAATCCTGCAGGTGGTTGTTACTCAGGTCCAGTTCTGTCAGACTGGAGGACTGAGAGCTGAGAACTGAGGACAGACCTGCACAGACCTCCTGTGAGAGGTTACAGCCACTCAACCTGCAGAGGAGATAAACGGAAAATAATGAGGTAATTTAAAATGTTGATTTGTTCTTTAAAGAAATAAATAAAAAATGATTTGCTTTTAATAAATACTGATAAATTTAACTTTTTAACCCAACTAGTCCTGTAAAACCATCAGAAATCCATTTAATTTTCATTTTATTGTTTCATTCCACACATGTCAAAACTGTTGTATGTTAACACTAGTATGAATCTGTATTTTATATGTTTATATTTATACATATTCACACACACACACACCAAAACCACCTGAACCCAGGCCCGTCAACCAGCCTCCACCCAGCACCACACAATGAAAGTCTGAGACCAGAACCGGGAAGTCCCCTGACCCGGTTGGCCGATACAAGACACTACACATAATTGAGCACCCAGACCCCCGACAGCAACACCCACGACCCAGCCCAAGCACCCCAAAATGGTTTGAGATTCCGTTACATCCAGCCAGAACAAAGTAAATCAGAGGCCTTATGGCCAAAATAAGAGTAGACATGTGTGGGTTGGTAGCAAAGGATGAGAGATATAAGAGAAGAGAGTAAAACCCCCGACACTAGAATAACTTGTCACCACCAGAACAATAAGCAGTTCCAGGCCGGTGTTCTGGATGACTTAGATGTGGACCTCCTTCAACACACCCTGATACAAATGACTGTTTCATTAACAGAGTTTCCAGACCTTGATGACAAGCTGATGGGAAGCATTCATTTGAATCAGGTGAGTTAAAACAGGGAAACTTGTAAAACGTGAAGGACAGCGACGCTCGAGCACTTGAGTCCCACACAGGTGTGCTACACCCTTGAATCTTGATGATTCTCCGAAAGAACGCTCTGACTGATATCTACCACAGGTCAGACACGAACCCTCACATTATCTTCTCACTAACACACTTTAAAATCCTGAAACATGTTCCGTCTCCTGTCCTCTCAGCATGGCCTCCTCTCCCACCGTTTAGACGGTAAGGGTATAAAATGTAGTTTGTCCGTAGCTTTGGAGGCGAGGCTCAGTGAGTTGGAGGTCCGGTTCCGCCAACTAGACCATAGTCAGGTACACTCGGTAGCTCGTCAGGCTGAAGTAGCGGCGGACCGGCCAGGAGCCGCTGCTGGTAGCTGCCCCCCTGCAGTCCCCGAGCAGCCAGACAGTCAGGGTGGCTGGGTGACGGTTCGGAGGAAGCGTTGTCCCAAAAGGTGAACGGAACACCACCATTCGCTTCACGTCTCTAACCGTTTTTCCCCACTCAGCGACACACCCGCTGAGAAACTGACTTTGGTGATTGCCGACTCTATTTTGAGACATGTTCCTCGAATCACAGTTCGAGGTGGAGGAGTAGCGGCAATCTACGACTCCAATCTTACGATAAAATCCAAACCTAAATGCGATTATAATACGTTTGAAAGCCTCACGCTTAGTTTAAAACTGCCGAGCTGGAAATCGGAGAAGCCAGTTTTGTTGGTGGTAGTTTACCGGCCTCCTGCTGGAGCTGGTCTGGAGTTTCAGTCTGAGTTCTCAGATTTCTGATCTAGTTTATTGATCAGTACAGATAAAGTCATCATAGTGGGCGACTTTAACATTCATATGGATGTTGACAACGATAATCTTAAGTTGGCTTTTGATTCTCTTCTGGAATCGATGGGGATTTTACAAAAAGTTAACGAACCGACGCATTGTCTTAATCATACTCTTGATCTGGTCCTCGTCTGCGGTGTGGAACCCGATAATCTGTTAATGTCGCATGTAAACTCCCTCCTATCCGACCACTATTTACTAACGTTTGAATTCAACATTGTCAACGTTACGCATAATAGGAGGAATTACTTTAGCAGGTGTCTATCCGATAAAGCTATTATTAAATTTAGGGAGGCCATTGCTCTTCATCATCTTACAGTGGAACATAGTGAAGCAGTTGAGGGCTGTGACCTCGGTTCTACCTCTGCAGACGTTGATTTCCTTGCCCGGTGGGACTTTCTGTGTGGAGTTTGCATGTTCTCCCTGTGCTTGCGTGGGTTCCCTCCGGGTACTCCGGCTTCCTCCCACAGTCCAAAAACATGCAGGGTAGGTTAAATGATCATTCTAAATTCTCCTGTAGGTGTGAATGTGAGTGTGATTGGTTGTTTGTCTTTCTATGTTGCCCTGCGATGGACTGGCGACCTGTCCAGGGTGTACCCCTGCCTTTCGCCTACTATGCATCGGGATAGGCTCCGACAGACCCCCGTGACCCGGAAACAGATAAAGCGGGATTAGCTAAAGGATGGGATGGATGAGTTATTATGACCTCACAGCACTCTGCTCCAACATCCCATCATACTGACCTGAGAACCTCCAGCTTACAGTGAGGACTCTCCAGTCCAGGACAAAGCGCCTTCACTCCTGAGTCCTTCAGGTCGTTGTTACTCAGGTCCAGTTCTGTCAGTCTGGAGGACTGAGAGCTGAGAACTGAAGACAGATCTTTGCAGATGAACTCTGAGAGTTCACATTCACGAAGTCTGTCAAGAGAACATGAAGAGAACAAGAGATTATTGTTCTGTTGTTGAAAAGACAGCGATGTATTAAAAAGTAGTGATTTAATAAAAACTTGCAGAACTTTTTAGTGAAACTTTGACCACTGGCAGCAAAGATTTTAGAGGTCGTACCCAAGTCACTGAGATTTTTCAGCTACTAAACTATAAAACTGGTTTTATTGATAAATGTTGGGTTTGTTTGTATCGTGACCTGTTCAGGATGTTCTAGCACCCCCATGAGGAACAGCTGCTGAGCTGTGGGTGTTTGTACGAGGTCATATCTCAGGAAGGAACGCTAAAAAACCAATTCCATTGCAACCATTTAGATATAAAATGTTCAGCTTGTTCAGATTATTACTGCTATGCGTTTTTATCCTTCAAATACTTTTTTTTGGATATTCCAGGTTTTCAAAAATTTAATTCCTATTTGACTATAATGGAGACATTTTTAAATCCTTGAAAAACCTGGATGAGACCTGGTTACTTCAGACTCTCAGCTAGAAACACCATTCAAACTTTAAACCAGTCAAGATTTTGCACTACAACATGCAGTTGATGCAGTCTACTGTCTTTGAGAAACAGTCGTTTAAGTTTGATGATTTTTCAAGAATCTCTCACCTCTCCACTCTAGCTGATGATGTCATCCACTCCACCCACATGTTCTTTAACATTCTGAAACAAACCTCTCTCTCATCCACACTTTCCACTCAACCGTTATACATTATATATCAAAACGAAGACATTTTTGTTGGCTTTCAAACAATTTGACCTTTGGGCTGTTTGCTTTTTACTTTACTTTAAAATAAAGTTAGAGGTCAGAGAGAGCCAATATTCTGCCAATGTTTTTTTTAATGTGAGAGCACATCAGATTACCTGCTCAGCAAAAATGATCTAAACTCTTTATAAGATCACTCTAAAATCCAAATAATCCCCATCATGTAGAGGAGAGACCTCTGCCTCATACAGTGAAATAATTTTGTTGATACCATTTATGGTTTAGAAAATATGGACAATTGTTCACAGACTTCAAATGTCTTTGTCTGACACAAGGAGAAATACAGAGAGCAGTGAGACTCTTAACACATGCTGCTCCCTCGTTACCAGCTGGCTGCTCCCTCGTTACCAGCTGGCTGCTCCCTCGTTACCAGCTGGCTGCTCCCTCGGTACCAGCTGGCTGCTCCCTCGTTACCAGCTGGCTGCTCCCTCGTTACCAGCTGGCTGCTCCCTCGTTACCAGCTGGCTGCTCCCTCGTTACCAGCTGGCTGCTCCCTCGTTACCAGCTGGCTGCTCCCTCGTTACCAGCTTGCTGCTCCCTTGTTACCAGCTGACTGTTCCCTCATTACCGCCCTCATCATAAATGACAAAGTTTTATTGTTTCTACTTATGGGGATATAAAATCCATTATACTACTTTTGTAGTGAAACAAATATGTAAAAAACATGTTTATTCTCAACTAGAAAAAATTTCTTTGAAAATGCTGTGTTGAACACTGACATGTTCAGGACAGCTTAACTCTTATTTAAATTGCTGAATATCAAAGAAACTGCCAAAGTCTGATAAAAATTTGAAGAAAATGGTAAAATGTTGGTCAAATATTTGAAAACTCCTAACAGAAGAAGAACAGAGGAGTTGAAGATGCTCTGAGGCCCTGAGGAGGCACTTAAAAGAGGAATACTTGATAAAGGGAGCACGAGGAGCTGAGATTGGCTGAATGAGCTCCAGCTGTGAATCAGAGGACCTGCAGCTGGAACACTGGTGACAACAGTCTGTGTCACTCTGCTGGAATGACTCAGTGCTGTTTAGTAGCGCTCTGACCGCCTGCAAGTTATTGCTGGATTTTTTTTCTGTTCTTGCTGCTTATCATGAGCCTTGATTGGCAATGTCTGGTATTTAGGAGTGCTGCGCCCATGCCTGCATCTTTCTCAGCTTCATCAAGAGCAGCTGCTGCAGCAATCCTCACCTGGCATCAGGTGTGGCAGCAACTGCAGCCATCACAACTCCCCTGTGGCAAGTTGTATAACCTCTCTCACCCTGAACTACATCAATGGAAAAATATATTCAGAAGTTTGTGGCTGCGGGGATGATCCTATCCTATTCCTGGATCAGGTGAGGGACAATCAAAGAATTACTTGCATCATCTAATCTCTCCCTAAGGTGTTTGGGAACAAAAACAGAACCCCTGTTCTATCAGAAATTAGAAGCAAAAGGTTTAAGGACATCAAGGTTTTGATGTCCTTAAGACAAGCTGGAAGCAAACCATTGTTTCATCTGACTTCATAAACAAATACCGCTGCATATCATCATCATAGCAATGAACGTTGATGCCATGGTTCTAGATAATACTTTACAAGGGCTGCATGTATAAAGAAAACAAGATTGATCCTCGCAGTGAACCCTGCGGGACAACGTAGCAGACCCTTCTCTGTCCTGAAGAAGCTTCATGAACAAATGAGAACCTGTCATATAGATTTGATTTAAACCAACCTAGAGCTTTCCCTTTAATCCCAACAACCGTCCTTGTAAATTCCTTCTTTTTTTATGCAAGATTATATGCAAACCTGTCTTTGTACTTACAGAGCTTTCTTGGAGGCTTTGACCACTGGCAGCAGCCGCAGAAGAGCCACCTCTGAAGATAGGTATTTCTTCAGGTCAAACACTTCCTGATCCTTATCTGATGACAGTAAGATGAAGACCAGAGCTGACCACTGAGCAGGAGACAGCTTATCTGTGGAGAGACTTCCTGAATTCAGGGACTGCTGGATCTCCTCCACCAGAGAATGATCATTGAGTTCATTCAGACAGTGGAACAGGTTGATGCTTTTCTCTGCATTTTTAAGTTTCTTGATCTTCTTCTTGATGTACTTGGCTGTTTTCTCAACATCATGTGAACTTCTCTTTGGACTCAGCATCCCTTTTAGGTGATTCTGATTGGTCTCCAGTGAAAGACCTAAAAGGAACCGCAGGAACAAGTCCAGGTGTCCGTTTGGACTTTGTAAGGCCTTGTCTACAGCATTCTGATAAAAGAGATCCTGTTTACTTGTCATGAAGGTTCTAAGTGGGTTTGTCAGCTCCAACAGATTAACACCAGACTCGATGAAGGTCAGATGGACATGAAGAGCAGCTAAAAATTCCTGAACACTCAGATGGATAAAACAGAAGGCCTTGTCCTGGTACAGGCCTTTCACCGTTTTAAAGATCTCAGTAAATACTCCTGAGCACACTGCAGCTTCTTCGACATTGATGCCAGACTCCTTCAGGTCTGATTGATAGAAGATCAGATGTCCTTTCTGCAGCTGCTCAAATGCCAGTTTTCCAAGATGCTCCATCATCTTCATGCTCTCTGGATCTGTTGCAGGTTCTTCATCATACTTGACCTTCTTCAGTTTGGTCTGGACCACCAGGAAGTGGATGTACATCTCAGTCAGGGTCTTGGGCAGACCTCCTCCCTCTCTGGCTTTCATCACATCCTCCAGAACTGTAGCAGTGATCCAGCAAAAGACTGGGATGTGGCACATGATGTGGATGCTTCGTGATGTCCTGATGTGGGAGATGATCATACTGGACTCATCTCTGAACCTCTTCCTGAAGTACTCCTCCTTCTGTGGGTCAGTGAACCCTCTGACTTCTGTTACCACATCAACATATTCAGGAGGGATCTGATTGGCTGCTGCCGGTCGCGTGGTGATCCAGACACGAGCAGAAGGAAGCAGGTTCCCTCTGATGAGGCTTGTCAGCAGGACTTTCACCGATGTGGTTTTTCTAGGGTCACTTATGGTTTTAGTTTTGAGGAAGTCCAGAGAAAGTCGACACTCATCCAGACCATCAAAGATGAACACAACCTGGAAATTTTCAAAATCAAATATTTCTGCAGTTTCCTTAAAGGATTCATGAACAAGTTCCACCAAGCTGAACTCTTCATCTTTTACCACATTTAGCTCTCTGAAGGTGAATGGAAACAGTAACTGGATGTCCTGGTTGGTTTTGTCTTCAGCCCAGTCCAGAGTGAACTTCTGTGTTAAGACAGTTTTCCCGATTCCAGCCACTCCCTTCGTCATCACGGTTCTGGTGGGTTTCTTTCTTCTGTTTGGGATTTTAAAGATGTCCTCTTGTCTAATTCTTGTTTCTTGTTTGTCTAATGTCCTGGATGCTGCTTCAATCTGCCTGACTTCATGTTCATTGTTGACCTCTGTAGTCTCCCCCTCTGTGATGAAGAGCTCTGTGTAGATGTCATTCAGAAGGGTTGAGTTTCCTCGTGTAGCAGTCCCCTCAAAGACAGACTCCAGCCTGTTCGTCAGGTTAGACTTGAGTTGACGCTGACATGTTTGAAGGAGCCCTAACGGACAAAAGAACCGACACGATAATCAGTTTTAGCTTCCAAGTAAAGTAATCAAATTCTGCAGGTTTGTTGCATTTTTATTTGTTTACCTCAGACTGTAGTTAAATGTCAGTAATGCATGAGTAAGACAATGCAGGTATTCTGTTTTCATAGCTTAGTTTTCGGGGGGGTCCATTTGCAAACATCTTACCCCATATTCACCTTTGTCTTCGTATTATGTGATCTTTGAACTTTGTTTGATTGCAATAATTATTTTAGTGAAAGTCTGGAAATCCTCAGTTGGTTTTGTGATGCAGGATGTCTACCAAGATAACTATGTTTCTTGCCTATAAACCTACTTCAGGGATCATCTTCAGGGTTTTGATGAACAAAAGCTGAACCTTCCTGTTGACTATATTCAATACATTGATATGTGGAGGGCAACAGGGTTGGGAGCCCAGCTTCCATGATGTTTCATCGGTCAGTTCAAGCTTTTGATTCGTGTTGGGATCTTTGCTTTAAGAACAAAACCATTTGTATGGGACTGTCTGGATGGAGAACTGGCTCTGAAAATAAATATGGATGGTTTTTTTAACTTTGATAAAACAGCAAGACTTTTTCACAAGTGTATGTTTTACTGTATACTTCTTTGTTTCTAGGTGAGTAGATTTTAAGTTTCTAAATTGACTTCAGATATCACAAAAGCTTTTTCTGGCTCTGTGGACATGTTTTTCCTGCTTTTGCTGGACCTCAGAAGGTGACCAAAAGAATCCAGTTTCCTCTGGGGGATGACTGGACTTTCCTTTAAACATGCGAGGAGAAGTTCCACTATTTGGAAGGAACTTGAAGTAGAATCAGTTCTCCTGCAGATTAGGAGGCATTTGAGGTGGTTCACACATCTGGTGAAGGTCACATCTGTATGCCTTTCCAGAGGGGTGTTTTGAGTATGTCTAACTGGGAAAGATTCCCATAGAATATCAGGATATGCTGGAGAGATTAGGCCTCCTGGGGGGTTTGGGAACGCCTCAGTCAGTACGGTTACGTGCACATTTAATTGAGCTATTGGCAGCAATCAAGCTAAGAATTTAACTGGAGTTTCAGAGAAATTCCTGTATACATGCATGGAAAGAGAATTACTGAGTGAGGTGGAAAGTGAGGTTGGACTCCACGACACTAGGTGGTGCTGCACGCCCTTCTGCATTAGCATCGGTTAGTTAGAACAATTAGCAAATGCAGCAGATTTGAAGCAGACGTAGAAGACCAACATGCACAGATATAGACGTCTTCTTTGTTGTTGTTCTTCGTTGTTCCTCATCTTCTTCTTCTGCTACTGTGCTGTTGTCATGTCTCCACTATTCCTCAGATCAATAACTGAAATAAAAGTAAACTCAAGAGGTCCAAAGTGTATGAACACAGCAGTCCTGGCCTCGCCTTTGGTTGCAGGTTGTGTCCTCCAGTTGTCACCGCGGCTGTGTTGGGGGTGGGTGGTTGGCAGTGGGTGGTGACTGTCTTGGCCCCCTGGTGTTGGTTGGGTTGCCCCTGTTTTACCTCCCTCCCCCTTTTCCATTTCACTCTCCTTTTCTTGTTTCATCTGCTGGCGTTTGGAGGGAGTGGTGTTGCTGTGGTCGGGTTCCGTAGGGTGGTGGTCTATGGTGTCGGTTGCTCCTGGTGGCGTTGACACCGTGGGCTGGGGTGCAGCAGTCTGGGACGTGGTGGTCTGGGTTGGTACAGGAGGTGGCCTAAAGGTTTTTACCAAAATATGGTACTAACCAGTAATATATATTCAGACTGATTAAATAAAAAACGTTTAAATAAATGTGTGTTTACTACGTACAAGTGTTACCCCAGAAGGCCTAAAGAAGGTGGCTGGAGAGAGGGAGGTCTGAGCCTCTTTGTCAGACTGACTCTGGGATCCAGAGTCGGATAAAGGAAGTTTATGGGTGGATAAATAAATACCCTCTTCATGCCATAAAATGGTTTGGGGCTAAGATCCAAATGCAGAACATTGAGGCAGGTCAGAATCCAAAATAACTCCAAAACCTTCCGCTACAAAAACACAAGACAAAATCCAATACAGGATAAAGTGTAAATGGACTAGCAGGGTTGAAGGGAAAACCAAGACCACATCCATCTTCTACGCCCACTAGTTCGGGGTCAATAAAACCAGAAAACCCAAGAAAAAGAAGAAGAAAACAAATCCCAAACACAAAAACCCTGAACAAGACACTTTTTAGCAAAGAATTGAGGTCTGGAGGTGAAGAGACTCATTTTCTCAGCATACGTCTCATGAACTGCTCAGTGAAGGGCATGTTGGTGAAAATGGACTAATGTTACATCATTTTACAGTGAAGGTGATCCGGCATGTACGTGATGCACTCACGCTCAGCGTTTGTACGTTCTTACCTTTCTGAACAGTTGGATCAAGGTACAAACCCAGGTGACGGGACAAAGTTGGATCTTTGCTTTGCAGATGTTTCAGCATCATCCTGCAGGCTTCAGGTCCTTTTTTTGTGACACAGTCGATGAAGTCTCGCGCCTTATCTGCTCTGGTTTGGTTCTTCTCAAGAATGTCCTCTTTCTCTGGACGACTGAGGACACCCTCTGATAAGAGCAAGTCAATGAGCTGTTTGAGGATTTCTATCGACACTCCGTTCACAAACTTCGGTCGAATCTTGTTGATGGTTTCTGCAGGGAGGAGGAACAGACGTAGACATGAATGAAACTCAAACGTTGGCCTTTTGTGTCTTCATACATGTCTTGTTGAGTGTCAGTTAGAAAAGTAAGAAGAATGTGTGTGAATCAGGGTTCTTCTCTGGTCGGGTTTTAGTTTGTCATCAGACTACATTTGTGCCAGAAACAGAACCACTACTATGACTGTCTCTGTTTTTCTGATGGTGAAGAACCAATTTCCCCTTATTCAGTTCAGCTGCGAGGGGCTCGAGGAGTCAACTGATCTCCTCCTGATGGTAAATCATAGTAAAAATTATGGTACGATTGTACAATGATGGCAGCTGAATAGTTGAATGCGACAAGTTGACTGTGACCAGAATCTTCTCAGCGTCTTTGTGGAGCATCCTTCCTAAATTCACAGCGCTGCTTCTTCAGGGAGTCTGGATTCCTCAGAGTAGCCGACTCCGTTTTTTGCTTGTACTTTTCCAAACCAGCAAATCTGGTGCAGGTTAGACCCTTTCAGACCAACCAGAGCTGGTCACGATTACCCTCCAGTACATCAGCTGAGTAACTAAACTGACTAGTAAACCTAGTGCTGCAATGACCGTGGTAGAACTTAATAATATTCTTCATTTGTCAGTATATAATCTAACAAAACACCCTGAAATTAGTCCTCTGCTTTTAACCCATCACTAGTTACACCAGGAGCAGTGGGCTGACATTTGCCGTCTGACTTCGCTGATCTCTTACCTGCTGAAACTGCTGGATCTTCTGGATCTTCTGGATCTTTATCATCTTGAAGGAGAGGTTGATCTGCTGGTCTCTTCTCTTCTGTCCTAAAAATAAGAACATGAGTCAGTGTCAGTGTCCCATCCCATCCAGGATATTTCTGCTGATTTGACTGGACTGTGCTGTGATCAAGGTCAGGTGTGAGCAAATTCTTCTGCTAAAAGGACAATCCAACTTCAGAAAGAACTCACGGTTAGAAAAACCACAAACATTTTCCTTCCTACCATTCCTGAACTGTGCACTGCTTAGTATGACGAGTCAAACACAGAACGTGCAGACGAGTCTTAGCTCATGTGCAATGTGAAGTGCTTTCAGATGGACGTGGTATATGCTCACCACCAAGTTGTGATCTATATCTCAGGTGGGCTTTTGGCAAGTAAACGGTCTGGAAAACAGCTCCATGTACGGGATTGTCCACGCTGGACCATGTGAATTGCTCATAATGGTTATGTTCAGGTACATGGAGGATGAATGGGCACCAACATTTGTGTCCCACTTAGGACAACCACATCAAAAAAACCTAAGTGGGACATTCACACTGGACCAATATGAAACCAGCATTCAGTCCTAGATGAGGGCCCATTTTTTCAGCACAGAGGACCCCTCATACAAATTTTGTGTGAGTAGATGCTGCTGAGCTGTTTGCAGCAGAAGGTCCAGATCTAGGTCCAGGTTCGGGTTGAAGTTCAGGTTTGTTCTGTGAATAATGGCTTTCGCGACGTTAATGCGGAGCTCCGACAGCCAGAAGAATCATGGACAGTTAGAGATGATCACCTCACCTCTGAGCTTTGCTCTGGTTCTCATTTTCTCCAGGCGACATGGATTTAGAAGAAGGAACTTCCTCCTCTCTGTCCTCACTGTGGTCCATGCTGGTGATTTTAAATCTAAATCACCATCCTACCGTCATCTGCAGAGGAAACACACCGCTGAGGAAGTAAAAAGATCAGCTGTAGTTTAACAATCAGACCACTAGATGGAGTCCTGCAGCTTCAGCCCAGAACATGCACGCATCCACCGACATGTAAGTGAGCTGACACTGACGACTTTATTTCTGTAAGTTTCAGTTAATATGTCAACAGACAATCTTTGATGCCAAATTACCATCATTCAACATTCATAGAATGATCAGTTATGTCCAAACAAGGTGCAAAACTTTAACAGAGATGTCAGATCTCAGCTGGTTTAAGGTGTTTAATGTTGCAGAAAAAGAGAATCAGCTGCTTTTCAGTTTTCAGACACGTAAAACCCACTAATGTGTGGAGGTAAAGAAGGAAAGGTGATAAAACTCAATTAAAGTCTATTGTCACATCAGTGATCAGTATATTCAGAGGGTCATGTGATCAGACTCTTCTGATGACCTCAGACACAGCTTGTTACAGAACGATGCATTTAAAAAGAATAATAACTGGATGTGAGGCTGAAATAAAGAGAGAACCAGCTGGCTCTTTAAGTTTATTTTGTTAATGGACAGACCCAACAGACTGAAGCAGCCGTAAAAGCTGCTGAAGGTGCAACCAAGAGGAGCCGAGGTGCAAATGTTTTCAGAGAACAATTCAACAGAAACCAGAAATAAAACTGTACCAAAGTCCAGTCACATGCCTCCAGCTACGGCCACGCCCCATGGAGGGTAAAGGCCAGTCACTCCAGACCTGGCTCCCACCCTGGATCCTGACCTGGATCCTGACCTCCCCCAGTACTATTTTGCCTTGAAAAACCCAACCTGGGACAACCGCCCTCGATAATATAACACCTGGTATCCCTTCAACACCACAAGGTGGTGACTCATGGAGGCAATGACTCAAAGAAAACCTAGAAATACTGTCACTCTCATCAAGCCATTTGAAATAATAAACGGATAAGAACACAATGACCACATATATAACAGATACAGATGAGCCTTCTTTATGGCTCCATCACAGTTTACTGCAGATGCTCAGCTTCACGTCTGATATCGACAGATCTGAGTCAGAGAAGCTCCCAGGTACTAGTCTGAGCCCACCCTTCAACTGCTTCAGGTGTCACATTACTGCACCCTGGTTAACTCTGTGCACACTGATGGACTCAATAAATGATCCCTCATAGAGGTAAAAGAAAGAAGAATGTCAGAAGAAGCAGCAGCTGTGGGCTTAATGACAGATATTACTTCATGTTGTAGTGTTCATTAGGCCTCACTGGTTCAGGGACCTGGAGGATCCTGGGTAACAGGAAGCTCCTTTTTTGGTCTTGTTGCTGTCATCATCAACTGCCGAAACTGCACTCTGGATGTTTATTGAAAGAAGACAACTGACATGCCTTTACCTGTCCCTCAAACAGAAATGTAACGCTGCTCTGATCAACAGTGCTTTGAGCCCAAAGAGGGCTAAGATCCCCGGGTGGAATGTGAAAGACATGAAGAGACACGAAAGAGCAAGAAAGACGAGACATTGATGGGTTCAGTTGGTGTCTGTGTGATGTGTTGTAGCGTTTGTTTAAATGAGTCTGTAACGTGTTTGTGTAGAGTAAAGGTGGACACAGGACAATCAGGTGTTACAAGCAAAGAGAGGACAGAGACAAGGGGGAGGAGCTTTCTATTTACTTTAGTTTTATTTTAGTGTGTGCCGTGTGCAGCTGTATGTGCAGTGTGTTGGTGATGCAGGTAGGACTGTGAGCATATCTGAGTATCTCAGTATTTTGGAGGTGTTGGGGGGGGCAGTATTAATATGTATAACAGACATACACACAACATACATAGAAGTATTTTTAACTGCTCAAACATATCCAAAATGAAATGACAGACATTAAACACATTAAAATCAGATCAAATAAAAACATGAAATTAGATAAAGAGAAACAATAGAAATAAAATAAAATAAATAATAAAACTTGGACAGAAGAGGTTCGTCTAATGAGCAGAAACAGTCCCAGGAACGTCTGGACAACTCATCTGAGAGAACACGTAGGAATGTAACTACAAGACGGCTCAGGTAGGTGGGGTGGATCTAGAGCACTTAACAGCAATTAAATCAGGTCAAATGTAAAGGCATCCAATGGAGTGGAGCTGAAACTCAGGAAGTGCATTTCCTATATATTTTGGTGTTCCAGTTAAAAGATGGAAGACATGAAGACAATATGTTTACAGTTTAGCTGCTGAGGCTGAGGGTTCTACAACCACACTGGACAGAACTGTTTTATGACTTCACTAACAGAACAGTTTTACTTTTGAAAACAATAGAAGAAAACCTAAAACATTGGATAAATTTACCAATAAACCTCATTGGTAAAATTGCCACAGTAAAAATGACCATACTTCCTAGGATAAACTATCTTTTCTCAATGATTCCCATCAAGCATCCACCCTCCCTGGTTCAAATCTCTCACACTGTATTATCATAAAAGCAAAAATAATTTGAATTAAAATATCAGCGCCACTAAAAAATTAATTAAATGGTTGTCTGGAGGCTCCAAACTTCCTTCACTACTTTGTTGCAAATAAACTCCAATATGTTCATAAATGGATCAAACATAATCAGTGTGATTGCTACTGGATAGAGCTAGAGCAATTATTTTGTAAAGAAATCAATATCTCTGATTTGCCATTTATAAGCCGTTCTATTACTCGTAACCCCTGTTTCAAAAACCCAGTTATATCCTCAACTCTGATGGCCTGGTTGGACTTTTACCAAATGGTCAACACCACAGTATCACCATGTAAGTACACTCCCATATGGAATAATCCGGATTTTCTGAAAAACAGGAAACCATTAAATCTGTCATCATTGGTCACTAAAGGCATCACGCATCTTAAAGATATCTATGAAAACACCCTGGTTCCTTTCTCTCAACTCATACAGAACTATAACATTGGAGGAAATCAATTTCTAGAATATTCAGATTAAATCTGCTGTTCAGACAAAAATAAATAGTAAAAAACCCAACCTCAACCCTTCAGCACTGATTCCAGCATTAACTCAAATTATTAATCAACATAAAATTTAATTCCAAAAATTATATGTTAATTGCAGTAAACAACCCAACAGTATATGTCTCATCAACTAAATGGGAACAAGATTTAGACTTCTGACTTCTGTCCCCAAATTTGTAAAAAATATATTAATGTCTACCTCTAATGCATATTTACAACTTATACAATACAACACAGAGTTCATTTTAAGGGGAAAAAAATTTTTTTAATGAGATTTAAAGACACAAAAGTCTGTACACAGTATGCACAAAATTTAACCAACACCTTCTTGCTGCTATCGTTCCTACTGTCTGGGTGTGGGTGTGGGACCATTCTGGTCCTGCGGTGGGGATATCTGGGATACGCCTTGTCTGGTGGGTTTAGGTACGAGGGCTGGCCTCTGGGGAGGCTTTCTGGTGAGGGTAGTGTAGTGGCAGGTTGCTGTCTTGTTTGGGCGTGCCGTTATGTGTTGGCGGGCTCCATTTGCTTTGTGCCGCCATCAGGTGTCGGCTCTCCCTCCCCCTGGACTTCCGCTGTTGGCTTTGTGTGGTGGCGGACTTGGGGTGGTGGCTTGGGGTGGTGGCTTGCGCTTTCCTGGGTTTCTTTGTCCCTCTTTTCTCCCGGTGTACCCTCCCACCCTTTTGGCTGTCCGGCACTGGCCGGCTATTGGAGTTTGTTGTCACTGCTGTAGCGGCCGGGACGTGTTGCGGGGTGCTGATGGATTGGCGGACCATCTGCGGCACTGTGCTTGCTAGGATGGGAGCACGATATGTTGGGGTCCATGGGCATTTCGCAATCTTGTTTTCTCGAGGCTGCAGAGTCTCTAGCTGGTAATGGTTTGTACTGGGAGGGGGTGTGGGGCCCTAACCCCAACCTTAACCCTAACCCTTCTCTTGGTTGTATTTGTTGCGGCCGCTGCCCTGGAGGGCTTGGGATAGCCTGGGGCGACGAGGATGTTAGGGGCGCTACCGATGACGATAGGAACCAACAACGGAATTGTAAGAATAACTATTTAAAGGAAGGAAGTATTTAAATGAGTTATTATTAGTATTATTATTCTTTTTGTGTATATGTATGTATTTATATGTTCAAATAAGTGTGTGTGTACAGATGTGGGTGTGTTTCTATGTGGCTCTGTGATGGACTGGCGACCTGTCCAGGGTGTACCTCTGCTTTTCGCCTGCTATGCGTTGAAATAGGCTCCAACAGACCCCCTTGACCCGGAGACAGAGTAAGCAGGTATAGATAATGCATGGATGGAATAGTTATTTATACATATGTGTGTGTCTATTATGTATCTACATGACTTTTTAATGCTGCCCCCAACACCCCCAAACACTCTGATATGCTCACAGTTAAAACAATAGTAAATTAAAAAGCTCCTCGCCCTTTTCTCTGTCCTGAACGCACTGAAGGAAATTCCTCACATACCTGCTGTATTATACAGAACCAGTCAGTGTACAGCAGAGGGAATGTTCCCCCGATCGGTTACCAGGAACTAGACTAGACGCTGGTGGTGAAAGAAAATCGAGCTGTTTAAAGAGATAGAAATATTTAATAAGCTAAACATTTCCGAAAGTTTGAAGTAATTTTGTGTAACCAGGTCAAAGTTCCTTGGTAAAAATGTCTGTTAATTTCATTTGCAGTACTCTGGATTTCAACGCTGCTTCAAAAAACGTTTTATTGACATGTCGAGTACTTACCTGAGACTGTGTGGCAGCAGGTGTATCGCCTATATCCATGAGCAGAATGTGAAGTGAAATCAAGTATGAACCTGCCGGCAGGTACAAGTAGAGTCTGGTCTGTAGCTGTGTTGGTAAACAGGAGCAGCTACGTGCATCCTCCAGATTAAAGTGGAAGACTGAGATACGCTGAGACACCAGGGTCAAGAGCAAGGCTGAGCGGTGCATCCTGACGAACCGGTTGGACAGCTTATCGAGCACTACTTCCTCCAGTAAACTTACAAATAAGGAGTTACTTAGTTTTGAGGAAGTAAAATCCTCAGTTTCTTTTATTAAGAAAATGTATCTGTTACTCACAAAATAAAATTGTTATTCACTCAACAATCGTGTGGATTTGACTTGAGACACCAGACTGATCAGATTATGTGCTGAAATCAGAAATGAACATCGTCTCTAAACATGATGGGAAAGAATGAAGAAGAAACATGTGCACAGACTAAGTTTCCACTTGTTAGTATCGGGTTGTAATAGTGGATCCATGACACACAGCAAAGCAGCAGGTAGTGGGACCTGCTGCAGACTGTGTAGACTGGAACCATGTGACTTCTGCCTGTGGAAGACCCCTCCCTGAAACATGACCTTCACCCTAACCACTGGAGAGTGGAGGTCACGTGGTCCAGACTGGACTTCAGTGGAGATCCATTCTCTACGCAGTCTGCAGCCAGGTGCTCTTGGATCATCTGGTGGTGGTTGTAAGGGAAATTGAGAAAAATAGTTTCTTAAGTTAGTTATTATAGTGTCTTTTGCTATTATCTGTTGCTTGTTCATTGTTCATTGTTCATTCAGTACTTTTCACTCTGTCTGGTTTCTCACTTGCATACTGGTGGAGGATGGTCCTCACAGAAGGTAATCATAAATCTCCGACAGTTGCTGGAGATAAGGAGTAAGGAGGGAACTATATTTCTGCAGGGAGAGAACAATCCCTGTTTGTGCTCAAGGACATGCAAGTGTATAAGATCTGTGTGTAATTAATCAATGCGGACTCACTCTGCCGACTGTGTTCAACTGTGTGATTCTCAGCTGTACAGCTTAATAAACTTCTCAAAAACGGAGCTCTCCTGTACCGTAATTATTTAACAGAAATAATTTCCACAACATTTTGGCGTCACGAACAGGATTCCACACGTGATTCCCGGCGGACGAGAAGACCTGGTGACTGATCATCCTGAGGCCAAATTGCCGCAGCCCTGCCGCCTTTGACGGACAATTGGGGACTGGGTTGGACCGCTCCGCCTGGACCACTGCTGGAATCCTAAAGATCCTTCCCTTGGAAGTGATCTGAAGCGCGATACGGTGAGCTCCTTTCATTTTGATTGTCTGGGTAAAGGGTTAGGGGGGGGAATAGACGCGGGAGTCTGATTCCTCCTGTGGGTGATATTAAGCTTTGAGAACACCCAGTGTCAATAAAATAAAGCGCTCCCTGGGGTTTCTTGCTTGAGACAGAAGGTCTCAGGTAAGAAACAAAAATTTAAAGGTATTTTAGCACTTTTGCACCTGTGAAGAGGGACTCACTTAAGGCAGAAAGGCCAGCAGGAGACGATCCTGTCTGAAAATGGGAACTAGATCTAGTAAACCTAATTCTCCAGACAGTCAAATATGTAAAGTCATCACCAATAAATATGGGCCCGAGTGTGTGGAATGTGTGAATGAATGGTGCCAGAAATTTGGGTTTCCTGAAGGGGGAAGTTTAAGTTTAACGCAAATACAAAAGGTTAAAGAAAAAATTTTAAAAGAATGGGAAGAGTTGAAAAAATCTAAGAAAAAAATAAAGCCGAAACGTCTTTTGGAACTTGAAAAACATCAGAAATGTTTGAAAATGTGGGAAGAAGAAGCTGAAAGTAGAGATAGAAAGTCTAAGATGAAACGAATGGGGGGAGGACAAGATTTAAGTGGGGATATTGGGAACAGAACTGATAATGCTTCAGTTCCTGAAAAAACACAGACTTCACCGCCTGCACCTCCACCATACAACGGTGATATTTCACCTCTCTCCCCTTATGCCTCTGTTTCACAGGCATTAAATGCGTTGAAGGTGGATATGGATCTGGACTCATGTCCTCCTCAGCGTGTCCCTCCACAGCAACAACCGCTGCCTGCACCAGTACCAGCACCTGCACAACCAGGACTGCAGAGACCCGTGGGAGTTGAGGATGTGTCGTCCTCCGGGAGCACTGGCGTCCGGACCCGAAACCAGGTGAGGCGCCAGGAGCTGAACAACGAGGAGGATGGCCTGTTCGTAGATGCCCCAGACTCCACCCTGATGGCCCCCATGGTCGAGGTGTCAGGACCAGACGGACCGCTTCTGGTTTTCCGACCATGGTCCCCCACGGAGGTTCAAGATTATGCCAAGCAGCTACCTGATCCAGCTGCAAATGGACATAAGTGTGGTGAAGAACTAGCAGCCTTTTGTAAAGAGTTTAAACCCACTGGTGCTGAACTGCGCAAGATTTTTGCTGCAAAGCTTAAACCTTGTGACCTGGCCAGAATAAAAGGTCAGATGCCCCGAGATGATGTGCGCCTGAAAAACCCAGACTATGACCATCCGAGCAACGATGGATATCGGAGAGCTGTGCATGACCTGGTGGAGGAAGTGAAGAAAGCTTTCCCCCACCGTCCGGACATGTCTGCCCTGCGTCAGCTCATTCAGGGCCCGAACGAGCCAGTGGAAGAATTTCTACACCGAGCAGAGGACGTTTTTAACCACAACTCTGGCCTCACGCGTCCCGCTGACTTGGGTGACGCCCCTGGGCCATGGGAGAAGCTCCTTTGTTCTGCTATTTTGGATGGACTGAGACCTGACTTGGCAGCCCAAGTACGCCACTCGTATGTGGGCATGCGTCATGAAGTGCGTTTGGCTGAACTCTGCAGACAAGCCAAACATGCTCAAGATGTGCTGATCGACAGGGAGCGGAAAACAACTGCGAAGAAAGACTCTGAGCTGCACAAGGCCACACTGACTTTGTTCTCTGGCTATGTTCCACCCCGTGGGCGAGGATATTCACGTCGTGGCAGAGGAGGACGCAATGACCGCCGTCCACGCATGAATCCTGGTCGCCCGCGATTTGAGCAGGACCAGTGTTTCCTCTGTGGCCAAACTGGACACTGGAAGAACGAGTGCCCGAAGAACAGGCAGGACCAACAGGCAGACTGAGGGTGCGCGGGGGAGGAGATGACTTCAGAAAAGTTCCAACACACCACCTCGGATGTTCCATCAACGCAGCAACAGGGAAGTGAGATGTCACAGACACACACGCGCACATCACACACACATACCTGTCTCATGAGCAGTATAAAAGGTTTCCAATGTTTGAATTGACTGTGCTTGGCCAGCCAGTTCGCTTTTTGGTGGATACCGGTGCAACAAATTCTGTTTTGCAATATGGAACCCTCACCCCACCCCCGCGGTTGGGTGAGGACTCCATCATATCAGTGTCAGCATCTGGTCATCAGCAGAGAGCGAATTACGGTTCTTTTTTCCTGCTCCTCCTCAGGGACACAAATTTCTTTTATCCAAATTATGTCCCATAAATTTGTTGGGCCGAGATTTAATGTGCAAATTGTGTCTCAATGTCACATCTGGGCCAGATGGGCTTGCCATAAGCCAGCCTATTCCTGCCTCAGAGCAAGGTGATGAGACTTACAGTATGGTTAAATACAGCCCCTCCGCCCCGTCGTATGCTTATCAGTGGAAATTGAGCGCGGGACCAACTTCCTCATACTGGGTGAGCCTTTGTCACGCTCGCGTGCACCCAGGCTCATCTTTTATGAGGGAGGGAGGGTTGCACTGCATATCGTTCTTCAGCAAAGGTGGACCAGATCCTGATTATGAAAAAGTGTTTTACCGAGACACAAATGATAAACTCACTGTTACACACTGTTATGTGTTTTGGGATGATTGTTTTGTGCGCTCTCCGTGTCTTTGACACCTGAACAACAGAAGTTGTTCCGGATGAGGGGGGAAGTTTTTCCACATGTTTCTCTCTCCAAACCGAGACAGAAACATTGGAAAGATGTTGGTCGGTTCATGTATCGGGCCCATACTATCAGAGACTGGGTTCCGAGCGCTGAGCCTGATGTTGTGTTCTCCCCCTCCCAACGCGTGTTTAAACAGGCCCCGCCCTCTGTTGTTCACTGTCAGCGTACAGTGCAGCTGGTGTGTGAAACTGATTTCTTGTTGGTTCATTCTGAAGTTGCTTCTCCCCCCCCCCCAGCTGTTTTGGACACACTCCCTCCTCAGCTGTGGGCTCAGTCTAAATATGATGTGGGTTTGATTAAAGACTGTGAACCAGTGATCATTTCTCCTAAAACCTCTTTCAGGCCCTGCCAGAAACAGTATCCACTCAAGCCTGAGGCTGTGGAGGGGATCACTCCTGTTTCTGAATCTCTGCTAAAAGAAGGTGTGATTGTTCCCTGTCCTGCCTCACCTGTCCGCACACCTCTCTTCCCTGTGAAGAAGATTCGCGGGCCAGGTGAACCTGTTGAGTGGAGATTTGTGCAGGACCTCCAAGCTGTAAATAAAGCTGTGACAGCTCGTTCTCCCACTGTGCCTCATCCACACACTATTTTCTCTCAGATACCATCTGACTCCACCCACTTCTCAGGAGTTGATTTGGCTAACGCTTTTTTCTCTGTTCCAGTACACCCTGACTCCCAGTACTGGTTTGCATTTGAGATCAAAGGTCGTCCTTACACGTTCACTCGCCTGTGTCACCTACGATTTCTAATGCAGACGCGGCCGCTAAGACTGCTGCTGCTGTGGGTGAAGTCTCCCCCTCCCTTTTGTGCTCCTCTCTACCTCAGCTCGATCTCTCATCTCTGCCTGCAGTTCAGTCCTTTGCCACCGCTCAGGAACTGCTCTTGTGGAAACAGAATGGGTGCAGCCGCTCCCCAGAGGGGATCTGGACGTCCTCAGACGGTAGACCATGTCTCCCTCGCCATTTTTTTCCATATTTTGCGAAATTGACACATGGGTTGGACCACGTGTCTAAAGGGAGGATGTTAGATCAGCTGACTGCCATTTGGTTCACAAAAGGCTTTTCTGTGGCTGCAGAAAATCACTGTAAAAAATGTCTTGTTTGTGCAACTAACAATGCAGGTCGCACACTCCAAGTAGCCACAGCTGGACACCCACCTCCAGAGTACCCCTTTGATCACCTCATGATGGACTTTGTTGAACTCTCTCCATCAGAAGGTAAGAAATACTGCCTAGTGATAGTTTGCATGTTTTCAAAGTGGGTAGAAGCATTTCCCACAAAGCATGCAGACAGCAGTGCAGTAGCAAAGGCCCTGCTGACTGAGATCATTCCCAGATGGGGAATTCCAGGTAAGATCACTAGCGACAATGGCACTCACTTTGTCAATAAAGCTCTGACTGAGGTGAGTGAAAGACTTGGGTTCCAGCTGAAAACACACTGCTCCTACCATCCACAGTCTGGAGGAGCGGTAGAAAGAGAAAATGGCTCGTTAAAGGCCAAACTCACTAAATGCTGTGAGGAAACAGGTCTGTCCTGGCCTAAAGCGCTTCCCTTAGTCCTAATGGCCATGCGCATGCGACGACGGACTAAGACGAACCTCAGTCCATATGAGGTACTGTTTGGACGACCACCACAGACTGGACTGGAACCTCCTAAGTGGAGGGCTCTCTCCACAGACATGTGCGACAGTGACATGTTGACTTACTGTTCCAACCTCTCCAAAGCTCTCTCTCAGGTTCAGACAACTGTGAAGGCTGCCTTGCCCAGACCTGCTGAAGGACCTCTTCATCCTCTGAAGCCAGGAGACTGGGTCCTGGTCAAAGATCTCCGGAGGAAGCATTGGAAGTCCAAGCGCTGGCTGGGACCGTTCCAGGTGCTCCTGACCACTCACACAGCTGTTAAGGTGGCCGAGAGGGCAACTTGGATCCACGCCAGCCACTGCAAAAGGTTCCTAGGGACACCTCCTGAAGACCAACAACCAGCTGGTCTCTCACCCACAGGGCAGAATAATCCCTGAGACCAGCTCCCGTGTGAGGTAGTCTACCCTCCACGTGGCAACGATGTGGAGACCTCTGGTCTTCCTTTGTTTCTGGCTTTGTGCCTCCTTCCTCCTGGTGACGTGGAACACGGAGACAACGCGTGCCGACCATCACACACGATCCGTCGGAGCCGCTTCTGTGAAGAATCCCCTTCGTGCAGGCTGGATCCAGGAAAATGTGTGGTATCAGTTTGCTAACTATTCTGCTAGGGCTGTGACTGAAGAAGATTGTATTGTATGTATGTCTGCAAAGGTTCCTTCTACTTATGTTTCTATTCCTGGTGAAGATGATATCCTCAACTGTGTGTCCTCCTGTTATAATACCAGCTTAAAAGAGCCAAACCCCTCTGAAAATATGACTCAATTAGGATTTAAAATGTTGATCTATACTGATGGGTGCATCACCTGCAGTTATTGTGGGTTACATTGTTCTATGGTCGCTATGACAGAACCGCCCCCTGGCTCCTGGCAGGGTCGCTGTCAGGAAGCCCAGCCTTCACCCCTGCCCCCTCCTCCTCATGTTACTCCCGCCCCTAATACTAGTGTTACCTGTTATAACTACACACGTAATGGTACCAATGTCGGCGAATTTACAGGAAATTGTTCTAAAATTTTCCAGGTACACGATTTAGATAAATGCAGCCTCCGGCTTACTCCCATCACCATCTCCACTGGTAGTGACTCTGAAACACAGGTCTCTAGTGGGAATTGGACATGTAAAACGTCTCGGAATTTGAAATATATGCTCAGTAAAATAACCAAGCCGGCTCCAGACTCATACTGGATTTGTGGGGATGGGGAGTTGAAATCCCGGTTACCTGTAAACTGGACCGGATTATGCGCTCATGTTATGTTGTCCTCGTTTATTCAGGTTGCTATAGACCCTTTCAACCCCTCCCATGTCACCCCCAGCCGTGTTAAAAGATCCACACCGGGGGGTAGCTTTGACGACAGGATTTATTTGGACGCCATAGGTGTTCCACGCGGTGTTCCTAATGAATACAAGGCCCGAGACCAAATTGCCGCTGGATTTGAGTCCATCTTCTTGTGGCCCACAATAAATAAAAATGTTGATTGGATTAACTATTTGTATTACAATCAGCAGAGGTTTGTTAACTTTACCCATGATGCACTGGTTGGTGTGGCTGAGCAACTATCAGCCTCCTCCATGATGACATGGCAGAACAGAATGGCTCTGGACATGATCCTCGCAGAAAGAGGTGGAGTATGTGCCCTCTTTGGGGAAACGTGCTGTACCTTTATCCCCAATAACACCGCTCCTGATGGCACGGTTACTAAAGCATTAGAAGGCCTGCGGTCCCTTCGGGAGGAACTGGCAGAGAATTCTGGCATAGACGACTCTATGTGGGGCTGGTTGGATAATATGTTTGGTAAGTGGAAAACTTTGATCATCTCAGTCCTTTGTGCTCTTATAGCCTCTGTGGCTGCCCTGGGACTCTGTGGGTGTTGCATCATCCCGTGTCTGCGAGGGCTTATGATGCGTGCCATCGAGCGAGGAGTATCCCATCAAATGCTTATGCAAGACGATAAGGTGTTCACACAGCTGCTTGGGGATGCTGATGAGGACCTTGAAGATGACATGTATGGAGAAGATTTAACTGTGTTTGACTAAAGCTTCTTTTGCTATGTTACTTTGTATCTTGTTTAGTGTGATTAATGAGATGTTAATTAATCAAAAGGGAGGACTTGTAAGGGAAATTGAGAAATATAGTTTCTTAAGTTAGTTATTATAGTGTATTTTACTATTATCTGTTCATTGTTCATTGTTCATTCAGTACTTTTCACTCAGTCTGTTTTCTCACTTGCATATTGGTGGTAACCTGTTTGGAGGATGGTTCCCACAGAAGGTAATCATAAGTCCCCGGTAGTTGCTGGAGATAAGGAGTAAGGAGGGAACTATATTTCTGCAGGGAGAGAACAATCCCTGTTTGTGTTCAAGGACATGCAAGTGTATAAGATCTGTGTGTAATTAATCAATGCGGACTCACTCTGCCGACTGTGTTCAACTGTGTGATTCTCAGCTGTACAGCTTAATAAACTTCTCAAAAACGGAGCTCTCCTGTACCGTAATTATTTAACAGAAATAATTTCCACAACATTTTGGCGTCACGAACAGGATTCCACACGTGATTCCCGGCGGACGAGAAGACCTGGTGACTGATCATCCTGAGGCCAAATTGCCGCAGCCCTGCCGCCTTTGACGGACAATTGGGGACTGGGTTGGACCGCTCCGCCTGGACCACTGCTGGAATCCTAAAGATCCTTCCCTTGGAAGTGATCTGAAGCGCGATACGGTGAGCTCCTTTCATTTTGATTGTCTGGGTAAAGGGTTAGGGGGGGGGAATAGACGCGGGAGTTTGATTCCTCCTGTGGGTGATATTAAGCTTTGAGAACACCCAGTGTCAATAAAATAAAGCGCTCCCTGGGGTTTCTTGCTTGAGACAGAAGGTCTCAGGTAAGAAACAAAAATTTAAAGGTATTTTAGCACTTTTGCACCTGTGAAGAGGGACTCACTTAAGGCAGAAAGGCCAGCAGGAGACGATCCTGTCTGAAAATGGGAACTAGATCTAGTAAACCTAATTCTCCAGACAGTCAAATATGTAAAGTCATCACCAATAAATATGGGCCCGAGTGTGTGGAATGTGTGAATGAATGGTGCCAGAAATTTGGGTTTCCTGAAGGGGGAAGTTTAAGTTTAACGCAAATACAAAAGGTCAAAGAAAAAATTGAAAAAGAATGGGAAGAGTTGAAAAAATCTAAGAAAAAAATAAAGCCGAAACGTCTTTTGGAACTTGAAAAACATCAGAAATGTTTGAAAATGTGGGAAGAAGAAGCTGAAAGTAGAGATAGAAAGTCTAAGATGAAACGAATGGGGGGAGGACAAGATTTAAGTGGGGATGTTGGGAACAGAACTGATAATGCTTCAGTTCCTGAAAAAACACAGACTTCACTGCCTGCACCTCCACCATACAACGGTGATATTTCACCTCTCTCCCCTTATGCCTCTGTTTCACAGGCATTAAATGCGTTGAAGGTGGATATGGATCTGGACTCATGTCCTCCTCAGCGTGTCCCTCCACAGCAACAACCGCTGCCTGCACCAGTACCAGCACCTGCACAACCAGAACTGCAGAGACCCGTGGGAGGTGAGGATGTGTCGTCCTCCGGGAGCACTGGCGTCCGGACCCGAAACCAGGTGAGGCGCCAGGAGCTGAACAACGAGGAGGATGGCCTGTTCGTAGATGCCCCAGATTCCACCCTGATGGCCCCCATGGTCGAGGTGTCAGGACCAGACGGACCGCTTCTGGTTTTCCGACCATGGTCCCCCACGGAGGTTCAAGATTATGCCAAGCAGCTACCTGATCCAGCTGCAAATGGACATAAGTGTGGTGAAGAACTAGCAGCCTTTTGTAAAGAGTTTAAACCCACTGGTGCTGAACTGCGCAAGATTTTTGCTGCAAAGCTTAAACCTTGTGACCTGGCCAGAATAAAAGGTCAGATGCCCCGAGATGATGTGCGCCTGAAAAACCCAGACTATGACCATCCGAGCAACGATGGATATCGGAGAGCTGTGCATGACCTGGTGGAGGAAGTGAAGAAAGCTTTCCCCCACCGTCCGGACATGTCTGCCCTGCGTCAGCTCATTCAGGGCCCGACGAGCCAGTGGAAGAATTTCTACACCGAGCAGAGGACGTTTTTAACCACAACTCTGGCCTCACGCGTCCCGCTGACTTGGGTGACGCCCCTGGGCCATGGGAGAAGCTCCTTTGTTCTGCTATTTTGGATGGACTGAGACCTGACTTGGCAGCCCAAGTACGCCACTCGTATGTGGGCATGCGTCATGAAGTGCGTTTGGCTGAACTCTGCAGACAAGCCAAACATGCTCAAGATGTGCTGATCGACAGGGAGCGGAAAACAACTGCGAAGAAAGACTCTGAGCTGCACAAGGCCACACTGACTTTGTTCTCTGGCTATGTTCCACCCCGTGGGCGAGGATATTCACGTCGTGGCAGAGGAGGACGCAATGACCGCCGTCCACGCATGAATCCTGGTCGCCCGCGATTTGAGCAGGACCAGTGTTTCCTCTGTGGCCAAACTGGACACTGGAAGAACGAGTGCCCGAAGAACAGGCAGGACCAACAGGCAGACTGAGGGTGCGCGGGGGAGGAGATGACTTCAGAAAAGTTCCAACACACCACCTCGGATGTTCCATCAACGCAGCAACAGGGAAGTGAGATGTCACAGACACACGCACGCGCTCACATCACACACACATACCTGTCTCATGAGCAGTATAAAAGGTTTCCAATGTTTGAATTGACTGTGCTTGGCCAGCCAGTCTGCTTTTTGGTGGATACCGGTGCAACAAATTCTGTTTTGCAATATGGAACCCTCACCCCACCCCCGCGGTTGGGTGAGGACTCCATCATATCAGTGTCAGCATCTGGTCGTCAGCAGAGAGAGCGATTTACTGTTCCTTTACCCTGCTCCCTCTCAGGGATGCCAGGGTTCTCACACAAATTTCTTTTATCCAAATTATGTCCCATAAATTTGTTGGGCCGAGATTTAATGTGCAAATTGTGTCTCAATGTCACATCTGGGCCAGATGGGCTTGCCATAAGCCAGCCTATTCCTGCCTCAGAGCAAGGTGATGAGACTTACAGTATGGTTAAATACAGCCCCTCCGCCCCGTCGTATGCTTATCAGTGGAAATTGAGCGCGGGACCAACTTCCTCATACTGGGTGAGCCTTTGTCACGCTCGCGTGCACCCAGGCTCATCTTTTATGAGGGAGGGAGGGTTGCACTGCATATCGTTCTTCAGCAAAGGTGGACCAGATCCTGATTATGAAAAAGTGTTTTACCGAGACACAAATGATAAACTCACTGTTACACATGTGTTTTGGGATGATTGTTTTTGTGCGCTCTCCGTGTCTTTGACACCTGAACAACAGAAGTTGTTCCGGATGAGGGGGGAAGTTTTTCCACATGTTTCTCTCTCCAAACCGAGACAGAAACATTGGAAAGATGTTGGTCGGTTCATGTATCGGGCCCATACTATCAGAGACTGGGTTCCGAGCGCTGAGCCTGATGTTGTGTTCTCCCCCTCCCAACGCGTGTTTAAACAGGCCCCGCCCTCTGTTGCTCACTGTCAGCGTACAGTGCAGCTGGTGTGTGAAACTGATTTCTTGTTGGTTCATTCTGAAGTTGCCCCCCCCCCCCCCCAGCTGTTTTGGACACACTCCCTCCTCAGCTGTGGGCTCAGTCTAAATATGATGTGGGTTTGATTAAAGACTGTGAACCAGTGATCATTTCTCCTAAAACCTCTTTCAGGCCCTGCCAGAAGCAGTATCCACTCAAGCCTGAGGCTGTGGAGGGGATCACTCCTGTTTCTGAATCTCTGCTAAAAGAAGGTGTGATTGTTCCCTGTCCTACCTCACCTGTCCGCACACCTCTCTTCCCTGTGAAGAAGATTCGCGGGCCAGGTGAACCTGTTGAGTGGAGATTTGTGCAGGACCTCCAAGCTGTAAATAAAGCTGTGACAGCTCGTTCTCCCACTGTGCCTCATCCACACACTATTCTCTCTCAGATACCATCTGACTCCACCCACTTCTCAGGAGTTGATTTGGCTAACGCTTTTTTCTCTGTTCCAGTACACCCTGACTCCCAGTACTGGTTTGCGTTTAAGTTCAAAGGTCGTCCTTACACGTTCACTCGCCTGTGTCACCTACGATTTCTAATGCAGACGCGGCCGCTAAGACTGCTGCTGCTGTGGGTGAAGTCTCCCCCTCCCTTTTGTGCTCCTCTCTACCTCAGCTCGATCTCTCATCTCTGCCTGCAGTTCAGTCCTTTGCCACCGCTCAGGAACTGCTCTTGTGGAAACAGAATGGGTGCAGCCGCTCCCCAGAGGGGATCTGGACGTCCTCAGACGGTAGACCATGTCTCCCTCGCCATTTTTTTCCATATTTTGCAAAATTGACACATGGGTTGGACCACGTGTCTAAAGGGAGGATGTTAGATCAGCTGACTGCCATTTGGTTCACAAAAGGCTTTTCTGTGGCTGCAGAAAATCACTGTAAAAAATGTCTTGTTTGTGCAACTAACAATGCAGGTCGCACACTCCAAGTAGCCACAGCTGGACACCCACCTCCAGAGTACCCCTTTGATCACCTCATGATGGACTTTGTTGAACTCTCTCCATCAGAAGGTAAGAAATACTGCCTAGTGATAGTTTGCATGTTTTCAAAGTGGGTAGAAGCATTTCCCACAAAGCATGCAGACAGCAGTGCAGTAGCAAAGGCCCTGCTGACTGAGATCATTCCCAGATGGGGAATTCCAGGTAAGATCACTAGCGACAATGGCACTCACTTTGTCAATAAAGCTCTGACTGAGGTGAGTGAAAGACTTGGGTTCCAGCTGAAAACACACTGCTCCTACCATCCACAGTCTGGAGGAGCGGTAGAAGAGAAAATGGCTCGTTAAAGGCCAAACTCACTAAATGCTGTGAGGAAACAGGTCTGTCCTGGCCTAAAGCGCTTCCCTTAGTCCTAATGGCCATGCGCATGCGACGACGGACTAAGACGAACCTCAGTCCATATGAGGTACTGTTTGGACGACCACCACAGACTGGACTGGAACCTCCTAAGTGGAGGGCTCTCTCCACAGACATGTGCGACAGTGACATGTTGACTTACTGTTCCAACCTCTCCAAAGCTCTCTCTCAGGTTCAGACAACTGTGAAGGCTGCCTTGCCCAGACCTGCTGAAGGACCTCTTCATCCTCTGAAGCCAGGAGACTGGGTCCTGGTCAAAGATTTCCGGAGGAAGCATTGGAAGTCCAAGCGCTGGCTGGGACCGTTCCAGGTGCTCCTGACCACTCACACAGCTGTTAAGGTGGCCGAGAGGGCAACTTGGATCCACGCCAGCCACTGCAAAAGGTTCCTAGGGACACCTCCTGAAGACCAACAACCAGCTGGTCTCTCACCCACAGGGCAGAATAATCCCTGAGACCAGCTCCCGTGTGAGGTAGTCTACCCTCCACGTGGCAACGATGTGGAGACCTCTGGTCTTCCTTTGTTTCTGGCTTTGTGCCTCCTTCCTCCTGGTGACGTGGAACACGGAGACAACGCGTGCCGACCATCACACACGATCCGTCGGAGCCGCTTCTGTGAAGAATCCCCTTCGTGCAGGCTGGATCCAGGAAAATGTGTGGTATCAGTTTGCTAACTATTCTGCTAGGGCTGTGACTGAAGAAGATTGTATTGTATGTATGTCTGCAAAGGTTCCTTCTACTTATGTTTCTATTCCTGGTGAAGATGATATCCTCTACTGTGTGTCCTCCTGTTATAATACCAGCTTAAAAGAGCCAAACCCCTCTGAAAATATGACTCAATTAGGATTTAAAATGTTGATCTATACTGATGGGTGCATCACCTGCAGTTATTGTGGGTTACATTGTTCTATGGTCGCTATGACAGAACCGCCCCCTGGCTCCTGGCAGGGTCGCTGTCAGGAAGCCCAGCCTTCACCCCTGCCCCCTCCTCCTCATGTTACTCCTGCCCCTAATACTAGTGTTACCTGTTATAACTACACACGTAATGGTACCAATGTCGGCGAATTTACAGGAAATTGTTCTAAAATTTTCCAGGTACACGATTTAGATAAATGCAGCCTCCGGCTTACTCCCATCACCATCTCCACTGGTAGTGACTCTGAAACACAGGTCTCTAGTGGGAATTGGACATGTAAAACGTCTCGGAATTTGAAATATATGCTCAGTAAAATAACCAAGCCGGCTCCAGACTCATACTGGATTTGTGGGGATGGGGAGTTGAAATCCCGGTTACCTGTAAACTGGACCGGATTATGCGCTCATGTTATGTTGTCCTCGTTTATTCAGGTTGCTATAGACCCTTTCAACCCCTCCCATGTCACCCCCAGCCGTGTTAAAAGATCCACACCGGGGGGTAGCTTTGACGACAGGATTTATTTGGACGCCATAGGTGTTCCACGCGGTGTTCCTAATGAATACAAGGCCCGAGACCAAATTGCCGCTGGATTTGAGTCCATCTTCTTGTGGCCCACAATAAATAAAAATGTTGATTGGATTAACTATTTGTATTACAATCAGCAGAGGTTTGTTAACTTTACCCATGATGCACTGGTTGGTGTGGCTGAGCAACTATCAGCCTCCTCCATGATGACATGGCAGAACAGAATGGCTCTGGACATGATCCTCGCAGAAAGAGGTGGAGTATGTGCCCTCTTTGGGGAAACGTGCTGTACCTTTATCCCCAATAACACCGCTCCTGATGGCACGGTTACTAAAGCATTAGAAGGCCTGCGGTCCCTTCGGGAGGAACTGGCAGAGAATTCTGGCATAGACGACTCTATGTGGGGCTGGTTGGATAATATGTTTGGTAAGTGGAAAACTTTGATCATCTCAGTCCTTTGTGCTCTTATAGCCTCTGTGGCTGCCCTGGGACTCTGTGGGTGTTGCATCATCCCGTGTCTGCGAGGGCTTATGATGCGTGCCATCGAGCGAGGAGTATCCCATCAAATGCTTATGCAAGACGATAAGGTGTTCACACAGCTGCTTGGGGATGCTGATGAGGACCTTGAAGATGACATGTATGGAGAAGATTTAACTGTGTTTGACTAAAGCTTCTTTTGCTATGTTACTTTGTATCTTGTTTAGTGTGATTAATGAGATGTTAATTAATCAAAAGGGAGGACTTGTAAGGGAAATTGAGAAATATAGTTTCTTAAGTTAGTTATTATAGTGTATTTTACTATTATCTGTTCATTGTTCATTGTTCATTCAGTACTTTTCACTCAGTCTGTTTTCTCACTTGCATATTGGTGGTAACCTGTTTGGAGGATGGTTCCCACAGAAGGTAATCATAAGTCCCCGGTAGTTGCTGGAGATAAGGAGTAAGGAGGGAACTATATTTCTGCAGGGAGAGAACAATCCCTGTTTGTGTTCAAGGACATGCAAGTGTATAAGATCTGTGTGTAATTAATCAATGCGGACTCACTCTGCCGACTGTGTTCAACTGTGTGATTCTCAGCTGTACAGCTTAATAAACTTCTCAAAAACGGAGCTCTCCTGTACCGTAATTATTTAACAGAAATAATTTCCACAACAGTAGCATTCCAAGGTTACATGATGGAGTTAGTATTTATAACAATATGCATCTGATCTTCTATTGATTTGAGTTTTCAAAGAACAATGAAGACGTGAACATGGAAAATGAGGGTATCGATTCTTCTACCTGTCACATACTAAGCGAGCGCTCTACCATTTGATCTAATTCCCCTGAGTTACAGATGTTTGAAGCAACTTTGGAACCAGCTGCCAGTTTTTGTTCACGAAGCCCACACTAAAATCTCTACCTTTCACGTTAAAATCTCCCTTTTTGATAAATCTTATAGTTCCAGATGGTTCAGATGCCTGAAATGTCCCTCACTTATGCTGCTATCAGCCCAGACTGCTGGGGGACCTCCCATGATGCACCTCTCCTCACTCTTCTCTTCTCCACCTCTAGTAACGACTCTATCGTTGTTGTTAACTGCTCAAGAAGATGTGGAAGACTGCTGGAAAGTCTGTTTATTCCCATTTGAAATGGTGCCACAGGAACATGCATGTGTGGATGAACACGAGGAGTTGAGTATGTGGGTCTCACCCATGAAAAACTGGTCAAGTCTTTTCTGCCGATGTCAAACAACTTTGACTCTTGTTTGGTGTTTGGTGGGTTGGATGATTGAGGTTTGAAGAACCAACACATATTGGTGATTTGGAAATTGATCCATTTAACAAACAGGAGCCTCAGTAGCGTGTGGAGGAACCAAACAGACACAATCTGGTTTTGTGATGAAGCTGGCCACATCCTTCAGGATCAAAAGTGGTTTTCTATTAATTGGGGGGATTTGACAGCGTTATTCCACAACAATTCAAAAGCAGAGAAAAATCTGACATCCTTTGTGACATCATTAATGACTTCAGATCATGTGACGTGTTTTTTTTGTTGTTTTTTTGTATCAGAAAAACCAAAATTTGTTTTGCATTTTGTTGGTCTTGTAGTCTGATTCTCGCTTTGGGTGCGAGAGGTCACGTGTTCAATTCCTGGATGATCCCCAGTGCTGTATGTAGATAGTTATTTCCTCCTAAAGTATCAAAACTTCTGTGTTTTCTGAAGTAAAATGTTTTAACTGATAAATGTGATTAGTGAGTTTGGTTCTGATGTGTGATGTTCCACATTAACTAACCCTCCCTTCTTCTATGTCTATGTTCTATGTTTCTCTTCTCCCTTCTACGTCTCTGTTCTATGTCTCTCTTCTCCCTTCTATGTCTCCCTTCTGTCTCTCTTCTCCCTTCTATGTCTCCCTTCCATGTCGCTGTTCTCCCTTCTATGTCTCTAATCTATGTCTCTGTTCTATCTCTCACTTCTATGTCTCCCTTCTATGTCTCTCTTCTCCCCTCTATTTCTCTCTTCTCCCTTCTATGTCTCTCTTCTCCCTTCTATGTCCCTGTTTTATGTCTCACTTCTCCCTTTTATGTCTCTGTTCTCCCTTCTATGTATCTGTTCTATGTCTCTCTTCTCCCTTCTGTCTCTAATCTATGTCTCTGTTCTATCTCTCCCTTCTATGTCTCCCTTCTATGTCTCCCTTCTATGTCTCTGTTCTGTCTTCCTTCTATGTCTCCCTTCTATGTCTCTGTTTTTTCAGATCAGAATACCAGATATCAGCAGAACCCTGTCTGTGCAGAAGGAGTAAGGGGGTCTTGCAGGAGTATTCCCTGTGAGACAATATGCTCTGTCTTTTAGGGGGAAAATAGTTTTGACCCATGTGACGTTTGCTGGTTCAGAACATATAAATACTTCTCTCCTCTTCTCCATGGCAGAACTCTCCTAGTGAGACTTCTCTGTACGTCTGATCAACGTGTATCTTGTAAATAAACCTTTGTGTTAAACTTGAAACTGTTTGCTCTCTTATTGGATTCCAGTAAATTTCCGCCACACTGGTCTTCAGCAGGAGGGCTCCCCCAGATGATCCAGGTCCTGATCCAGGTTTCTTCCCTCTTAAGGGGGACTTTTTCATGCCACTATTTGGCTTAAGGTTTTTCTTCCACCAGGGGATTTTTTACCTGCCGTTTGCTGAAGCCGATTGCGCGGGGG
>CM026220.1:13733308-13840608 GCA_014839995.1 Xenentodon cancila | reverse complement strand
TTTTTTTTTTGTGTGTGTGCAGATGTGTACCCCTCACCGGCCCTAATGACCTAATGAATCAGAATGAAGTCTGATTATTTCTTTTATTAATCCTTAAGTACAACGACGTACAAAAGAGAATAAAAGAAAAGAAAGGAAAAAAAAAATTAAAAAAATAAATAAATAACTAAATTCTGCCAGAGGGCCAAACTCACCAGGTGATCAATATGTAATCAAGTCAGAAAAGGAAATAGAAAGAGAGAGACGAGACAGTGGTGGTGCAGTGTGGTGCCTATGTTGTAGTGTGTGTAAAAAAAGAAAAAAAGAAAAAAAGGAAATAAAAAAAAAAGAATTAAGGGTAGTGATGTGGTGTTTAAAGTGGACACAAGACAATAGGGTGTTAATTTAAAAAGAAGACAGAGGAAAGGGGAGGAGTGTTCTATACTCTATTACATACCTGAGGTTTTGAGGGTGTGGGGGCAGTATTTAAAAAGTTATCTATGTAATAATATGCATTGAAGTATTTAAGTACTGATGCATGTTCATATATATACATATACACATACATAACCATATATATATATATATACAAAAATATGATAATAATCACAATAATAACAACAACAACAACAAATCATTTACATATCTCCTTCCTTTGAATAATTATTCTAAACTATATTAAAGTAGTTATTCTTACAAATCCCTTGTTGGTTCCCATCGTCACCGGTCATCGCCCCCCTGCCCCCCCGCCCCCAGGCCAACCCATGCCCCCCCGGAGGCGGCCGCAGCCAACCCAACCAGCAGAGCAGGGCAGAGGAGAAGGTGGCCACCGGCCCCACCTCCCCTTCCATGTCAAACCACCACCGCAAGGAGCCTGACAAGGCCAGGAAGACATGGGTGCGGAATGCCCCCGGATCCCCAGGCAACCCAACGTGGCGCGTCCCCGCCAAGGCGGTGAGACGGGAGAGAAGGCGGATAGAGGAAACACGGGCAGAGCAAGCAGTCCCGGGGGACCGAGACAGCCACCACCCGCAGTCGCCAACATACAGAGCCAAGGCGGAGGAGCAGGAACAGGGGGGGACACAGCCGACACCCAGAGGCCACGCCAGGCCAGGGAAAAGGAGCCCGCCAACACATCCCGGCGCACCTGGACGGCGATCTCCCACCACACTACTTCCAACCAGGGGGCCCCCCCCAGCAGCCGGCCCCGGTACCAGGCGTCGCAGCCAAGGAGTAGCCCCAGCCCCCCCGAGACCCAGACACCTCCCCCGCAGGACAAGACCCAGACAATAGGAGCGCAGGCCGGACCCCCAGGCACCCAGGGATCTGCAGGGGCCATCCAGCACATGCTCCCCTGGTAGTCCCTCATGTTACCCCCTCACCCCACCTGGACCCTTGTTCTCTCAATTTTTTATTTATTTATTTATTTATTTTTATTTATTTATTTTTTTTTTTGCTGCTGGTTTTCTATTCTGATTGTGCTCAAACATTTTTTGGGTTTAAAAAAGCCAGCTAAACAAAAAGACTATATATAAATGCTGGAAACCAAAAGATCTGAGAAGCAGCAGAACTGCTTATGTCTAAACCTGATCTCGGTTTGTTTCCGTCTGGACTTGATAAAACTAACCTCACAAATGTTTAAACATCTTGAGCATCAATATTGTCAACATCTGTGAAAACATTGGTGCGTAAAAGTGACTGAAAGAATTCCAGATGCTGTGATTCCTCTTTCTTTAGGAACATAATCTAAACTTAAACAGCTCCGATGCAAAAAAATTGTTTTCTCCGCGCTTCACTCGACGATTTCATAAAAATTATCGCCTCGACTGAAGTTACTTTGACTTGTGACCAAAACTAAAGACCCACAGAGAAAGAAAAAAGTGAAACAAGACACCTCGAAAATTGAATATGTGAAATTTGAGCACTTTGAAAGTTTTCTATGTGTTTTACTGGGGAGTCTTTCACAGGCCTCATAGTTTACTGACGTCATGCTGTTACTAATGGGAACAATAAAATCAAACTAAATTACTGGAATATGTCCAAGTATGTACTTTTAATCTTGATAAGAGGTACTGATTTAATGTAAAACAGATAAAAATAACTGATTGTTTATCATTATAGTAAAAATCACAGAATTAGGTTGTTTTAACTGTGGTACTCCTGTCTTAGCTGTTATTTACCAGCAGCTTTCAAAGTAATGTACTGGTGTAATGTAATGGTTTGGGAGTTAAAAAGACCAAATAAAGAAAATGTTTACAATGACTGAGTCATATTGTGGAAGTTTTTTCCCCCTTTGGACCAACAGCCGTTAGATTTCTGATGTGACCCTGTGTTGCTGTAGGACACCAGAGTGGAGGATGACTGTGTCCTCTGACTTTGTTTGGTCTTTTACTCTGACCAATCATTAGATCTCATGTGGAAACCTGTTGAAAGCATCCAAGGACTGCAAAAGCTTCTCGCACTGTGTTTCCATGTAAATACTTTGTACCACGTTACTGGTGATGAATGAAAGTGGACTTGGTGCAGCTCTCGGCTGGTGAAGACGGGCTTGTCCATGTAGACCTGTCCTATGGGACCGGAGTCCAACCTCCCAAGTTTGACGTGGACCCAAAAGGAGAGTCAAAACCAAAGCACCACGAAGGAAAAGAGCCAGGAGACGGAACTAAAAATAAATGGACATTCATTTTAAATATAATCAAATAGTTGTTGTTTTTTTTTTTTCAGTATTGTGACTTTTGAAATCTTTTAATTTTTGGATTCTTTGATTCCAACTTCCTTCTTTCAACATCAGCAGCAGATACTCCAACTCTTGTTTTCAGGTAGATTAACTGCTGATGCACACGTATAATGTTTAGGACATTGTGTAAACTTTATTTGTATTATCTATGTTGCTAAGGTAACTATTAGATTGAAAGTGAACCTCAGGGACCGCCCCTGGGTGAAGCAGCTATGATGCCCCCCAAATAAATGGGATTCTTGTGTTAGATTATTTGTTTATATATATTTATAATGTCCAGAATTTTGTGTAAACGTTAAAATAAATGTGATTCTTTTGTTTCTTACAACTTTGTGTGTGAATCTCACTCTGCCGAGCATTCGGTTTGTGTCCGAACAGAATTTTCTACTTTTTTCTTGTTCTGGAACAAAATATAGTTGTATAATTACAACAATGCACCATTTTTTCATTTTACAATATTATTATTATTATTTTTTACTCTGATACTGTGAAGAAGCTCAGATGGATAACCTTCTTACATTCATATTTTTTTACATGAATGGATACAGAAATATGTCACAGATTGATGTAATTGATGACTAATATCATTAAAAGTAGTGCTCAGCCACCTACAACTTCTGCAGCTTCGTATTTATTTTAGTAAGAGGGAATAGACCTTTTATATTTTCTTGTTCTTTTGATCCGTCAAAAAATGTCCCTTTTTTCAACACAATGGTTTTGTAAGGAAGATGAGGAGGACGTTGAGGAAGGTTAGTAGTGCTGCTGTTTCTTATTGGTTGCTGTCCAGTGCTGAAACCGATGACACTCCCACACTCATGTTTGACAGCAGCACATCGTTATAGGAGATTCTGCCTCCACACAGCAACATCCCTCCAGATTGAATCAAGATGAACAAGAGCTCACAGCAGTGAGGTTTGTATATTATTAAGTGCCAAATTAACCCATATTTTTTGGAGGTCCCTTTATTGGTTGACTAGAAACAAAGGTCTGACCTGTGTGACCTCTACTGGTAGACAACATCTGATGGATCACAACATTCCAGTTTCAGGTCTGGACTTTGACCTGGTCTTTCAAAAACCTTGATTCTTTTTACTTTTAGGTATTGATGTAGATTTTATGCTGTCTTTTTTTCATTGTAGCTTTTCCAGCTATTTTGATTTCTTCAATACAAACAATTCTGCTTTCTCTGAAATTGGACATTGATGTCCAGGAGGTGGTACGCATCACAATAGCCACACTCTTGTTTGTTTGATCAGTAAGAACTTGTTGATCCCAGGTGTTGGGTTCGGAGGTCACTGATGTATTTTGGTCCTGGACCATTCAGAGCTCTATAGACCAGCATCAGAACTCTGAAATCTGTCCTCTGACAAACAGGCAGCCAGTGTAAAGACCTCAGAGCTGGACTGATATGGTCTACCTTTTTGGTCTTAGTGAGGACTGGAGCAGCAGAGTTCTGGATGACCTGCAGTTGTCTAACTGATTCTTTAGGAAGACCTGTGAAGATGCTGTTACAATAATCAAACCTAAAAATGAATGTATAGACTAGTTTTTACAGGTCCTGCTGAGACATTAGATCTTGTAACAGTGATATAGTTGTGGGGTGGGCAGCACGGTTCCTTGGTGGTTAGCACTGTTGCCTCACAGCAAGAAGGTTCCTGGTTTGATTCCTGGCGGAAGTCTGTCTGTATGGAGTTTGCATGTTCTCCCCGTACTTGCATGGGTTCTGGTACTCTGGCTTTCTCCTAGAGTCCAAAAACATGCACAAGTTGATTGATAATTCTAAAATGCCCATAGGCGTGAATTTGAACGTGAATGATTGTTTGTTTCTTTATGTGGCCCTGTGATAGACCGGCAACCTGTAATAAAATCTTACCATTACAATTGCCATTAAATTAGTCCATTACTACATCCAGATTCATGGTCTGGTTTTTGGTATTAGGGTATATAAATTGAAGCTCTGTGGTGACCTGTGATTGTTTCTCTTTGGTTCCAAAGAGAATTACCTCAGTTTTGTTTTTGTTTAGCTGGAGAAAATGATGGCACATCTAGTGATTAATCTCCTCGATGCGTTTACCAAGAGCCTGTACAGGGCCTCGGTCTCCTGGTGATGTTGTGATATTTATCTGTGTGTGGATTACAAATATCTTGGAGTACAGTACTGTACAGCTCCTCCCTCTGAGTGTCAGACACTTGGAGTCAGTGGGTTGATGTGGACTCTTAATAATGTGCAATAATCCAGAGCAACAAATACATCTATGTGCTATATTCTATATTCAGCTGTTGGTAAACTGTTGTTATTTATCACACTATAGATACATAATCAAAATGTTCATGACTATTTATTGTTTAGATATATTTTACTTTATTTTAGTATTTATGTTTAAATGCATTGATATTTTTTACACTTTCCTACTTTCCTACTTTCGTACAATGCTCTTAACTTGTTCTTTTAAAGACAGTTTGACTATTGATGCTTCAATGAGACAGTTTGTATATGTGAGTTTGTATAAATAAATACATATTTAAGTGTTTGCTAAAATTGAAATCACATGCAAATAAAAAACAAATAGCCACAAACTTGAGCAGATATTGTGTATAAAATTAATGATGGAGGGATCCAAATCAAAGCAGAACTAAACTCATTTTCTTACAACAAATGAAGGACGACGCCACTATTATATTCTTGATGTGATGAAATTAAATTCTGGGTATCTGCAGTAAAGTTCTGCAGAGTAAAATCTGTTATTATTCACACTGATGAATATTTGAGTTATGTGTTCACATTCTGACTCTGAAACTTATGACATCCAGATTTTAATGATAAAAACTGTAAATGTAGTTTAGACTGGTGCAAATCAACTTTTAACATACTGGTAGGATTGTCTTTATTTCAAGAGAGATGCTTTTTGGGACATCTGTAAAGATGTTTGATCACAGATCAAATATTTGATCCAAACTTAACCAAACTTGTGCTGACAGCTGCTCTGAGATCCTCTGTAAGTGTCAACCACAGATCGTCACCTACTCACACACGTCAATATTTAATGAACTCACTGAGATACAAACTAACATTTCTTAAACTTACACAAGACTTCAGTTGTTTCTACGACCTAAAGTGTCGACTGGCTGAAGACATTCAGCTGTGAACTGCAGTGATTCTGTTTGGACCCCAACGTTCACCACTTGTAGCTGAATTTAGCTGTTCTGGTTTTATTTTTGGTATTTTTATTTTAGTCCTATTCTACATCAGTTCTGTCTCCACTAAAGAGTAAACGCTCCTCTTCCTCCTCCTTCTGGCCTCCATCAGAAACCTCACATCCAGAATCAGGCCTCCAGACTACATGAGCACATAAACGGACACCACCAGGTGACCACTGTGGGGTCCAGGTGTGATACGATCTAGTCTGGAGCAGCTGATGATGTAGACAGACGAGCTGACTGCAGACCAGGAACCAACAAGCTTCCCTCATGTTGCATCCCTGTGACGAGACATCAAACCACCTGGACCAGATGTAACATGTGAAAAGTTAGAAGACGATAGTTTGACAGAAACACGACCACCATGGCATCACTGTTCAGTCCTTCTGTGTCCTGAACTGCCTCCATCCAGGAAACAACACTCCAGGATTAACTCTTGTTCACCTTTGCTGTGTCAATGCTGCTTTCTGGGAATACCACTGACAACTCCTCCACCTGACTACACTGGTCACATGCACTGAGTGTGCACGAGACCAGTGACTTAGATTTCATCAGACTAAACTTTTACTCACATTGTCTCTTTTGTTCTTCATCATTTCACAGTTTTCCCCTCAGTGTGTCAGGATCACAGCTCTCAGCAGCACAGAGCTCCAGGTTGAGCTTCTGGATCCCTGCAGACACATAAATGTGTCCTCATTTTCACCAGGAACACGAAGGAAAATGTCAGAAGTTTCTCATTTAACCAGTGATGTCACAACCAGAATGAGCTGCACCACAGACGAACTTCTCTTTAAAAGAAACCCGAGTGGAGACAGAAATAAGGTGAAAATAAAATGAAATAATAGCGTGTGTGCAATAAGAAAATAAATAATATCACATATACCTGAACTACGATCTCAGTATAAAGGACAAGATGGAGAATGTCTGATGTTCCTGAAGGTTCGGAGGCTTTATTAGGCAGCTGTTGGTGTCTTTTTCTCTTTAAAAAGGCCAGTAAGTGGAGGTTTGTGCAGCTGATATCCCAAATAAGCAGAAGGAGGTTGAAGCTCGTCGTGGAGCAGATGGTGGAGGAGGTTCAAGCTGCTACAGAAGTGATTCCGGAGGTTCAAGATGGAGAAGTATTCCACGATCAAAACTTAGTGGAGCACAAATGGAAAGCTTTCACAAGACCTAACAAGTGTACTGACACATCTGGACTCCAGCCTGACAGCTAACAGGACAAACTGGTTGATGAACAACGTTGTAGGTGAGGGTCCACTTGGCATCTGCTGCACTTGTGACGGAGATTTAAACCCACCGTAGACAAAAATATTTGGATCAAGGATGGTGGAAGAGAAAGTGGATTTTTATTGGCGTGTTGAGACTGCAGGTGGCAGTTTAGTCGGCAGTTAGATGAGACAGATGTTGATGAGTTGAGTTTTAATGTTGCAGATTCAGATTCAACACAAAGTTTTGTCTGCTGTCAGATGTTAACGTGGAATTAAAAATAAAATCCACATATTGATGAAAATTCCATCTATTACGTGTCTCTATATTTCTATACTTAGAGAATGATGATGAAAGCTCATACAGCAACAAACAGAGACGGGAACTATGAAGGAACTCAGGTGCATGTTTACTGGAGCTGAACGTCCAGGGAAAGAGTTCAGGAAAGGAACACTTCCAGTCCGGGAAAGTCGTGTTGAGCTGGGAGACAGAGAAAGAAGAACAGGAATAAACACGGGATTTTGATTTGCTCTGGAGGACTGGCTCTTTGTCAACTTCAGGTTTCCCCAGTCAGTGGTCAAAGGGGCTTTGTCCTCCAAAGTCAGGGACAATCCTGAGCGCACAGTAGAGTGGTGCAGCGGTAGCGTGCTGGGCCCATAACCTAGAGGTTGATGGATTGAAACCATCCTCTGCTAGTTAACAACCAGACTCCTGATTTATTACAAATACTTGTAGAAACTTGTCAGGGATTATGTAGTTTTCTTGCTTTGCTGTTGTGATGGAGGTTTCCACTCTGTGAGGTCATAGTGAGGTCATGATGAGTCCACTCAGGTTGGTCCTGATGAAGCAACAAGAGTTTTTACTTGACAGAAGGAGCAGACAGACAATCCTGTGACCACAACAATCTTCTGACACCAGTGGGGTTTGTGAGGATGGTGAGACTAGAAATCCTCGTTACGCTCCCGTTTCACATCCTGTGTGACTCAAACTGAAGTTCCTTCTGGACTCCACCCAGACAGGCGAAGGACCACATGTGACTAAACACGTCATGCCCGGTCAGATCAGACAGCCAAGGAAACGTTTGTATACAAGTCTGGAGTTGTGCTCCAACTCAACGTTTACATGTTAACTGGTCTTTTAATCACCAGTTACCCAAAGTGAGCGTCAGGTAACATGAGTTATTATGGGATGTTTCCATGAGCTGTGCTGAGCTGATACAGGTAGTCTGTGGTGACTGAGTGAAGGTGATTGTTGATGATACGAATTTTCAAATGTAGAAGGAAGCTGATCATTCCAGTTTTCACAGATGAACTATAAAGAGTTGAACATGGAGAATGAGGGTATCGATCCCTCTACCTCTCACATGCGAAGCGAGCGCTCTACCATTTGAGCTAATTCCCCTGAGTTACTGATGTTTGAAGCAACTTGATGCTCTGCATGCAGGTTTCCTGTATTTTGAAAGTCTTTGTTCGTGGTTGGACTAACAGATTTGAAAACATACAAAACAAATAGAACTAAAATACAACCAGTAAAAATGATCAGAGTTTGTGATACGAAGTAAGACGACACACAACACAAGTAGAGACAGGAAACAAGCAAACGGACAAAATGCTCCAGTTGTAGCAAAACAAAATTCTGTTTTCTCACAGCAGCTTGAAAATATACAAACTTCCGCGAGTAAATATTAGTGTAGTGAGGTAAAACACAAGAACAACTATTTTTCAAGTCAGTATTGGAGTATAAAGGTGGTCCGACCCCATCAGGGCAAAAGTTCACTGCTTCTGATTGGCTGTTTACTTTTCTTTGACCGTAAACATGATTTTCATTTAACAAGAGTGAATTTTAATAAGTCACTTAAAAAAACTTAACAGCTATTAAAAGAAAAAAAACTGATCTAATAATTATAATGATTTCTTTTATGTAAATATCTAGATATTTGATTGTAATAATTATGTCATCAAGTTATATATGTAATATATATAAAATACAATATCATATGTTTTATATAAAATCTCTGACGTCTTTGTACAAAAGTAAATCTTTACTTAATCTTCTATATGCACTCAAGAAAATCTTATCAATCTTAAATTTTACTTTAATATTATAAGTTAAAAAATAAATTTTGTAACTTGCATTTTTTAACAAATGTTTAAATTAATAATGTGACAGCGTAATATGCCATATCTTTGTTCTTCTGAGCTTTCTGTACATAATTTTAAAACCTGGTGTCATCCGGAGCGTAATTGAATATAATCATTTATAAATGATAGTTATTTCTGATGATATTGTAAATGTGTAATGAAAGCTCATAGAATCTGCAACTCTATTAAATGCAACATTTTATGTGACCAGCAGGTGTCAGCAAATCACTATAGAAACACAATGCTGCAGCGCTGCAAATAAAACTACTGTAACATCTAAACCAAAGGGTTGTTCTACTTTATTTTCTTTTTCGTGATCGTACATAGGTCATTCTTAAGGGATTTATGACAGAAGTTATTTATGTATTTACAATGCATTTATAATCAAAATACAATATAAGTTACTTTAACTAGTTTCAAGTAAGCAGCTGCATTCAGACTCCTGTAAACAAGCTTTCTATGTAAATGTAATAAATTTCAACCACACGTGTAGGTCTCATTATTTTGATTGGTTTGATTTGATTGGCTATAAAAAAGCATAGTAAATATTTAAACATACTGTACTTTACTGTGAGGACTCCTGCAGGGGGACACCACCATGATCCACTGACCTGCAGTCCCACCCTCTGACTATCCCAGTGTTTACCTCCACCTGTCTGTATGGATGTCTCAGTTGGATACCTGCTGACATCCTGACCTGCAGTCCTCGTCTCTGTTGATCACCAACTAACCAGGTATCAGTCATATATACATGGAAGTCTTAGTTCTGCTGCTGACGGATGGTTGTACTTATGTATCTTGTTATCAATCATCCAGGAACGATTGAACAAAACAACTGGTCTCCCTGTCGGGGAATCAAACGCTGGTCTTCTGCGTGACAGGCAGAGATACTGTCCATTATACTAACAAGGATTTCTGCTGCTTCTTGATCTTGATATGTTTTATTGTTGGCCAATATGCGAAATACATACTATTTATTAAATAAATTACAATGTTTTTGTAATGGAAGAGGAGGAGGAAGATGAAGAGGGTTAGTAGTGTTGCTGATAAGATTGTATTAATGGTTGCTGTCCAGTGCTGAAATGCTTGACACTTCCACACTCATATTTGACAGCAGGACATGGTTATTGGAGATTCTGTCTCTACTGCAACATCCCTCCAGAATGAATCAAGACGTATTGAAATGTCTCTGCAAACATGAGATTTCACCGTATAGATGTTGAATACACGGTACATTTTCACGACTTGTTGCATCAGATTGCTTGACCTTATCAGCCACACCAGTGCAGCAGATTACAGAGCTGCTGACCAGTGCTGACCACCAGTGCTGACCGCTCAGTTACTGTCAACTAGCTCCACTAGTGGTCATGGATGTAATGCAGGTTGCATCACATATTTGTCGGGGTACGTGCACGACTGATGTGCCAAACAAAAACATGATACATGTGACATGATGTGTACACATACCTGTTGTTAACTGCAAGTATATTCCAGACCTTAGACTTAATATGAAGCCTACCCACAGAGCAGACCTGTCCCCAAAGACTTGAACCTGAGTGGCTCTTCCTCCCAGACTCTCAGAGTCAAAGGAAACTGGACAAGGAGACGTTTGTATACATGTCTGGAGTTGTGCTCAAACTCAAAATTTACATGTTAACTGGACCAGTTAACATGTAAATTGAAGTGTCTCTTAAACCAGTGGTAACCATTGTCTCCCAACTGAAATCAGACAAGTCAGTTTTGTTAGTGGTCGTGTTCGGGCCGCTGTTTTCTGCATGAGTTTGACCACGGCAGCTCTCACCTAAAGTCTCTGTGTTGGATTGAATCAGAAAAATTAGTCTGAGGTTTATTCTTGTACTTGATTCCCGACTAAATTGGTTGGACCATTCACACCAGTGTAGGTTCATACAGGTGGAGACACCTACATGGACCGTTCACACCAGTGTAGGTTCATACAGGTGGAGACACCTACATGGACCGTTCACACCAGTGTAGGTTCATACAGGTGGAGACGTCTACATGGACCATTCACGCCAGGTCCTAACTCCACTTGCAGGGACAGGTCTTCAAAATTCTTAAAGTTCTTAAAAATTCCAAATCTAAAACAAATCTGCAAATCCAGACAGTTTATGGCCTGTTTTGAAACATTTGGCTGATTTCACTTTATTACTTGACACATATTTTCATCCTTTTCCTAAAGATAAATGAAATTCCTTAAGTTTATGTTTTCTTGTGTTTTTTCCTCTTTGATGGAGAACTCCTCTTTGATGGAGAACTCCAACACAAAGGAAGCAGTTTCAATGGTAAGGAAGGTTCATCCTTGAACATCCACATGCCGTCTTTTGTCTGCGTTTTGCATGTTTGATTTATATGTAGTTTGTTAAAATAATATGTTTTTAAGAATGTGAAGAAATTACTTAAACAAAAACATGAACTGGACCAGAAAGAGGAGGAAAGAAAGAAAAGGAAAGAGAGATCTGCTGTTCTGGTAGGATGGAGGTCTTCAGGGTGTCAGGAGGCCGTGTGAAAGACAGCAGATGTAGATTCAATTTGCAGAGGTTGCCTCATTTGTACCTGGTGGCATCTAACAAAGTCAAATGACAGGAAAGTCCCAGTTGATGTTGGATCTCCAGCAGCCCAGCAGAGGCCGCCTGGGCTCCTGATGACTCCTGATGTGAAGATTGATGTTTTAGCTTCTCTGTTTGCAGTCAGTCCACACGCTCAGGTGCCCGTCATTGATGAGGTAACAGTTTCTCTCCATGATGTCACGGTAAAATCACATTTCTGCCGTGCTGGTGCAACAGTTCAACACCTCCCATTTACCAAAAAGAGATATGCAGGTGTTTGATGGAGATCCTCTTCATTTCTTATTTTCCTGATATTTGAGCAAAATCCAAATATCACAAAGTTATACCTGTAATTGAAACTCTTCTTATTGAAAAAACTGCATATATCCCAAAAACCTTTTTTACACTTTCACAAGGTGGTTTTTTAGGTGTGTTTTCTTTTTTTTAATGCAAGTTTCTGGCAGCGCTAAATTTGCGTAGTTGTTAATCTGAAGTCAAAATCTACTATCCAGCTGTTGTTGGTCTCATTAATACAATGTAGCTGTGCTGTAACACTACTTGTTAAAGTTATGAATATATTATTACAAGATTGCCTTCAGTTATACTTTTGTACTGTCTGTATTCACAAGATTGTAGTGTTGGTTGCAAGAGAAACGACAGGAACACCGAAGATAAAGATCCAAAGTTAGTTTAAAAAACGGGTCCAAAGTGTTTCTGTTTCTCTATCTGTCATCACTTGAATACAGGCCTTATCCTGGTTTACAACATATCATGTGACCGCCATGTTGAATAAAAGAAGCCGCTGCAAGGGGGAGGACGGGAATCGCTTTGGTTACACGTGCATGTGTTTACACATCTGTACTGGCTTCCCCCCCTGTGCAAAGGTTGACCAGGAATACTGTCTCTCATGTGGTTCATGTCTATCCTCATGGAGTCGTAAAACCCTATCAGTTTTTTGTGCTAAAATATGGGATCATAACATACCCGCCTGCTGCCAGGAGGTGACGACACGCTGAAGCCCGTGCACGGCCAGAGTCAACAAGACCTGAAACAAAGACCTGGGAGATGAATTCTTCGCCAGGCCGACACTATTAGGTCAAACTTTTTCAGGCAATGGCGGATTGACGAGATCCAAACGGAGAACAAACGAACCACCAGAGAAGTAAGTGATTGTTTTTAAGCACTAGTGTTAAGGGTCAGGACTGGTCTGTTGAGAAATTTTGAGTCCTGAGAAAGGAGGAAATAAAAAAAAAAGGGAGGGTAAAGTTTACCTTTGGTTGGAATACGCATTTTTTGAGAGAAAGATGTTCCCTGGAGTCATAGGAAAAGAGCTCTTGTGGTGTGGGTCAGTGTGTAATGGTTGCTGTCCAGTGCTGAAATGCTTGACACTCCCCCAGTTCCTACATCTTTAGTCGTCATGGTAACACAGAGTCCTTCATTTCAGAAAACGGTCCACAGATCACTTCTGCTGCTTTCACCTCATCTCTTCCAAACAAAGTTATATCTTATAGCAGGTAAAATCACTGTTGAGTAAACATGTTGAAAACGTGAGACAGAACAAGCGTGCCATTGAGCTTAAGTATCTCATCATATGGTTATGCAGGAAGCTGACAGAGCTTTACACAACAACAGATGTGAGTGAAGGACAGAGACGTCCTCCTCCATCAGACACCGGGAGTCTGCAGCAGCTGTGTCCATACCTGAGAGTGTCCAGTCTCCAGCGTGGATCCTCCAGTCCAGCAGACAGAAGCTTCACTGCTGACTCTCCTGGATGGTTGTAGCTCAGGTCCAGCTCTCTCAGATGGGAGGGGTTGGAGCTCAGAGCTGAGACCAGAGAAGCACAGCCGTCCGACGTGAGCAGACAGCCTGACAGCCTGCAGACACACAACACAACACACATGCAGATACTCTGAGAGAACTGCTCTGAAACTGAAGCTGACTCTGTCCTCGTGTTCACCTGATGGTGGCGCTGAAGGACCAGTCAGAGGATCAGCAGAAACCCTGGAATTCACCCCAATCAGACAAATGTTGTTGGGACGTTTCAATCTGAACTAAACTGGTGGATGAACATCAACATACAGAGAGTCCCACTGCTGCTGAGGCCGACAGCATCCAGACATGGAGAGAGACGTGTGGAGAACATCATGTGACCTGGAAATGTGACATCACACTCCATGGTTGACGTGTCTGTCCTCAACACTTTAGTTAGTTTTATAGTCAGATAAGTCAGCTGTGGTTAAAGGTCACGTTAATGAGGTTCATTTCAGGGAAATAAACATTTTACTTTGGGACTATTTTCTCAACCAAACAGCGTTCGTGTTTCCAGGGACGTCGTTTGGTCTGAAATGTTCATGAAAATTATTTCCATGTTTTGGTTCTAGTGGTGATGCTGAACGCTCCGTTGATGCGTCATCATCAACTTCATTCTGGACCATCTTTCAGAGAAAGTCCACGTTCATCCAGATCCTGGTTTTCTCTTCTACCTTTCACTCAGCTGCACCACAGCTGTCCACCGAGACCTCATGGATGATGTCACATCATTGCTGCTGGTTTCAGCTCCACATAACAAACATGGAATCAATCAATTGTTCTCATGATGTTGATTTCTGTCACTTGTGTTAACTCTGAATAAAAGTTCAGCTCGTTCACTGACTTGTTACCATTCAATCATCAGAAATGGATCAATGACAGAATCTGAATTCATTTCAGGGAAATAAACATTTTACTTTGGGACTATTTTCTCAACCAAACAGCGTTCGTGTTTCCAGGGACGTCGTTTGGTCTGAAATGTTCATGAAAATCTTTTCCATGTTTTGGTTCTAGTGGTAAGAAGAAGAGACACTTCTACTGCTGAGGTTGGTCACCATTGGACACTAATTTGTGCTCCAGTTGGATCATTTTAGGGAAACTAATTCAGTATTAAATAGGAAACTTTTATTGATAAAGAAAAGATCAGATTAGAAAGGAGAACTTAGAGATGTTCACATGTGGACAAACTTGTTGATGTTCTTTAGTTAAAGAAAGAAAAAAACACCAACGATCACTGAAATAATTTGAAACTGACTAAAGTACAAATAGAAATGTATTTGGACTTGGTGGAGCCCTTCTCCTCATCATCACCAACACAGTTGTGATGACTGTCTGCAGCTTCAACCCGATCTGAACCCAGTTACAATTATTACAATTCTCTCTCCAACAATCCTTCAACATCAACCACAGTTATAACGGTCAGCAGTTCAACACTTGAGGGTTTCTGACCTGAGAGACTCCAGTTGACAGTGTGGACTCTCCAGTCCAGGACACAGTTTCTTCAGTCCTGAATCCTGCAGGTGGTTGTTACTCAGGTCCAGTTCTGTGAGACTGGAGGAATGAGAGCTGAGAACTGAGGACAGACCTGCACAGACCTCCTCTGAGAGGTTACAGTCACTCAACCTGCAGAGGAGAGAAAAGGGAAATATTTATGACTTTTTAACTTTTTTTTTAATTCAACAAATGAATAAATCATATCATTTAAATGAATACATGTAAAGTTTCCTGAGATGAATTATTGTTGAGAACTGGTCCTACATGAACCTGAACTCAGCTGAACAGTGAACTGAACTGATTTTCTCCATGAACACAACATTTGATTGTAATTAAAACAGATGTGTCTGTGTTTGTCCTCACAGAACTTTCTTGGAGGCTTTGACCACTGGCAGCAGCCTCCGGAGAACCTCCTCTGAAGCAGAGTATTTCTTCAGGTCAAACACTTCCAGATCTTCTTCTGATGACAGTAAGATGAAGACCAGAGCTGACCCCTGAGCAGGAGACAGTTCATCTGTGGAGAGACGTCCTGAGCTCAGGGACTGCTGGACCTCCTCCACCAGAGAACCTTCATTCAGTTCATTCAGACAGTGGAACAGATTGATGCTTTTCTCTGCAGACAGATCCTCACTGATCTTCTTCTTGATGTATCCAACTGTTTCCTGATTGTTCTGTGAACTTCCTTGTTTTGGTTTCAACAGACCTCGTAGGAGAGTCTGGTTGGTCTCCAGCGAAAGACCAAGAAGGAATCGGAGGAACAAGTCCAGGTGTCTATTTGGACTCTGTAATGCCTTGTCCACAGCACTCCAATAGAGGCGAGTCTCTTTTCTTGCTGTAAACCATCTGAACCATCTGAACCATCTGTTTTTTTGTTCCTCCAGCAGGTTGACTCCAGAGTTGATGAAGGTCCGATGGACATGAATAGCAGCAAGGAACTCCTGAACACTCAGGAAGTGGATGTACATCTCAGTCAGGGTCTTGGGCAGACCTCCTCCCTCTGTGGTTTCCAGGACTGTCTCCAGAACTGTAGCAGTGATCCAGCAGAAGACTGGGATGTGGCAAATGATGTGGAGGCTTTGTGATGTCTTGATGTGGGAGATGATCCTGCTGGTCTGCTCCTCATCTCTGAACCTCTTGCTGAAGTACTCCTCCTTCTGTGGGTTGGTGAACCCTCTGACTTCTGTCACCATGGAAACACACTCAGGAGGGATCTGATTGGCTGCTGCAGGTCGTGTGGTGATCCAGAGATGAGCAGAAGGAAGCAGGTTCCCCCTGATGAGGTTTGTCAGCAGCACTTCCACTGAGGTGGACTCTGAAACATCAGTCAGGATCTCATTGTTGTGGAAGTCCAGAGGAAGTCGACATTCATCCAGACCGTCAAAGATGAACACAACCTGGAAGTCTTCAAAGCTGCAGATTTCTTTGGTTTCAGTGAAGAAGTGATGAACAAGTTCCACCAAGCTGAACTTTCTCTCTTTCAGCACGTTCAGCTCTCTGAAGGTGAATGGAAACATGAAGCGGATGTCCTGGTTGGCTCTGCCTTCAGCCCAGTCCAGAGTGAACTTCTGTGTTAAGACGGTTTTCCCAATGCCGGCCACTCCCTTCGTCATCACGGTTCTGATTGGTTCATCTCTTCCAGGTGGGATTTTCAGGACGTCTTCCTGTCTGATGGTGGTTTCTGCTCTGTCTGGTCTCCTGGATGCTGCTTCAATCTGTCTGACTTCATGTTCATGGTTGACCTCTCCAGTCCCTCCCTCTGTGATGTAGAGCTCTGTGTAGATCTGCTGCAGAAGGGTTGGGTCTCCTGCTTTCACAACCCCCTCAAACACCCACTGGTACTTCTCCTTCAGCTGAGACTTCAGTCGCTTTTGACAAACTGCAGCAAAACAACCTGAATAAAAGAGAAATAAAGAAAACAATTAGTGTTTTATAAAGTTCACACAACAACTTAATTCTCCCAAAGAATCATGTTTGAACCGACACTGATCAAGTAGAACTAGATGGGGTGTGGGTTTGTGGGTTGTTGTGTTCTTGTTGTTGTTGTGGGTCTCTGTGAAGTAGAATTTCCAAGTTTAGGAAATCTCTCTCTGTCCTCACACTGGTCCATTCCGAAAACACCGGAAGATGATCTGATCTATAATTTGTAGAACCATCGAGACAATCTGGAGTTCACCAGGATTCCTGGAAGAGGAAAACCAGGACTAAAATCTTCCAGTTATCTGGTGTTGTTAAACATATTTATTGAGGTCCACTGCCGTCCCGTACAGAGGATGCTCCTGTAGGGGGTGCTGGTTCCTCACTTCATCTCTCAGTGGTTTTAATGTTGTGGCTGATCTGTGAATGTTGTTCATCTCCTGAAACTTTCTGGGTCATTTATCCAGCAGATTAAATGTTCAGAGAAATCCTCTTACTGCTCTGCAGACGCTCAGCCAGCTCCTCCTGCTTCATTCTCCTCAGGAAGTTCACTGTGATCTTCACAAATGCCTCTCTGCTCTTCCTCTGTGGGATTCCCAGGGATTCTGGGTAATCTGGACTCAGAACCCTCTGGATCTTCTTCAGCACGTTCTTCACAAACATGACAATTTTGTCCTCCAGCAGCTGGAACAGAAGACCACATGAATGACACTATAAGACTGAAACCATGGAGACAAACATCAGATCATGTTGGACAGACTGACAGTCCACTGGTCTACAAAGAGCAGCTGGAGATGAACACCAACAGAACAGATGGAGAAGCAGTTGTTGTTCATGTACAGACCAGAAATATGGAGTCCAGCTGTGTTTGATGCTGCTGGACAGACGGACCACTGGGAGGCTCTGAGCTCTGCTGGTCCACTCTGTGGAGGAATCATGAAGAATTAGCTCACGTCATGTCTGTTCACACAGAGACAAACACAAGCTGAAGGTCCATGAAGACATGATGAGGACAGTCAATCAGAGGACAGGCTGTGGTGGTGAACGTTTACTGGTCCTGCTGGTCCCACTGAGAACGTACATGTGACCTCAATGACCTCTGCTGATTCACAGATTTACAAGATCCAATTCTGCTCCAAGAAAAGTTACAACAACATCTAGAACATGGACAACTGATGGAGACATAAACCAGATGATTAACTCTGGAGCATCATCAGGATCAGTCCTCTGGAAGGTAAGACCTCCAGATGTTTCAAACAGAGGAAAAAGATCATGACTGGAGATGAAGATCAATGAGGAGGAAGCTCAGATAACCATCAGGTGATGGAGGACCACAGGGGTCCAGGACTACATGGATCTACTCCAGAGGAAACATGTGGACATTCCCTAACATGAGGACTGATTTAAATACATTTAATGCATTTAAATACATCTCACCTCTCTGAAGAAGACAGTTGGTCTCCTTTAAAGTCCATAAATCTTTTATTTGAGTCGTCGCTCTTCAAGGACAAACAGCTGGATTCATGTTCAAGAGAGTCTCTTTTCTGATGGACCCTGATGGAAGAATAAAGAGTTCAAAGTGCAAATTTTCTGATTTTTATGAATAATAAATGATCCTAAATAAAAATATTTAGTCTATTTTAAAAGTATTGAACATAAATCATTGGCAGAGTTTAGATACACTCACATCTTTACAGCAGAACTTTGGTCTCCTTTAAAGTTAAGAGGCTGACCCATTGACCGGTCGCTCTTCAAGGACACACAGCTGGGTTCTGGTTCAGGTCCGAGTCCAGGTTCAGGTTCAAGCTCAGGTTCAGGTCCAGGTCCAGGTCCAGGTCCAGGCCCAGGTCCAGGTCCAGGTCCATGTCCAGGTCCAGGTCCAGGTCCAGGTCCAGGTTCATTCCTGTAATAATGACGTTTGCTGATGTGAGTTTTCAGCTCTGACATGCAGAAGAGTCGTGGACAGTTGGAGATGCTCGTCTCACCTCTGAGCTTTGCTCCGACTCTCATGTTCCCCACACAGAGGGGTTTTAGAGGGACGGACTCCGTCCTCTCTGTCCTCACACTGGTCCATTCTGCTGAATTCACGTGCACATCAGCTCACACACACACCTTCATCTGCAGAGGAAACACACATCACTGGTGTTGTACAAAGACCAGCTGCTCCTGCACTGGTTTGCTCCTCTCTGTTGTTTTTATATCAGTGTCACTTGAAAGCAGTCAGGAAACAGTGGGAGGTTGAGGAAGTCTCTTCTACAGCCGGATCTGCTCATCCTACCTGCTTTGAAGCTTCACTCAGGGCCTTTTCTGGTTTTCTGTTCAAAGATTAAAACCATACAATTCTGTCAACAACAGAGTTTTTACTGCAGAAACACAAAGTTGAAAATCTTGAACAAGCTGAAGGAGACTCGGCCTCTACGTCAGTCTGGTTACTGTAAATGTGAAGAAGCTCACATTTCCTCCTTTTAAAGCCTCATCACACAACAGTTACACAAGCAGCAAAGAACAACTTCTTCCAGGAACCACACTTTATTTTGAAAGGCTCCACAGGAAACAGCAGTCTGACTTTAATGCTGGAGATGACAGCTTCACTCCAGGAAATAAAAAACCACAATGTTTGTTTTATGAAGAAAACTGATCATCAACTGTTCAGCACAGCGTTTTTGATCAATAATAAAACCAATAAAAATACTGTCATCTACCAATCATGTAGATTTGTCTTCAGACACAAGATTGATCAAAGTCTGCAGGTAAATCAGAAGTGAGCAGAAGTTTCTACCTTCACGTGTTTGAGTCAAAAGACAAAGTTGAAGAGAGAAATAAAGTTTGAAGTAACGATCCGGTTACCAGCAGCTGTCCTTCGTCCTCGGGTCTCACCTCACCGGCAGCTTCAACCCTCTTATGTCAGATACGTTATGTTCAATTTACTTTCAGCTGCGTCGTGAAGTGGAAACTGTCAGCAGCAAATGCAGAACAAGCTTTGGGTTGTCATCCTTTTCAGGAAGTGGAATAGGGTCGGGTCTTCAACACGGATGAAGTTGTGGTGAAGTTGTGGAGAAGTGAAACTAGTCCCTCACACATGCACATGCACATGCACGTGCACAGGTCTTTGGGGGCAAAGGGGGGTCAACTGGACAGAAAAGAAGAGGCATACATAGGTTCATCTGCAAGGTTTCTATCATCACTGGTTGACAGTTTTATAGAAACATATTTTCCATCCATCCATTTTCTACACCTGCCTACTCCGTTGCAGGGTCACGGGGGTTTGTCGGAGCCGATCCTGACGCATTGCAGGGGAAAGGCAGGGCTACACCCTGGCAGGTCGCCAATCCATCACAGGGCCACATACAAAAACAGACAAACAAGCATGCAAAGATGAAACTGACGTTTTCATTATAAAGCTGATTAACAGCTTTGTTAAGATCTGCAATGTGAGGATCCACCAGAACACTGGACTGATGCTGGTGTCTATGATGGTCTAGTGGTCAGGAGTTGGCGCTTCAATGCCACGGCCCGAGTTTGATTCCCAGTCAGAGAAGAAAAGAACGTATGTGTGTATGTTTGTGTGTAGATATGTATGTGAAACAAGTCTGTTACACATGCACGTGCACATGCACACTACACCCACCGCAGACTGGAACATTTTGTCCGTTTGCTTGTTTCCTGTCTCTACTTGTGTTATGTGTCGTCTTACTTTGTATCACAAACTCTGATTAAATGGATCATTTTTACTGGTCGTATTTTAGTTTTATTTGTTTTGTATGTTTTCAAATCTGTGAGTCCAACCACGGACAAAGACTTTCAAAATACAGGAAACCTGCATGCAGAGCATCAACACTCAGCTTCCTGTCTCTCCTCTCACTTCCTCACTCTCATTCTTGCTCAATCTCTCTCCGTCTCTCTCTCTCTTTACTGCCCTGCTCTGCTCAGCTGAAACGGTCGGAGCCTTTCAGAAGATTTGTCTAAGCTGCCATGAACAAATATACAGAATATTTAAAATCTGCAGTATGTGTAAGCATCCACAACCTCAGCAATCCAGACTTTTATTACGTTTATCAAACTTCCACAGCCAGCTGAATCTGTGGGTGTCAGCAGTGAAAAGAACAAGATGAAGTCCCGTGTCCTGGATGACGCTGCCGTTCTGGTAGCTGCAGTAGTGAAGAGTACAGACACTTGTGTCCTTTTCATTTTGTTTTTGGCTGTTTTCCTGCAGAAAAGCCTTAAGATTGCATTTACAGAACATGACCTCCGAGCACTCGATTAAAGAGCTCTGCTCCGTCATTTGAAGTTTGAGTCTTTCCTTTCCTTTCTTGTCAGTGTGGACATCTTGCACACGCTGTGTGACTCTGCTTTTAACCCAGTTTCACTAGTGAGCAGTGGGGCTGCTAGCAGGGCAGCACCCTGGGGAGCATTTGGGAGTTACCATTGAGGGAAGCCCTGGGCTTGAACCAGGGTCCTCTACACCCAAGCCCACCACTGTAACCACTAGGCCCTCTTATCTGCTTAAAAGTTGAAATTATAATAATAAACCTATATTATGGTTTCTTACTATACTTGCTAGACAGTTGTAACAAGACAGATTTTAACAATGGATTATTTAAAATAACATGGCAGGTTCTGCATAACATTGTTCACCAGAAATACTGGATCAATAAGACCGGAAGCTGATCAATGCAAACATGTCTTGGTTGTGGTTGATTTCAGAAATAAAACTGACCTGTTGATGTGGGAGGAGCTTTGATGAAGACGGGAAGTGGAGGCTCCACCTCTTAGCGGTCACTAGAAATAACCTCTAACCTCTAGTTGATCCAAACTACACTGTTAGAAATGATTTGTGATTTTATTTTGAATGAATGTTGTCAAGCTGGAGAAGTCATTGTCCATGTTTATATATGATTGAAGGTCTTCTTTAACGTCTCAGTACTGACATGCAGTTGTTTTTAAGCAAGGCTGGTTGGAGTTGGACAACAGTGAGGTGACAAGGGACAAACAGTAAAAACTGTTGTTGAAGCAACCAGACACAAACACACTACAAAGTTGGCAAAATTTGAAACTGCAGTAAATTTTGGTGGGTTTGAACTTTGGGACTCTAATGAACCACTTCCTGGTGTAAAACCTCTCTGTAATTGACAACAACAGCAGTAGGTGATGTCTTTCTGCTCCAATTTAAAGCTGTTCACATTCATCATGGACTCCACTTTTAAAATGTACATAACAACTGCACCCAACAAGGTGCTCAAACCCACGGCACTGAGATCAAGAGTCTCATGCTCTACCTACTGAGCTAGCCAGACTTCAGATGTGCAAACATAAACAATACAAGAAGATTATCTGTATTAATAAACACTAAATAATAATGAATAAGAAATAATGAATGACTGCCTTGTGATGTCACAAAGCAAAATGTGCTAAATAGCAATCATCAAAGTGGAGATCTGTTATTATCAACATGACCAGAAAACCAGACACTGTTGTGACTTATTTTGATGTTCAATTAATTAACTAAAACTCTTTAAGTAAGTCTAATGCCTATGTCAGTAAGTTAAAGATGAGAAGTCACAAAGAATCAATGAAGAAACGGGTTTAGCTGGTTCCAGGTCCAATGATGGTTTATTGTAGAGTTACAATGGTACCATACATGAGAAGTAGCCCAGGCTAAGTCTGAAAACTTACTGAACGCCTTCACCTTTTATACAGTTTTGGGGCCTGAGGAGACTCCTCCTGGGCCCCTCCTATCATTTGGCATATTTTTCCCCTCATTCTTCCATTATATATTATACATTTGTTTTACCGGAGGCTGACTACATTTTTTCACCTATTTTAAATCATACAGTTACCCCCTCCTTTAACCAGATGGGGCTTTCCTTACACTCTGACCACTCAAGGTACATAACACTCTGCAAGGTCATACTTTGATGTTCCATCAGCTGGGACCACCTGCAGTCTACAGGACTGCTGTGGCAGCGGTGCTCACAACTCATCTGTGTTTGATTTTGACAGGTTCACAGGGGGGCTGTTTTGTGTGTGGGGGTGGGGGGTGTTATAGTCCCCAGCATCCTCCAAGGATCTACAGCGGAGTTTGACCCAAAACTAACAGTTGGAGTGTTTGTGTTGAATATATGTTTTGCTGCAGTGGTTAATGTCAGGATGATCCCAGCATGTAAACAACTGGACTGAAACTGGTCTGAACGCTCTGCACATGTTCAACTATTCTTTCACAGGGATCAGACACAGATGTAGTGAAGACCACAAACACCTGTGATTTTACATTTTTTGGAATCTAAAACTTTACAACCATGGTAATCGCCAGTTTTTTTGTGTGTGCATAGTTACACATTTTCATGATTCCCATGTTAAAGTTGGATGTTTTTGGGGAAACTTAGGTCCTGAATAATTCATTCACAGATACCGTAGGACACCGGCAGCATTAGTTAATGCGATATCTTGCTGTCTTGTCTGTTTGCTGATGTTGAGGGCAGCAGATGCACGACGTCTCTGTACAGCCTGACTGCTCCGGTTCTCCTCATATTACACTCCTTACTTTCTTTGTAATTCTTTGGATGCAGCTTTACCTTTGACCAACTCGCTCTATATGAGAAAGCAGACCCCCCCCCCGGTTGATTCCAAAGTTCCACCGCTAGCCCCTGACATGGATCAACCACACCCCTGGCACCCCAGACGGGACCCGAAATGGTCTCTAGGAAACGCCACCAGCTGCCTCATCCTCATAGCCATCCTCACCGTCGTCCCGATTCTTCGAGTTTTCTTTACCAATCATGGTGATCCATACAGGATCAAGAGAAGGGAACTGTAGTGGAAATTTTATATTACACTCCTTCCTTTCTTTGTAATTCTTTGGATGCAGCTTTACCTTTGACCAACTCGCTTTACATGAGAAAGCAGACCCCCCCCCCCCCCCCCCCCCCCCCCCCCCCCCACACACACACACACACACACACACACCACTCCACATCCTGACTCCAGCCTGATAAATGACACCTCCTCTATACTATTGGCGACGTGAACAAAAAAACGTTGTCACAAGAACTGCCGGTCAGAAGACACATCTATTGTAAAATGCATATCTCTTTGTCACGAAACAGGTATGCCCAGAAATTCATGTTTTCTGTATAAAAGACGCCTCTCTTCAGTTAGCGGCAGGTTTTTCTGCAGATCCCTCCGCTCGTTTATTTTCGGTTGATTCCAAATAAACGAGTGTACGAAGACAGTCGACTTTTGCTCTTTCTTCCACCGACTATTTTTTCCACGACACCTCCTTACTGTCATGTTTACTGCAGATGATTTCCTCCAGATGCGATGGATATTTTGGCCCACCAGCTCCAATGTGAGGATGGTATAAGTGCCACTACACCTACTCTTTTAGGACTGTGGAGGTGGCTGTTTCAATCTGTTGTTATTGGTAGTTTGTGTTTTGGTTGCTGATGTCATGAACAGGGCTCAGTGGGCATGTGTTGTGTTGAGCGAGTGAGTGTTGGAGAATTCATGGGGTTTTTTATTACAATCAGTCATCCTGGTCAATGTGCAAAAATTCCTGGGGCTCATCTGGGAATTGAACCGGGGACCTCTCGCACCCGAAGCGAGAATCGTACTACTATATCAACGAGCCACAAATACCTGCACCATAGTTAAAAAAAAAAAGCAGAAGCAGGTGACTTCATTAATAAACACTGCAAGAAAAAAAACTGCCACCTGAGCTAACACAGAAGCATAATTGATGAATGACATTGGACATTGTTTGTGGTGTCCCCCAGGGGTCAGTATTGGGACTTGAATTCTTTATTCAATATATAAATGACATATGCAAAGTGTCAAATGTTTCTGACCCTGTGTCGAACATTTTAGGGAAGTTTGGTCCTCCAACTGATGAAGGTTACAAGGTAAGTCCACTAAAGGGATTTCCACATGTATTCTGTTATTTTAACAAAGTATTTAGACATTGTACCTTTAAAAAATTCTGGTGAGTGTTTAATGGTCGCTGGTTGATGTGTCAACACGTCATCTGTCTCTAAAAGATTGACTTCATGTTTGCAGGTCAACACAACGGTGAGACCTTTAAGACTGAGGATGATCGTGGGTGAAGATGATGCCTGGAAGTTGATGTTAGCAGCAGGGACACTTGTCTCAATAGAAGACTGGTGTCAGACAGGAAAGACACGCTTTGGACTGCAACAACATATTCAGCTTCAGTATGAAGAAGAAAATTTTGGAAATGAGTTCTTGGATCTGTCAGAGATCCCAGAAGTAAAGGACAAAGCCTCCCTTAAAATGATCTACTTGGAAAGCCATGCAGATGAAGAACATGCAGGAACCAGTCAAAGTCAAGCCGTCCAGGGCCTGACAGACTCTTCATCTGTCTCCTCTGTTGACACAGATGATCCAGAGTCCAATTTATCTTCAGGTTCATCACAAAAGTACTGACTTTGGCCCAGTGTCTTCACGGTATCACAGCTGAGCTAAGATGCTGAACTTGAGCTGGAGAAGTTGGATGCTGCAAGTAAAAGTGGAGGAACTCTGCTAAACCCCTCACCAAAACCTAAATCACATGTTGAAATGGCTGGCAGCCATAGAAAAATACATATTCAAAGATGATGCAAGAGACAACCATCTGACTGATGTTGCAGAATCTCTTCTGAAAAGGCATCCTTGTCTTAGAGAGCAAGGGTCTTTAATGGCTGTTATGGGGGAAGATAAACTAAAGTATAAAATGACCAACCTCCAAAACAAAACTTTATAGATGTGGTTGAAATCTAAAGATGAACTATGATGTAATGTAATTACAGATGTGAATATCTGTTGTTGGTTCCTTTATCATTAGAAAAGTCATGTGTAAAAGTAAACACGCCCTCTTTCATCTGTAAAGATTCATGTGTCAGGAAATAATACCAATAATCAGGTCCTGGTTTTTCTCCCTCCAGGGGAGTTTTTACCTGCCGTTGTTCATGTGATAGTTGTAGGTTCATGTTCTGGTCTCTGGAAGGATCCTGGAGAGAACCTGTGTTGTCACAGATGCTGTATAAATCCAACTGAAGTGGACTGAAACGTACACAGACGTGTTTGTTGAAGAGTTTTGGTTTCCACAAAGGTTTTCAGGTGGTTGTTGTGCTGATGTGGAGAGCTTCTCTGCAGGATTGTTGTTTCTGTTACCATGGAAATAACCAGATAAACTAACCAGGCTGTGACACGTTGATTATTTGTTAAATCATGTTTCTAAAACACTGTGATACATGATGATCTACTGTGATGTCAGTTCCTTAGAAATGAGAAATGATGGTTTTATTCATGTATTTCAGTGAGACGATCCCTTCAACACATCGGGGCTGACTAAGCCCCTCATGTCATGATCCTGGTGGTGAGATCTTTTGGCAGTTGTTATAAAAGCCTTTCACTTGTAGATTATTTTCTGAACAGTGGAATGACTGATTTGAGAAGCTATTGAGATCTTTTTCAATCCCTTACCAAACTCATAGACTGCTATATTTTTTTTCTGAGGGCCTCAGGGAGCTCTTTTGCTTTCACCATGGTGCTCACTCTCACTTCAACAGTAAAGAGCACACCAAAATAAATGTCAGAGGTTTTATTAGGGCAAGCCTCACTCAAAATGCTGAGTAATGATCTACTCATCATGTGCACCTGCGTGTGGTGCACCTGCGTGTGGTGCACCTGCGATTGAGATTAATTATCGACACATAAGGAAATGTGCAGTCTTGAGGTCATTGAGGTCATTAATAATAATAAAAATAATATGGACGCCCTTTCATCATACTTGACAGGTGACCTCTAATATATATAAATATGACTTTTTAATGCTGCCCCCAACACCCCCAAACACTCAGATATGCTCACAGTTAAAACAATTGTAAATATAAAGCTCCTCCCCCTTTTCTCTGTCCTCTCTTTGCTTATAACACCTGATTGTCCTGTGTCCACCTTTACTCTAAACAACACATTATAAACTCTTTTTAACTCACATTACAACACAGACACCAGACTGCACCACCACTGTCTCGTCTTCTGTCTTGCTCTTTCATGGGGGTGACCTTTGACCTTAAGGAGGGGTGTTGCCAGATGTGGGTCATAGATCAAACAAATTGTTTTAACAGGTTTTCAGTGTTTTTATGACAAGTGTCACCGACTTTTGACAGAACAGAACCGTTTTGGCTCTTTGTGATCACAAACAAGTCTCTCCAAAACCTTTTAGATGTTCCAGACGACTTCTGCTGCAGGGCCAAGTGAACTCTCAGCTCCCAGTTGGGCTCTGGTGCTGCAGTCGTTTCTGGCTGAAGTAAGCGTTCGTTGTGAGGGAACTAACGGTTCTTTTAACTTGACAGAAGGACTTTCAGTCTCCAAGTTTGTTAATGACTCTGATTCTGTTTTTGTTTCTGCTCTACAGCTTTGTGGAAAATGTATCTCCAGTTACTGCTTGTATCTTACCAAGGTCTGCTTTTGGATTTGTATTTTCACACACAAATTTAACACTTTAAATTTTTTCCACATTTACAAACTTTTTTAGATTTGATGTAACAGACCGAGACAAATGTGCACATCATTTTGAAAAAAAAAAAGAAAACTACATTTTATTCAAGCGTTTTTGTCACTAATAAAAATATGAAGTGTGGCGTTTATTTTTATTCAGTCCCCTGAGCACAAATGCACCAGTACCAGAATAAAAAGAAATAATAATAATGTAAAATGAAAAAATGGTGCAGTGTTGTAATTATAGAATATTTTTTGTCCCAGAACAAGCAAAAAGTTAAAAAATTCTGTTTGGTCACAAACCGAATGCTCTGCAGAGTGAGATTCACACACAAAGTTGTAGGAAACACAAGAATCAAATTTATTGGGAGACGTCATATCCTGCTTCACCAGGGGGCGGTCCCTTAGGTCTGCGTACAATCTAATGGTTATTTTAGCAACAGATAGGACAAGTTCGCACAATATTCTGACCATTATACATATAAATAAACCACTTATCTAAAACAAGAATCCCATTATTTATTAGCCTGCTTCACATATTACACATTCAATTTCACAGAAAACAAATACATATGTGCTTGTGTAAGTAAGTTTCACTGTCACAAAAGTCATATTACAAATCAAAAACATCATCTAAAACTGTTATAAGGTGAATGGAGGTGGTGGAGGGTCATGTTGGGCTGCAGATTGTCACAAGATCCACGATCAAGCCGATCCACGGCTTTTGATCAAGAAAATGTAATAAAGTATTTTTACACGTCTCTGTTTATTAGTGGGTGTTTGGTCGGGGAATTTCAGGGAATTTCAATGAAATCATTTTTCCAGAAACTAAGAATAGTCCCGCAACAACTTATCTAGACACCACAAAGCCTGGTATCTTAAAGTTTAGTTTAGTTTAGGGAATCTGTCCTATAAATAGTTTTCTCAGGCATCTGACAAGATAAGTTGGGTCACTTAGTTGTCACTTATGTACACTTATTGATGGTAAATTTCAGTTCTGACAGCTTAATTACAGCAAAATTACCTAAATGAAGTGTTTTTCATCATTAAATCAAATGGGGAAATTTATAATTTAATAATGTCACATCAACATTCAAAACATTACATTAAACGTGGATTCTTCAATTAAAAGCACAAAATAAAAACATTTTTTATCCCTAATATTATCACGTTTGACTCCTCCTTCTACATTCAATTCAATTTTATTTATATAGCGTCTATTACAACACAAGTTGTCTCGAGGATCTTTCCAGAGACCCAGAACATGATCCCCGAGCAATTATTACATAAACAACGGCAGGTAAAAACTTTCCTAGTGGAAGAAAAACCTTAAGCCAAACAGTGGCAAGAAAAACTCCCCTTTAAGAGTGAAGAAACCTGGATCAGGTCCTGGCTCATAAGGGGGGACCCTCCTGCCGAAGGCCAGCTGGGGAGTGCAAATTACAGAGCATATACAGTATATATATATATATATATATATATATATATATATATACTTCATACTATATATATATATATATATATATATATATATATATATATATATAGTATGAAGTATGTGTCAGTGTAGTGTGAAGTTGGCGTAAGGCCTCTAAGTATGAATACAAACTGTACTTGACAAGGTCCAGATGTGAGATATGGAGCAGAACTTTGGCTGATGATTTTGCACAAGTACACAAAAATACAAGTACAGACAAGCATGCATGTTGAGAAATGTCCATGTCTGCTCATGGAAAAAAACAAAACAAATTGCATCTCTGCTGGGACAAAGTTGTATTTTGAGACGAATGGACCGTCCTCTCTCATCAACACAATGTTGTTAATGAGCCGTTTTTTCCATCACAGTGGATCTTTACGCCCCCATGTGGTCAGACAGTGGTAATGCTACACAGAGTGGTTTAAAAAAACAAAAAAAAAACGTTGATTAACTGAAAATTAAGGCGAGTGTTAGTTTTTGAAAATTTTTCATTCACAGCTGTTATTATAAGTTCTTTTCTCCTACTTAATGGCCAGAACCTAATGTCTAAGAAGTATAGGTGGTGATGGGTTTCTGTTTTCCAGTCATGAACTTTGCAAGATGTTGACAAATTTATTTTATCAGCAGACAGGCTGATTACATCCCTGGAAGATAAAGATTTCCATGTATAAAAAATATTTTTTGTTTGTTTGTCTGCTGGAAAAGGTAATAAAAGACTACAACAGCCTCCAGTGGCCACCGCAGACGAGCAACTTCCCTGAAAAAGTGGAGTTTCAGGAGACATGTGGTCCTCTTGGCCTGCTTACTTTTGCCTTAATGAGAATGTGAGTTCTGATCAAACTCCAGTGTAGTATTTCTTTCCTGCCTAACAACCACTAACTGTCAGTCAACATTGGTTGGCCAAACCCCCTCCAACAACGATCTTGACAAACGTTGCTATTTGATTTAAACTTCTACATTTTTACTTGAAGACTTGATGGCAGTGGTGGGATTGGAACCCACGCCTCTATTGATACTGGAGCCTTAACCATTAACCTTAACCATTGCCTTGGACCGCTCTCTGCCACACTACTGCTGCCTGTTCAAAGAAAACTGCTTTTGTTTACCAGGTCATTTCAGCTGACTTTACTTGTTTTAAACCAACTCACAACAACATTGACTCAAGTTTGACCCGTTCGTCTGCCTAGGCACATCCTGAAGCTGGGGGATCTGGAAGATGGAGATATGGTCCACCAGTCCACCACAGATCCCAACAGCCTGCTGCATCCCGATTCCAGGATTCATGTATCCCGCTACATGAAGTGCTTGGAAAAGCTGCTGAACAGCAGCTCATCCTGGAAAAGCAGCCAAGAAAAGCTGTGGAATTCTCTCACAGGAGGCAGTGACACAGCTGGTGTTTCCATGGTAACCTTGGAGCCTGCTGTTGTTAACCTGCTACACCTGCCCTGACCACACCTCTGACACAGGACTGTATTATCAAGTATAAAAATATAATTTTGCAGTAAAAGATGAGTGATTTTAAATTTTTCGTACTCATATTTGAAACATTTGATCATGTTGTTGCTGTGATTTAAATCTAAATTCTGTAGAAAAATGAATTAAAAGCTGTAAACATGTGTTTTGTAGCTATTCAAAACATGTTGATTTCTGCCTCTCATAAACTTCTGCTGAAAACCGGGACTGAACCAGGGACCTTTTGATCTTCAATATAACGCTCTCCCAGCTGAGCTATTTCAGCACACAAGCTTATTAAAACTCTCCTCATGACATTAAACATGAGTATAAGAGTGTTCGCGGTTTCAGCACTGGACAGCAACCATTAGGGCGCACAGACAAGGAAACTATTCTTTCACTGACAGGAGTTCTTTGTATTAATAACATGAACCACAAAATCAAGAACAGTTCCAACAACACATAGAAAGCACGACAATAATACCAATATAAAATATTTCAAATGTCCCAGTATCTTTATTTAAAGAAACAATGTTCTCTTCCACCTGAGATCTCTCAGGAAAAAGGAAAAACAGCAATTCAAGTCTTTCTTAATGGGCCATCTGAGTCAGGTGGCTCAGGTAAATCCTACCACACTGCAGATCCTGAATGGGAAGAGGAGAATGTCCATTTCTTCCTCTAGATGATTTCTAGGGTCTGAGTTGGCTCGAGCCAGGAACCGTCTTGCTGTGAGGCAACAGTGCTAACCACTAAGCCACCGTGCTGCCTGGTATATACATGTTCTTGAATAGTGGCAGCAGAAGTGCGGATCTGCTGTCCAACCAAAGGAAGCACCACAACCTTTTCAAAATCATGAAGCCTGACGTACCATCCACCTTAGTAATTAAATTCGAAGAGAACTGGCAGGTATTTTTTTTTTAAATTAAGTAACGTTTAAGGAGTATCATAATTGTTAGTTTGCAAGTATAGATGTTAATTTAGGTAGAAATCTCATTGTCACTGGCAAATGTGACGATGAAAGGAGAAACGGGATGAGAAGATAGGAACCCTTAGCAGCAGTGATGAAGATGTGCCACCAGGCATTGAGGTAAGTCATGAAGTCTTTGGGCAGTGATAGTTTTTTTTAAATAATTTTTCCTTTCTGCAAATCGACAGTAGATTTAAAATAAAATGATGACAAAGAAAATGACAAAAAATCTTGAATCTTAACTGACGGCACTAAAACCTAAACATCATCCACAGGTTTAGTGGACAAAGGATTGTTAAGATGCTGTTAAAACACTGACTTCCAGAGTGTAAGAGGGTTTCCAAGAGGACTTGAACCTCAGACGTTGCTGAAGGTCAGATGAACTCATCTGACAGTTTTTCTGAAGAAACAATTTTGAACAAAGAATTTTGTTTCTAAGGAAACTGTCAACCTATATATATATAACCTATATATATATATATATATATATATATATATATATATATATATATATATATATATATATATATATATATATATATATATATATATATATATATATATATATATCTTATGTTCATTGTGTACTCAGTACTCTTCCACTCTTCCACTGTCTCTGCTGTTTGATCACTCACTTTGGAAATTGGTATACCCCTGGCCTCCATCAGGTACATCTTCTACAGAGGCACAATCGAGACCAGCTGCATCACCGTGTGGTACAGAGCCTGAACCGCATCCTGCCGCAAAGCCCTCAGCATTATGAGAGACCCCACCCACCCGTCACACAGCATCTTCATCAGGCAGGAGGCTGCGGACCCTCCGAGCCAGAACCAGCCGACTGAAGGACAGTTTCATTCACCAGGCTGTCAGGAAGCTGAACACTCCCAGCTCTTCCTCCGTTTCCTTCCCTTTATTGGCTTTGGCTCTTATACCCAGCGTCATGCTATTAGTTGTTTCTTTTAGATTTTAGATTTGCACTTTGTGTTTAGAGTAATTCATTTATTTATTGTGCAGAGGGTTTGAGAGTAATGTAATTTCGATTATCTGTATGTACGTCACATGTGGTATAAATTGAAAATAAACGTGTCTTTAACTACTATCTTGTACTAACCAATTACGGAGATGTTTTGCAGAAGTAGCAATAAGTCAAGCAGCTGTTGCAGGTAAGAAGAAAGGAGGGAACTGGTCTGGGGGGGAGAGAACAAAACCCTGATAGTGTACAAGGACGTACAAGTGTATAAGTACTGTGTGTAAGAAAATCGAGGTGGACTCACTCTGCTGACTGTGTTCAACTGTGTGACTCTCAGCTGTACAGGTTAAAAATACTTTATTAAACAGAGCCTCAAGCCAAGCCAAGCCAAGCCAAGCCAAGCCAAGCCAAGCCAAGTCAAGTTCCGCTTTGGGGATTCTCAAGTCAGGTCAAGTCAAGCCAAGTCAAGCCAAGTCAAGCCAAGTCAAGCCAAGCCAAGTCAAATTCCGCGTTGGGGATTCTCAAGTCAGGTCAAGTCAAGTCAAGTTCCGCGTTGGGGATTCTCAAGTCAGGTCAAGTCAAGTCAAGTTCCGCGTTGGGGATTCTCAAGTCAGGTCAAGTCAAGTTCCGTGTTGGGGATTCTCAAGTCAGGTCAAGTCAAGTTCCGCGTTGGGGATTCTCAAGTCAGGTCAAGTCAAGTCAAGTTCCGCGTTGGGGATTCTCAAGTCAGGTCAAGTCAAGTCAAGTTCCGCGTTGGGGATTCTACGTCTGCCAAGCCTTGTTCCTGTCTTGTTCTGCGTTCCATGTTGGGAAATAAATCCTTTTTTACCCTTCCTTGGCTCTCTGCTCTGGGGTTCTGTTCCGCGATCCATGACAGAATCTCCTGGCCACAGTGAACCCCGCAGAGACGCAACACCTGACACAGACTCGGTCCGAGACCGAGGGGATCGAGCAGGCCATTGCCGCTCAGAAGGCTGTCCTGGGACAGCAGGGCCAAGCTCTACCTTCCACGTCTCCCTCCTGAAGCCGGTCACGGACAGTGCGCTCAGCCCTCCGGCCATGCCCCCTCCACCCCCCCTGCTCGTCGATGATCACCCGGCGTTTGCTGTTCGGCGGCGGGGGCGCGGGTGGCAGTACTTGGTGGATTGGGAGGGGTTTGGTCCAGAGGAGCGCTCCTGGGTCCCTCGCTCTTTTATTTTGTCCCCGGCTCTTCTGTAGGAGTTTTATGCCCGGTTCCCGCACAAGCCTGGTAGGCCGCCAGGTGGCGACCGTTGAGGGGGGGGTACTGTGATGGTTGTGGAGGCTCTGTGGTGTTTTTCCCCTTCCCTTCTTTGTGTTACAGACCAGGTGGATGGCAGGGGCGTGGCCAGCCGTTTCAGACACCTGCACTCAATCCCCTCATCAGCCTCAAACCTATTTACCAGGCCGTCTCACCACTCCTGGTTGCCAGGAGATTTCCGTTCGAATCCTCAAGTCAAGTCAAGTCCCGCGTTGCGGATTCTCAAGTCAGGTCAAGTCAAGTTCCGCTTTGGGGATTCTACGTCTGCCAAGCTTTGTTCCGGGCCAGAGGATTCCGTCTGAATCCTCAAGCCAAGCAAAGCCAAGCCAAGTTCCGCTTTGGGGATTCTCAAGTCAAGTCAAGTCAAGTCAAGTCAAGTCAAGTCAAGTCAAGTCAAGTCAAGTCAAGTCAAGTCAAGTCAAGTCAAGTCAAGCCAAGCCAAGCCAAGCCAAGCCAAGTTCCACGTTGGGGATTCTCAAGTCAGGTCAAGCCAAGCCAAGTTCCGCGTTGGGGATTCTCAAGTCAGGTCAAGTCAAGTCAAGTTCCGCGTTGGGGATTCTCAAGTCAGGTCAAGTCAAGTCCCGCGTTGGGGATTCTCAAGTCAGGTCAAGTCAAGTCAAGTTCCGCGTTGGGGATTCTCAAGTCAGTCAAGTCAAGTCAAGTTCCGCGTTGGGGATTCTCTGGTCAGGTCAAGTCAAGTCAAGTTCCGCGTTGGGGATTCTCAAGTCAGGTCAAGTCAAGTCAAGTTCCGTGTTGGGGATTCTCAAGTCAGGTCAAGTCAAGTCAAGTTCCGCGTTGGGGATTCTACGTCTGCCAAGCCTTGTTCCTGTCTTGTTCTGCGTTCCATGTTGGGAAATAAATCCTTTTTTACCCTTCCTTGGCTCTCTGCTCTGGGGTTCTGTTCCGCGATCCATGACAATAAGACATAATCTACTCTCGACAAAAGGAGACTTCATGGCCTGTTCCCAACATTTATTTGCTCATAAAAACATTCCAGTCAGGTTCTATGGAAGCTGACACCAGGAATTGTTCCCCTTTTTGCATCTATTGACAGTAGTTGGCGTTGAAATTGATGGTTAATTTGTACGGACAAGATGACAGTAACCAGACTGAGATTTATCTCAGTGTCTTAAAGACAAACCAACACTCATGTGACCACATCATAAACAGTTTAATAATGTTCATTTATCCACAAAACCACCTCACTGATCTGCAGTCTGCGCTCCAGACGCTGAAAATGCTTTGGGCAGAGGAAAACAGCTGCTTATATTTGATATTTTACAGAAATATAGTTTCGGAAGAAGTTTTATTCAGTGGACGAAGCACAAAAAAAAGAAAAAAAATCCTTTTTCAAAACAGTTTTCTCGACTCACTGAATCATCAAGTGAGAAAATGAGAAGTGAAAACAAGGTTACAGATGACATCAGGAGGTTCTGTCCAGTTCTTCTCAGTCTAGGAACCTTATAAGCACATTACTGTTGTTGATTTCTGCTTCTACTGACAAATGGACATAAACATCATCACAGTTCAGTTTAACACCAACAAGGCCGACCCCCGTGACTCTGAACATGAAGAAGCAGTTCTAGATAACGGATGGATCATTTGATTCATCTGGGTGAGAGTTCACACATAAATAAACACTCGACCACGACAGAAAACTGACAGTCCAGTAGTGGTGTCATGGTTGGAACAGGAAGTGGTTTGAATACAGACCAGGATGAACCCTGGCTGCTCACCAGACCTGTGCTTGGATCTGTCAGCAGATGGAATGTCGTCTGGGCTGATTGCAGCTCAGTGGTTCCTCTCTGATGTCACCGTTTGTCACATGTGCAGCAAACTAACTGCAGCTGACACCAACTGAATGATCTCAGCTGAACTGAGCTGCAGAGAAACAACATGCTGGTGTTCACTGGGAAGCTCTGACTGGAAACAGACGGAAAAACAACATGTGGATCCTGGAATACCGGCAGCTTCCATCGTTAAAGGACCGGACGAGGAAGAAGTTTCCAAGGAATCATTCAGAACCGTTTGACAAACATTTGATTGATGTGTTCTGATGAAAACAGAGACAGACATGTAGAGACGGAACTATCTGTCCAACAGAGACAGTTTCTCTGACAGGAGGAGACTCCTGATACTAAACTGAACACAGAGACACTGAAGAACCAGACCAGGACCTGAACCCTAACCCAGGATAAAGTGGTTCAGTGAATGTGGTGTTGAAGGTGTGGAGGTGGATCAGTCTGTCAGAGGAGACGCTGTAGAAGGACAGAGTTCCAGCAGGAACGTCCACATACACGGCTACTCTGTCAGAGACTGGGGAAGAAGAGGAGGAAGATGTTTCTCTGTTATTGTGACAGACAGAGTACCGACCATCATCAGAACAGTTCAGACTCCAGGAATGATCGTTCCCTCCAAACAAACAGTCACCAGAGGTTCCTTTCCTTCTGATTCTTCTGTAACTCACTGATATAAAAACATCTCCGCTCCTCTGGACCTCCCAGTAACAGCGACCAGTCAGAACTTCTTTACACAGCAGCTGATCCCAGTAATCAAACCTGTCTGGATGATCAGGATACCACTGATCCTCCTTCACATACGTCATCTTCATGTTGTTGTCAGAAAGTTTGATACCTTTGTTGACTGTGTTTGTGTCGATGGAGAGTTGACAGGAATCTGATGGAGAGAACAAACACCACCCAGCTGCAGTTATTATTGATCTGTCATTGATCATCGATGGACTCATGAATGAGTGATGTGACAGTGTGAAGATGGTTGAATGTGTGAATAAAATCAAAACACACTTACACTTCCTCAGACCTGGTCTCAACCATCGTGGTCCAGAAGGCTCCACCCTGAAAGGAGGAGGGGGGTCAGACCAGCACAGTCTCTCTCAGCAAACATGGACATTTCATGGCTCTCACACACACATTGTTCTACACTGATGAAGCAACCGTCCCACACTCAGACCCATGCATCTCTAAAGTCCTGTCCTGTGGTCGTCACGTTCCAGCCCAGTTTGAAGCGGTTCTTTTCATTTGGTTTCATCTGTGTTGAACCAGGAGGACGAGGAGACCACGTCATGGATGAGTGAAGGTGCAGCTGCTGTTGTGCTGTGATGGGCCTGAAAACCTCACTGTTGTGGTTCTAGTATGTTTACTGAGTCATAACGCCTCACAGCTGTGAACTGCATCTATCAGCTGTGCTGCAGCACCAGATGAGCTGCAGCAACTTGATCTGCTGAAAGACCTCTGGTCAAAGCCACAGAGCCACAAAGATGATGTTCAAAGCAGCACCGTGAAGAGTCCACCACACTGATGCTACTGTTTCATCTGCAGAGAGAAGATGTGATCAGTGTCAGAGACTGACACCTCTGGAAAACATCCTGGAGATGAAAGTTCTTCTGATTCCAGCTGGGATCATGGGATCCAGTGTTTTTAGTGTGGGACACAGGTGATGGGCAGTGATGACCAACATCAGAACTCCAGAGGCAGGTATCAGTGTGCTCTGTCAGTAAGGATCATCTCAGTTATTGTGGAGTTCAGAGGGTTGTTGAAGTTTGTCTGGTGAAACACATCACGTTCCTCACGCTGTTTTTGGAAGTGTCGGAGATGTCGGAGTGCTGCTCCATGATTACTATCTCAGAGGAGGCAGAAGCTGACAGAGCTTTACACAACGACAGATGTGAGTGAAGGACAGAGAAGTCCTCCTCCATCAGACACCGTGAGTCTGCAGCAGCTGTGTCCATACCTGAGAGTGTCCAGTCTCCAGCGTGGATCCTCCAGTCCAGCAGACAGAAGCTTCACTGCTGACTCTCCTGGATGGTTGTAGCTCAGGTCCAGCTCTCTCAGATGGGAGGGGTTGGAGCTCAGAGCTGAGACCAGAGAAGCACAGCCGTCCGACGTGAGCAGACAGCCTGACAGCCTGCAGACACACAACACAACACACATGCAGATACTCTGAGAGAACTGCTCTGAAACTGAAGCTGACTCTGTCCTCGTGTTCACCTGATGGTGGCGCTGAAGGACCAGTCAGAGGATCAGCAGAAACTCTGGAATTCACCCCAATCAGACAAATGTTGTTGGGATGTTTCAGTCTGAACTAAACTGGTGGATGAACATCAACATACAGAGAGTCCCACTGCTGCTGAGGGCGACAGCATCCAGACATGGAGAGAGACGTGTGAAGAACATCATGTGACCTGGACATGTGACATCACACTCCATGGTTGACATGTCTGTCCTCAACACTTTAACCACAGCTGACTTATCTGACTATAAAAGTAACTAAAGGTCACATTAATGAGGTTCATTTCAGGGAAATGAACATTTTACTTTGGGACTATTTTCTCAACCAAACAGCGTTCGTGTTTCCAGGGACGTCGTTTGGTCTGAAATGTTCATGAAAATCTTTTCCATGTTTTGGTTCCAGTGGTAATGCTGAACGCTCCGTCGATGCGTCATCATCAACTTCATTCTGGACCATCTTTCAGAGAAAGTCCATGTTAGCTGCTGGTTTCAACTCCACATAATCTGACCGGTGATGAGATGTTTAGCCGCATGTTGTCGCTCCGTCGCTGGTTGTCTCGGTTGTGTTCAGAAAACGACAAGGCCTTTATTGACAATTGAAAGACGTTTTGGGGAAAGCCTGGTCTGCTTAGAAGAGACGGCATTCATCCCACCCGGGATGAATGCATTCATCCCACCCAAGCTGAAGCGCAACGTAATAGAGGCGTTAACCAAAGTAACCTCGTAAAAATTATAACAAATACGCATTTGGTGCAAACTAAAGACCAAACAATTAGATGCGGATTACTAAATATACGATCTTTAAGCTCCAAGTCTCTATTAGTAAACAATCTAATTACTGAGACCCGGAGTGACATTTTCTGCTTAACAGAAACGTGGCTCCAAGAAGAAGAGTTTGTTAGTTTAAATGAATCGACGCTGTCCGGTTACTTTAATTATTATATTTCTTGAATCACAGGTTGAGGTGGAGGAGTAGCGGCGATCTATGACTCCAGTCTTACAATAAAATCCAAACCTAAATGCGATTATAATACGTTTGAAAGCCTCACGCTTAGTTTAAAACTGCCGAGCTGGAAATCAAAGAAGCCTGTTTTGTTAGTGGTAGTTTACCGGCCTCCTGCTGGAGCTTATATGGAGTTTCTGTCTCAGAGTTCTCAGATTTCTTATCTAGTTTTTTGATCAGTACAGATAAAGTCATCATAGTGGGCGACTTTAACATTTATATGGATGTTGACAACGACAGTCTTAAGTTGGCTTTTGATTCTCTTCTAGAATCGATGAGGATTTTACAAAAAGGTTAACGAACCGACGCATTGTCTTAATGATACTCTTGATCTGGTCCTCGTCTACGGTGTAGAACTTGATAATCTGTTAGTGTCACATGTAAACTCCCTCCTATCCAACCACTATTTAATAACGTTTGAATTCAACATTGTCAACGTTACGCATAATAGGAGGAATTACTTTAGCGGGTGTCTATCCGATAAAGCTATTACTAAATTTAGGGAGGCCATTGCTCTTTATCTTCATACAGAGAAACACAGTGAAGCAGTTGAGGGCTGTGACCTCGGTTCTACCTCTGCAGATGTTGATTTCCTTGTCGGTAGCACTGCAGATGTGTTGCACTCAGCTTTAGATGTAGTTGCTCCTTTGAGAAAGAGGGTCTCTAACCATAGGAGCTTAACTCCCTGGTTTAACTCACATATTCGTATGTTAAAACAGAAAGTGCGTAAAATGGAAAGAAAGTGGTACTCTAGTAGGTCTGTAGATATTTATTATGCATGGAAAGATAGTCTAATAGTGTATAAAAAAGCACTTTGCAAAGCTAGTACAGACTATTATTCTGTTTTAATAGAGAATAATAAAAATACTCCACGTTTTCTGTTCAGCACTGTAGCCAGGCTGACAAAGAGTCACAACTCTGTTGAGCCGTGCATCCCTGCACCTCTCAGTAGTGAAGACTTTATGAGCTTTTTTAGCAATACAATTGTCAGAATTAGAGAGGAAATCGGCCAGGCCCTCCCGGCAGTGGCTGTGGGAATTTCTTCAATTTTGGCGACTACCTTATGCTCTGACCTGACTCTAGACTGTTTTGTTCCTGTTGACCTCTCTGAGCTGACCTCAGTCGTCAATGGATCTAAATCATCCACGTGTCTGTTAGACCCAATCCCAACTCCATCCATCCATTATCTATACCCGCTTTATCCGTTTCCGGGTCACGGGGGTCTGTCTGAGCCTATCCCGACGCATATAAGGCGAAGGGCAGGGGTACACCTTGGACAGGTCGCCAGTCTATCCAGGGCCAAATACAAACAACCAATCACACTCACATTCACACCTAGGAAGAATTTAGAAAGAAACCTACCCTGCATGTTTTTGGACTGTGGGAGGAAGCTGGAGTACACGGAGGAAACCCACGCAAGCACGGGGAGAACATGCAAACTCCACACAGAAAGACTCACCAGGCCGGAAATTGAACCGGGAACCTTCTTGCTGTCAGGCAAACACTAGGCCACCGTACTGCCCCAATCCCAACTCGACAACTTAAAAATGTTTTCTCTCTTATTGGACCGACAAAACTGGAACAGATCAACTTGTCCCTAGTCTTAGGATATGTGCCACAGGCTTTTAAAGTCGCAGTAATCAAACCATTACTTTAAAAACCCTCTCTTGACCCAGACATTTTAGCTAACTATAGACCGATTTCCAACCTTCCATTTATCTCTAAAATTCTGGAAAGGGTAGTTGCAAGCCAGCTGTGTGAGCATTTGTATAGAAATGATCTATTTGAAATTTTTCAGTCAGGGTTCAGAATGCATCATAGCACATAAACAGCACTGGTTCCAGTCTCGAATGACCTTCTTATGGCCTCAGATAATGGGTTAGTGTCCATACTGGTTCTGCTGGACCTCAGCGCTGCATTTGATACTATAGATCACAGCATTTTACTGCAGAGGCTAGAGTATGTTGTTGGGATTAAAGGGACAGCTCTAGATTGGTTTAAATCATATCTGTCTGATGGATTCCAGTTTGTTCATGTTCATGAGGTTTCTTCAGTACAGACGAGGGTCTGCTATGGTGTCCCGCAGGGCTCAGTGCTAGGGCCAATCTTTTTCAGTTTATACATGCAGCCCTTGGGAAGTATTATCCGGAACCATGACATTAATTTCCATTGTTATGCTGATGATACGCAGCTGTATCTGTCTATGAAGCCAGATGAAACAAAAGCATTAGACAAACTTCAGATGTGTCTTAAGGACATCAAGGACTGGATGTCCAGAAATTTTTTGCTACTAAATTCTGATAAAACAGAGGTTGTTGTTTGTGGTCCCAAACAGCTTAGGAAGGGATTAGATGGTCTTGCGATGGGCTCCAGTAAAACTGTGCGAAACCTTGGCGTTATTTTCGATCAGGATTTGTTATTTAAACAGCATATTAATCAGGTTTGTAAAACTTCGTTTTTCCACCTCCGTAATATCGCAAAGATTAGGAGCATCCTCTCGCAGAGTGATGCCGAAAAACTAATTCATGCGTTCGTATCCTCTAGACTAGATTACTGTAACGTGTTGTTGGCTGGATGTCCAATTAATTCTCTGAACAGCCTCCAGCTGATCCAAAATGCAGCAGCGCGAGTGCTGACAGGAATCAACAAGAGAGACCACATCTCTCCAGTTTTAGCTTCCCTCCATTGGCTCCCCGTGAAATTCAGAATCCAATTCAAAATTTTATTACTTGCATATAAGGTCCAAAATGACCTAGCGCCGCAATATTTGCAAGACCTGATAGTACCGTACGTTCCTAATAGAGCTCTCCGTTCTCAGGGTGCAGGTTTACTTAAAGTTCCTAGAGTATCGAAATGTAGATTTGGAGGACGGGCTTTCTGTTATCAGGCACCATCACTCTGGAACCAACTTCTAGTTTGGGTTAAGGAGGCTGATACCACCTCCACCTTTAAAACTAAACTTAAAACATTTCTGTTTAATAAAGCATATAGTTAGTGTACATTTAGTACCTTAATGTGTCAGGGCCAGTAGTCAAAGCTGCAGCTACAGGACCAGATTAGAGCAGCTCATTTTAAACATAGCTTCGGTGTAGATATGCTGCTATAGGCCTATGCTGCTGGGGGGCACCAACATAATCCACTGAGTGGTGCCTTTCACCTTCTCTGTTTCTCTTTGCCTTCTCTGTCTCTGCTTCACCTCAACCCTCATTTATTAACAGTATCCCATAAGCATAATTGTGGTCCATTGTTCTTGTAGTTTGTTGTGCTGGTCTGGCCCTTCTTTTCCTCTTCTGTGCATGTCCTGCGGGCCAGAGCCTCAGGAGCTGCTTACTGACCTGCAGTTCCACCTCTGACCATCCCAGTGTCTGCCTTCACCTGTCTGTATGGATGTCTGTTGGATACTTGCTGACATCCCGACCTGCAGTCCTCATCCCCTTGGATCACCGTCTATCCATATATCACCCATATACACAGAAGTCTAATTGGACTACTGATGATAGTTACTATTGTATCCTGTCTTTTACCTTTGACGGTGTGTCTATGTCTCTATTGTTTCTTATTTCTTGCTCTATCCGGCTGGCCTTCGGCAGGAGGGTCCCCCCTCATGAGCCAGGTCCTGATCAAGGTTTCTTCCTTCTTAAAGGGGAGTTTTTCCTTGCCAATGTTTGGCTTAAGGTTTTTCATCCACTAGGGAAGTTTTTACCTGCCGCTGTTTATGTAGTAATTGCTCGGGGGTCATGTTCTGGTCTATGGAAAGCGCCTATAGACAACTTGTGTTGTAATGGACGCTATATAAATAAAATTGAATTGATTTGAATAACAAACATGGAATCAATCAATTGTTCTCCTGATGTAACTGTAACTTGTGTTAACTCTGAATAAATGTTCAGCTCATTCACTGACTTGTTACCATTAAATCATCAGAAATGGATCAATGACAGAATCTGAATCAGTCCAGCAGCTGTTAAACTTAATGCATGAGGTTGGTTGCATTGCAACACAAATGACTCTGACCATATATGTCGTAATGCATGAGGTTCGTTTGTGTCAGAGAGGCTCATGAAGTCCTGACATGTGTGAAACAGACAGATGTTGTATCAATCATGATGCTGGAACCACACAACTAACATAAGTTAGACCATGCAGATATCTCCATTAAATAGAAACTTCTCCTCATCATCACCAACACAGTTGTGATGACTGTCTGCAGGCTTCAACCCGATTTGAACCCAGTTACAATTATTACAATTCTCTCTCCAACAATCCTTCAACATTAACCACAGTTATAACGGTCAGCAGTTCAACACTTGAGGGATTCTGACCTGAGAGACTCCAGTTTACAGTGTGGACTCTCCAGTCCAGGACACAGCTTCTTCAGTCCTGAATCCTGCAGGTGGTTGTTACTCAGGTCCAGTTCTTTCAGACTGGAGGACTGAGAGCTGAGAACTGAGGACAGACCTGCACAGACCTCCTCTGAGAGGTTACAGTCACTCAACCTGCAGAGGAGAGAAAAGGGAAATATTTAAGTTATTTAAAAGTTTTTTTTATGTCATTTAAATTTTGATTTTGTCACTCAAAAAAATGAATAAATCATATCATTTAATTGAATACTGATTAATTTAACTATTGATCATTAAGTATCGCTGCACTACAGTCTTGATCAAAGTGATCGCTGCATTCGTCTTCATGTAAAGTTTCCTGAGATGAATTATTGTTGAGAATTGGTCTTACATGAACCTGAACTCAGGTGAACAGTGAACTGAACTGATTTTCTCCATGAACACAACATTTGATTGTAATTAAAACAGATGTGTCTGTGTTTGTCCTCACAGAACTTTCTTGGAGGCTTTGACCACTGGCAGCAGCCTCAGGAGAACCTCCTCTGAAGCAGAGTATTTCTTCAGGTCAAACACTTCCAGATCTTCTTCTGATGACAGTAAGATGAAGACCAGAGCTGACCACTGAGCAGGAGACAGTTCATCTGTGGAGAGACGCCCTGACCTCAGGGACTGTTGGACCTCCTCCACCAGAGAACCTTCATTCAGTTCATTCAGACAGTGGAACAGATTGATGCTTTTCTCTGCAGACAGATTCTCACTGATCTTCTTCTTGATGTATCCGACTGTTTCCTGATTGTTCTGTGAACTTCCTTGTTTTGGTTCCAACAAACCTTGTAGGAGAGTCTGGTTGGTCTCGAGCGAAAGACCAAGGAGGAAGCGGAGGAACAAGTCCAGGTGTCCGTTTAGACTCTGTAAGGCCTTGTCCACAGCAGTCTGGTACAGGAGAGTCTCTTCTCTTGTTTTAATCCCTCTGAAGATGTTTTGTTGTTCCTCCAGCAGGTTGACTCTGGAGTTGATGAAGGTCCGATGGACATGAAGAGCAGCCAGGAACTCCTGAACACTCAGATGGATGAAGCAGAACACCTTGTGCTGGTACAGGTGTTTCTCCTCTTTAAAGATCTGTGTGAAGACTCCTGAGTACACTGAAGCTTCTCTGATATTGATGCCACACTCTCTCAGGTCTGACTCATAGAAGATCAGGTTTCCTTTCTGCAGCTGCTCAAAAGCCAGTTTTCCCAGAGACTCCATCATCTTCCTGCTCTCTGGACTCCAGTGTGGATCTGTCTCAGCTCCTCCATCATACTTGACCTTCTTCAGTTTGGTCTGGACCACCAGGAAGTGGATGTACATCTCAGTCAGGGTCTTGGGCAGACCTCGTCCCTCTCTGGTTTTCAGGACTGTCTCCAGAACTGTAGCAGTGATCCAGCAGAAGACTGGGATGTGGCACATGATGTGGAGGCTTCGTGATGTCTTGATGTGGGAGACGATTCTGCTGTTCTGCTTCTTTTTTCTGAACCTCTTCCTGAAGTACTCCTCCTTCTGTGGGTTTGTGAACCCTCTGACTTCTGTCACCATGGAAACACACTCAGGAGGGATCTGATTGGCTGCTGCAGGTCGTGTGGTGATCCAGAGACGAGCAGAAGGAAGCAGGTTACCCCTGATGAGGTTTGTCAGCAGCACGTCCACTGAGGTGGACTCTGTAACATCAGTCAGGATCTCATTGTTGTGGAAGTCCAGAGGAAGTCGACACTCATCCAGACCGTCAAAGATGAACACAACCTGGAAGTCTTCAACGCTGCAGATTTCTTTGGTTTCAGTGAAGAAGTGATGAACAAGTTCCACCAAGCTGAACTTTCTCTCTTTCAGCACATTCAGCTCTCTGAAGGTGAATGGAAACATGAACAAGATGTCCTGGTTGGCTCTGCCTTCAGCCCAGTCCAGAGTGAACTTCTGTGTTAAGACGGTTTTCCCAATGCCGGCCACTCCCTTTGTCATCACAGTTCTGATTGGTTCATCTCTTCCAGGTGGGAGTTTCAGGACGTCTTCCTGTCTGATGGTGGTTTCTGCTCTGTCTGGTCTCCTGGATGCTGCTTCAATCTGTCTGACTTCATGTTCATGGTTGACCTCTCCAGTCCCTCCCTCTGTGATGTAGAGCTCTGTGTAGATCTGCTGCAGAAGGGTTGGGTTTCCTGCATTAACAACCCCCTCAAACACACACTGGTACTTCTCCTTCAGCTTAGACTTCAGTCGTTTTTGACAAACTTCACCAAAAGTACCTGAATGAAAGAGGAATAAAGAAAATAATTTATTGTTTTATAACGCTTATTTCACCTAAAGATTCAGGTTTGAACCGACACTGATCAACTAGAACTTTACGATGAGCTGTCCAATACTGACTAGAATCACTTTTACCACCAAAACACCTCTGAACATTCAGGACGTGGACGTGAAAAGAACATCTGGGGGTCCTGGAGTTTCTAAGACCAGGATGTTGGCAGTAGAGCCTAGATGGGGTGTGGGTTTGTGGGTTGTTGTGTTCTTGTTGTTTTTTTGGGTCTCTGTGAAGTGGAATTTCCAGGTTTAGGATTTTAAAACATCAGAAGATGATCTGATAAATAATCTGTAGAACCATCAAGACAATCTGGAGTTCACCAGGATTCCTGGAAGAGGAAAACCAGGACTAAAATCTTCCAGTTATCTGGTGGTGTTGGTGGGTTAAACATATGCATTGAGGTCCACTGCCGTCCTGTACAGGGAGAATGCCTGTAGGGGGTGCTGGTTCCTCACTTCATCTCTCAGTGGTTTTAATGTTAAGGCTGATCTGTGAATGTTGTTCATCTCCTGAGACTTTCTGGGTCATTTATCCAGCAGATTTAATGTTCAGAGAAATCCTCTTACTGCTCTGCAGACGCTCAGCCAGCTCCTCCTGCTTCATTCTCCTCAGGAAGTTCACTGTGATCTTCACAAATGCCTCTCTGCACCTCCTCTGTTCTTCATCCTTGTCCTCCAACAGATTCTCCAGGGATTCTGGGTAATCTGGACTCAGAGCCCTCAGGATCTTCTTCAGCTCATTCTTCACAAACATGACAATGTTGTCCTCCAGCAGCTGGAACAGAAGACCACATGGATGACACAATCAGACTGAAAACATGGAGACAAACATCAGACCTATGTTGGACAGACTGACAGTCCACTGGTCTACAAAGAGCAGCTGGAGATGAACACCAACAGAACAGATGGAGAAGCAGTTGTTGTTCATGTACAGACCAGAAATATGGAGTCCAGCTGTGTTTGATGCTGCTGGACAGACGGACCACTGGGAGGCTCTGAGCTCTGCTGGTCCACTCTGTGGAGGAATCATGAAGAATTAGCTCACATCATGTCTGTCCACACAGAGACAAACACAAGCAGAAGGTCCATGAAGATATGTTTGGATGAGGACAGTCAATCAGAGGACTGGCTGTGGTGGTGAAGGTTTACTGGTCCTGCTGGTCTCACTGAGAACGTACATGTGACCTCAGTGAGAGCTCTTCTGATTCACAGATTTACAAGGTCCAACTCTGTTCCAAGAAAAGTTACAACAACATCTACAACATGGACAACTGATGGAGACAAAAACCAGCTGATTAACTCTGGAGCATCATCAGGATCAGTCCTCTGGAAGGTAAGACCTCCAGATGTTTCAAACAGAGGAAAAAGCTCATGAAAGGAGATGAAGATCTATGAGGAGGAAGCTCAGATCACCATCAGGTGATGGAGGACCGCAGGGGTTCAGGACCACATGGATCTACTCAAGAAGAAACATGTGGACATTCCCTAACATGAGGACTGATTTAAATACATTTAATACATTTAAATACATCTCACCTCTCTGAAGAAGACAGCTGGTCTCCTTTAAAGTCAATAAATCTTTTATCTGAGTCGTCGCTCTTCAAGGACAAACAGCTGGATTCTTGTTCAAGAGAGTCTCTTTTCTGATGGACCCTGATGGAAGAATAAAGAGTTCAAAGTTCACATTTACTGTTTATATGATAATAAATAATCCAATATAAAAATATTTAGTTTATTTAAAAAGTATTGAACATAAATCATTGACAGAATTTAGATACACTCACCTCTTTACAGCAGAACGTTGGTCTCCTTTAAAGTTAATAGGATGGTCCTTTGACCGGTCGCTCTTCAAGGACACACAGCTGGGTCCAGGTCCAGGTCCATGTTCATGTTCATGGTCATGGTCATGTTCAGGTCCAGGTCCAGGTCCAGGTCCAGGTCCAGGTCCAGGTCCAGGTCCAGGTCCAGGTCCAGGTCCAGGTCCAGGTCCAGGTCCAGGTCCAGGTCCAGGTCCAGGTCCATTCCTGTAATAATGACGTTTGCTGATGTGAGTTTTCAGCTCTGACATGCAGAAGAGTCGTGGACAGTTGGAGATGCTCGTCTCACCTCTGAGCTTTGCTCCGACTCTCATGTTCCCCACACAGAGGGGTTTTAGAGGGACGGACTCCGTCCTCTCTGTCCTCACACTGGTCCATTCTGCTGAATTCACGTGCACATCAGCTCACACACACACCTTCATCTGCAGAGGAAACACACATCACTGGTGTTGTACAAAGACCAGCTGCTCCTGCACTGGTTTGCTCCTCTCTGTTGTTTTTATATCAGTGTCACTTGAATGCAGTCAGGAAACAGTGGGAGGTTGAGGAAGTCTCTTCTACAGCCGGATCTGCTCATCCTACCTGCTTTGAAGCTTCACTCAGGGCCTTTTCTGGTTTTCTGTTCAAAGATTAAAAACATACAATTCTGTGAACAACAGAGTTTTTACTGCAGAAACACAAAGTTGAAAATCTTGAACAAGCTGAAGGAGACTCGGCCTCTACGTCAGTCTGGTTACTGTAAATGTGAAGAAGCTCAAAGGTCAAACTGTCCTGCAGAGACACATTTCCTCCTTTTAAAGCCTCATCACACAACAGTTACACAAGCAGCAAAGAACAACTTCTTCCAGGAACCACACTTTATTTTGAAAGGCTCCACAGGAAACAGCAGTCTGACTTTAATGCTGGAGACGACAGCTTCACTCCACGAAATAAAAAAAACCACGAAGTTTGTTTTATGAAGAAAACTGATCATCAACTGTTCAGCACGACGTTTTTGATCAATAATAAAACCAATAAAAATACTGTCATCTACCAATCATGTAGATTTGTCTTCAGACACAAGATTGATCAAAGTCTGCAGGTAAATCAGAAGGTAGAAAGAGCAGAAGTTTCTACCTTCACGTGTTTGAGTCAAAAGACAAAGTTGAAGAGTGAAATAAAGTTTGAAGTAACGATCCGGTTAACAGCAGCTGTCCTTCGTCCTTGGGTCTCACCTCACCGGCAGCTTAAACCCTCTTATGTCAGATATGTTATGTTAGATTTACTTCCTCTTTAACTTTTCTAAGATCTTAGACACACCTATTGACACAGATTGACTGTAGCAAAGACAAGCCTCCACCCATCAACCATCTGTGTCTCCATCACCTTTTTGCTGCAGATTCCATCAACTTTATTATTATACAACTGTGTGATTTCCAGCTTTTCCAAAAACCTGACAAAGTGTCAGCATGGTGGCTTTTCAGATTAAGTTGGGGACCAAAACACTTTTCTTTGATTTACCACTCAGACAGCAGCAAGGCAAGATGGAGAAAAAGAAAAGTGTAACAAGGTAAAGAAACTTCACCAGAAGGTCCTGCAGCACAACCCCACGGTTGAGGACAATCAGACTGACGTGGACTCAGCCGGTCGTCTGACTGAGGACCACATGCTGCCTCGGCAGAGACATGAACGCGGTACATTTGCCTTGGATTTTTGTCACTTTAGTCCATGTTCTAGGCGGTGCCAGTGGAACCAGATAGGCAGAAACAAAAGAATGATGCAAAAATACTTCTTCAAATAAATTCTTATCTTATTCTGGAAACATCTCTACTATAATACTTATTAGTTAAAATACATATTTTCAAAATTAACATGTTAATTTTTCCAGTTCTCTGTAAGAAATGATAAAGACTTAATCTCTACTTTTATTTATAGATGTGATGAGTTTTTCCTTTTTCTTTAACTCAGCTTCAGTCTCAGAGGTTTCAAATCTGGAACAAGCTGCCAGAGCTGAAACCAGGACCAGCAGAGCTCTGCAGGGACCTGTGGTCACATGACCTGCTACCAGACTGACAGGCAGTGATGGTGGTAGATCCAAGAGGAAGTCTACTGGACCTACCGGCCTGTTTTCCACCTGGAATGATATTAAAATAATCCTCCTTCATCAGATCCACGCTGGAGCAGCTGCAGCAGGACCTCCTGTTTCAAATGTTGTTTCTGTGGTCACATGATCGTCTTCTGCTGTATTTTCCCACTGTCAGTATTTTTAAAATGTTTCACAAGCTGCAAGAAAAAAAAAAAAAAAAAAGCAGGAACACACCCGGGAGCAGAACGTTCCTGAAACCAACGGCTTCATCAGGAAACTGGTCCAACCACTTTTCTTGTACATATCTGATCACTTCATGCATGCAAGTAACAACTTGTTTTGCACCATATCGTGTAATCTCCCTGTTTCTATGTGAATAAAAACAAGCAGCTGCAAGGAGGAAGGAGGAGTTGCTCGGATGCACTTCCGTGTAAACAGCGGTACCGGCTCTCCCCCTTTACAAATAATGAAAAGGCAGACTGTCTCTTGTGAGGTTCATTTCTATCCATGGTGGAGTAAGAAAACTCTGTCAATGACAACAGAGACGAGCTGTTGTCTGAAGGACAGCTGCCCCCAAATGAAACCCTTTTAAAGAAGGAGGAACTTCCACTTCACATGAAGGACACCAGCCAGGCCTGAAGGTGATGTTGAGGCATGAAGGAGAAGCAAGTGAAGATGTGGGGTTACAGCAGTCACACATCATGCTGAAGTTCATCTTCTGCACTAGGGTTTGTTCAGGAATTGAACCCAGAACATCTGGAACACAAAGGGAGAACAGCAGATTGAAAATATGGAGGAACCATGTGGTACCACAGACGGTCTGACGTGCGCGTGAACAGTGATGGAGAGAGGGAGAGGCCGAGCACACAAAGATGCTCAAAACTGACATCTAGTGGCAGCTCGGCTGTGGTGCACACATTTGTTTGTAACGTCGTTTCTGCTTTGCTTGTGGCATAAGTGAAACATTTTTATGAGCAGGTATGGAGAGAGGAGGAGGAACAGTGGAGATGAAGAGTGCAGCAAAGAGATGGGACACCATCACAGCTGAACAAGTGAAGAAGAGGAGGCTACCAGAGGAGACACAGATTGACCTCAACAGTCAATTTACCAAAACAAGTCTAACATAGAAACAGAATCTGAGACGTGAATTAAACATCTGATATGGATCTAAATACTTACTTGGTCATGTAGCCTTGGACACATGTCATTAAAGACACCTGATCTCCCCGATGACATCACAGAACAGTGCATAAAAAGGTTCTACATAGCACTCATTAAAGTGCTCTAAAGAGAACGTTTTGGTCATTCCTTCCTCTTTTCACAAACAGCTGCATGAACACCTCCAGTCCACGTGCACTGAGTCTGTTTGAAGATAACTGGCAGCTGCATGTGTGATGTTTTCCAGGTTTGCACTGAAAAGATCCAGAAGAACATTCAACAAAGAACTGTGGATCAACAAGATGCTGGGCTAAGAGACACTGGGAAAGAAAAAGACAAGTACAGCAGCTTGTTCTGTCTCACGTTTTCAACATCTTTACTCAACAGAGATTTTACCTGCTATAAGATATAACTTTGTTTGGAAGAGATGAGGTGTTCTGGTTTTTAACTATCAGAGGATGCTTTTAATCCATCGACCGCTGGGTTATGGGCCCAGCATGCTTCCGCTGCACCACTTCTGCTCATTCCAGACAGTCCCTGACTTTCGAAGATGCCGTCTTACCCCTTTTGACCACTGGGACCAGATCTTCCGATAGTGTCAGGAATCGTACCGTGCACCGGCCTTAATGGGTGCCGTATCCGTGACAGGCTTGTCACCCTCACCTGTACAGGTTGATGTTTAATTCTTCAACTCTAAGAGTCCTAATCCAGCATCATATCCATAAGAGTCTTATTCCTCTTAATCCTACACTCAGTCCCAGACTAATCTTAGACTTATCTGATGGTGTAGCTCATAATCCCAGTGCTCCCTCGCTATTCTTAAGAGGGAGAGCTCCCTTTGGGCTAGAAATGATTCATCCAGCTCAACCTTGTGGGTATCTTTAACACTTGCCACGAGACAAGTTTGTTTGTAAAACACATTTCATTTACAAGGACATTCAAACATTTAGAACATTCTTCTTTGTGATGTCATCAAATACATCAGATGACTTTAATTAACATTCCAAGGCTACATGATGGAGTTAGTTTTTATCACAAAATGAATCAGATCTATTATTTATTTGAGTTTTCACAGATGAACCATAAAGAGTTGAACGTGGAGAATGAGGGTAACGATCGCTGTACCACTCACATGCTAAGCAAGCGCTCTACCATTTGATCTAATTCCTCTGAGCTGCAAATGTTTGAAGCAACTTGATGTTCTTCAAACAGGTTTCCTGTTTTTGAAAGTCTTTGTCCGTAATTGGACTAACAAATTTGAAAACATACAAAACAAATAGAACTAAAATACAACCAGTAAAACTGATCGGTTTAATCAGAGTTTGTGATACGAAGTAAGACGACACACAACACAAGGAGAGACAGGAAACAAGCAAACGGACAAATTGTTCCAGTCTTCCCTGACTCCAGTGTTGCAGAACTTCCTGAAGTCAAGAGAGAATTTAAACACACTTTTGAGCTCTTATGATTTACAGCTGGACGACGAATCTAAACCAGTGTAAAAAAAAAATTCTCTTTAGAGCACTTTAATGAGTGCTACGTAGAACTTCCTTATGCACTATTCAGTGATGTCATGAGGGAGATCATGTGTCTTTAATGACATGTGTCCAAGGCTACATGACCATCTGATTGAGGGAACTCATTGGCTCAAGACCAAGATAACATGTGCACGTTCCCAAATGCAGCAACAGCGCCCTCTTCTGTGTTCTGTTACACTGAGAATTGATTTGCTTTGATTTCCAAATTTGATATAAAATAACATAACTAGATAATATGTATTAATATGGTGGAATAATTTCTAACTGTTGAGTTGAACATTTCAACAAAGTAACGACTGAAGAGACCTGATCTCTACTCATGTCAACCATCATATCTGATTTGGAGAAGCTGTGAAAACCTTTTACTGATCGTAAATAACTAACAAACATCTTCAGAGCTAAACTTTGAATTAGATCAGCATAATAAGTATATCAGTTTTAGCTATTTAATGGAAATATATTTCTTCTTTTCAATAAAATATTGTAAAATACTGTCTATAACTCAAATACAAATCTGGAAGTAAAAGATACTCAGGACAGGAGTTTTGGAGCGTGCATCTTGTTTTTAAAAGGATGAGTTTCTGCTCCATTGTTCAACACATCTTATTAATGTAATATGTTCTTCTGTTGGATCTTTGTACTTCTGCATCTCTGCTGCATCTTTGCAGCATCATTCTCTGTGATGGCTCTCATTTCCTGATGACAAACATCTTTCTGATTTTTTTTTTTCAGTGTGTTTTGAGAATCAACAGACTCAGTCTCGTTTCGTGGATCAGTGGGCTGCTGACACGTGTGGTCCATCTTCAGACGGTTAAGTCTGCGTCTGGAACAGCCCTGAATTTAGTGACGTCCTTGTGACACCCGAGGCTCTGACACATGTGCGGTAGTCCATGAAGAACACACAGGGACACACATCTGGCAGTCACATGCCACTTTATCACTGACAAGGAGCAGCTGTCCACTAAAGTTACATCGATGAGCAGGGTGGGTCCTGGTTCTGCTGTAAAACACTCACCTGGTTGAATTTTCTCTGTTTCTGTTCAGTCTGGTATTTATCCAATCCCATATTTGAAAACTGTCCACAACTTTGTCTTTTCTGTTCATTTATCTGTCCTTTAAAATATTAACACATTAACAAATGGTTAACGTGTTAAAAATTAAGTAAAAATGATTAATGATGTTTTGACAGTATGTTTTATTATATGCCATATAGGATCAATATGCAAATTAAATAACCAAATCAATTATTTGACCTCTCTTCTGTGCAGGCAGTGCTCGGCCACCTACACCTGGACCTGTTATATTTTTTTGTTCTTTTGATCTGTCAAAAATATTTCTTTTTTCAGCACAATGTTTTTGTAAGGAAGAGGAGGAAGAAGATGAAGAGGGTTAGTAGTGCTGCTGATAAGCTTTGATTAATGGTTGCTGTCCAGTGCTGAAATGCTCGACACTCCCACACTCATATTTGACAGCAGGACCATAACTTTTTTCCAGGTGGGATGAGAACTGCATCTTCCACTGTCTTAGCTCACGTTATTTGAGCTTACGATATTTGAAATTAATGGTTTATTTATATCCGAGCACTTTTTTAATTTGTACAATTCTCACATGATTACCTCCATAAGCTGCTGTAAATTCTCTTTTTCACAGATAATATTTGTGTCATCAGCAAACAGAACAAAGTGCAGTACTTTTGACACTTTGCATATCTCATTTATATTTCAAATAGAGATTTCAGGACCCAATACTGACCCCTGGGGGACATTACAAACAATGCCCTTCATCAATTATGTTTCCGTGCCATCACAGGTTTCAGATTTGCTCTTACAGCATTGGTGGTATAGTGGTCAGCATGGCTGCTTCCCAAGCAGTTGATCTGGGTTTGATTCCCAGCCATTGCAAGAAATTGTTGGTCCTTATTAGATTATTTTCTTTACTGGATAAAGGAACCTCAAATGTCTTTTTTTTCATGTTTTGATTTCATTGATTTATTTATTCAGATTTATATTGTTGCTATTGTTTATTTATTATTATTCTCAGCACTTCTGATGATGTGATGCTTTCTTTTAACATTTTCTTTAAGAAAAATATTTTTTAGTTCACAGCAGCATTTTGTGGCTCGTTGGTCTAGAAGTATGAGTCTTGTTTTGGGTTTAAGAGGTCCCGGGTTCAATTCCTGGACTAGCTCCAGGACTTTTCGCACTTTGACCAGGATGACTGATTGTGGTGAAACACAAAATAAACATCAGCATAATTAATAAATACTGTAAACCCACATATACACTTGATAATCCTTCATTTCAAGACATCATGTGAAATGGAAGTTCAATCTGGAGGGATGTTGCAGTGTAGAGGCAGAATCTCCAATAACCATGTCTTGCTGTCAATGGAGGATCTCCATTCCTGACCTGCCTTGGGACCTTCTCCTGGTTGCTCCTGCTACAAACAGATCCTGATGATTGAGGTGTCAAGCAGACGTACCAGATTCCCCAAACACACTACTCTGTATCACTCTTTAAATCGGAGTCCCGCCTGGATAACTACATTTTTCTCACTCCAACACTGTGAACAAAACCTATTTCAGCTGCTTGTATTTGCAGTTTTCTTTCTGTCTGTCACCACCAGCTACCCGTGACCAAAGGTGGGGGTAGGAACGTAGACCAACTCTCCTCAAAACACTATCTGATCATGTTGGAGGGATTTGTGTACCAGAGCAGCTGAAGGCCCTTGTTGACTCCAGTTTCCATTATTACTATTGTCAGCACTGGTGTGACTTTGGAAGATGGATCTGGTCAAGTTAGTTTGTGTTGTAACAAAACTGGAGGGAGGTTGAACCCCCTGGATCACTGCACTTGAAGCAGATGTCTGTTCTCTCCAGTCAACCTGATGTTCAATCATTTTCAGGTGGACACTGATGAAGACGTTGATGAGCTGATGTTTGTTGGGACCAACTGATACTGAAGTTAAAGAAGATGAAAAACTGAATGACTTCCTGAACTTGTAGTTTGATGTTAATTATCAGAAATTAGCAGCACATTCACAATATGCTTAAAATAACCTTTTAAATCAGATCATGTGGTTTAGATGAGTTTAACCCCCAAGACCTGGGGTGCACATATGTGAACGTCACACGTTGTCTATATCGAAATATTTAATTTCTTAACGGGGCCCGAAGCAACAAGAAGAAAAATTGTACCAGGTCGTGGAAGGTTATAAATATTGGTTCAACTTGTTAAGTTAAATATCAGCTTCCAAGAGAGGAAGTGCAACAGCATCAGCTGGTTGTATCTGACTGAAGTTTCCTGATTTTACAACCAGATAAATGACAACAATAATGCAGAAATGGTCTCATCACTTATCAGCTGTATTATTGTTTCCCCCTTTTACACAAGATATTTGACCAACAAAAGACTGGAATCTGGAGCCTTCAAATATATATTCAAAGGTTAAATATGAGAATGAAGAAAAATGTTAAAAAAAAAGAAGATTTTTACTTTCAGTGATGAAATCCACTTCATCCTTGGATTCATTGATGCCTGTAAAGAAAAAGAGTATAAACCGTATAAACAGACTTTTATTGGCCTCCTGCTGAACGAGAGACGACGGGTTCTTCATGATCGTAACTCCTACTAAGATGTCTCACAGTTCTCCATCCAAAAGTGAATCCTGGGATCAGTTGTTGCACAAAAGGTGAAGAAATATGTATAGAAAATAAACTTTTATTATGTAGAATAACATTCTTATATGCACTTAAAAATATTTAAACACTTTTGAATAAAATTCTTTTTGAAGAATTGTGTCTCAATTCAAAACGAAGGGAAGATGCTTCTGGGATGTGATGGAGAATTCCTCTTTTGACGGAGAATTCCTCTTTGATGGAGAATTAAAGAGAGATAACATCTAAAACATGCGCCCTGAGGATGGGGAATACTGAATGAGTCAGAGAGTTTTGGATGAGAAGGTGAGGACTCCATTAAAGAATGATGAAGACAATATAACCAGCAGTTTCTGACTTTCATAACAAGAAGACTCAGAGGCTCTGCTGGGATTTGAACCCAGGATCTTCTGTTTACAAGACAGATGCTTTGACCAACTAAGCCACAGGGCCCCTGGCAAAAGCCTTCAACTTGTTATAAAAACCTTGTTGAGGCAACAAGTTCATCCTTTCCACCAACTTTCCACAACAATTCTGCACTTTTTATCAGAGTCTTTTTATCAGAGTGTTCAGCGTCCTGACGGCCTGGTGGATGATTTTCTGAATGTAACGGAATTTTCTGAATGTAACGATGAGTGATGTCAATAATACCTGGAACAATGAAACGGTTTAGAAACAGATGACAACCTGCTGAACCACAGAGGAAAAGTGCGCTGGTATGTTCAGAGATCACAAAATGTCCACAAGACGGGAGCCGAGGAGGGAACCAAAACCAGCACAGTTGACCACTGCGGCCACCAGAAAACCAACATCAAGCCCCAAATATCCTGGAGCCAGAAAAAGACTTCATGGCTCTAACTACACTGACTATCAGGTAAAACTACGGGAGGGGAAAAACCCCGAACCACTGACCACAAAACAGAGAAAACAGGGAAGTAAAACACATCACAGTTCTGTTTCTGCTTCAGAACCGGAGTCAGAAGATGATGAAGACAGTTGATATCATCACCACTATCATCTTATAAAAACAAGGAACCACACAGTAACACAATCATGAGAAACACACCAAAATAACCAGAACTCCTTCAGCAGCACCTCAACACCCTTTAAGTAAAACTCTTTCAATGACACAAACTTCCATTTTACATGATGTCTTGAGATGAAGGATTATCAAGTGTATATGTGGGTTTACAGCATTTATTAATTATGCTGATGTTTATTTTGTGTTTCACTACAATCAGTCATCCTGGTCAAAGCGCGAAAAGTCCTGGTGCTTTACCAGGAATTGAAGCCGGGACCTCAAAACATCACATAATCAGAAGCAGATGATGTCATTAATGACGTCACAAAGGATGATGGTTGTGGATGTCAAAAATAACACTTATTAAAATAAACAATAGCAACAATATAAATCTGAATAAATAAATCAATGATATCAAAACACATGAAAAAGAAAGACTGTTGAGGTTCCTTCATCCAGTAAAGAAAATAACCTCGTAAGGACCAATTTTTTTTTTGCATTGGCTGGGAATCGAACCCAGGTCAACTGCTTGGGAAGCAGCCATGCTGACCACTATACCAGCAATGCTGTAAGAGTAGATCTATTCTTATGGAAGTAATCACGTGAGAATTGAATAAATTAAAAAAGTGCTTTGATTAAAATAAACTGTCATTCAATTAACGTGAGCTAAGACAGTGGGAGATACAGTTTTGATCCCACCTGGAAAAAAGTTATGGTCCTGCTGTCAAATATGAGTGTGGGAGTGTCCAGCATTTCAGCACTGGACAGCAACCATTAATACAAGCTTATCAGCAGCACTACTAACCCTCTTCATCTTCCTCCTCCTCCTCCTTACATAAACATTGTGCTGAAAAAAGAGACATTTTTGACCGATCAAAAGAACAAGGAACTATAACAGGTCTAGGTGTAGGTGGCTCAGGTGCCAGTCATCAATGACTGGCACCTGAGCGTGTGGACTGACTGCAAACAGAGAAGCTGAAACATCAGTCTTCACATCAGGAGTCATCAGGAGCCCAGGCGGCCTCTGCTGGAGATCCAACATCAACTGTGACTTTGTTAGATGCCACCAGGTACAAATGAGTCAACCTCTGCATCAGTAGCAGCACATACCCCTCTGGTCCTGTAGGATCCAGACCATCCAGACTTTTACATCTGCTGTCTTTTACACTGCTTCCTGAGACCCTGAAGACCTCCATCCTACCTGAGCAGCAGATCCCTCTTTCCTTTTTTTATTTCCTCCTCTTTCTGGTCCAGTTCATGTTTTTGTTTAAGTAATTTCTCAACATTCCTCAAAACATATTATTTTAACAAACTACATATAAATCAAACAAGAGTCAAGTCAAAGTCGAAGTCAATTTTATTGTCAATTCTACCACATGTGAGATACATACAGAGAATCGAAATTACGTTACAATAAATAAATTGTAAGAACAAAGTGCAAATTAAAAAGAAACAAGTTATGGCAAAACATAGACAAAAGACGGCATGTGGGTGTTCAAGGATGAACCTTCCTTTTCTTTTGATGCTGTGGAGATTTTTGGGTTTCTTGTATTATTATTACCATGTTAACTGCTTCCTTTGTGTTGGAGTTCTCCATCAAAGAGGAATTCTCCATCAAAGAGGAAAAAAAAATAAGAAAACATAAACTTAAGGAATTTCATTTATCTTTAGAGAAAACATAAAAATATGTTATCAAGTATCAAGTAATAAAGTAAAATAAAGTAAAGTTTGGCTTAAGGTTTTTCTTCCACTAGGGAAGTTTTTACCTGCCGCTGTTTATGTAATAATTGTTCGGGGGTCATGTTCTGGGTCTCTGGAAAGCGCCTAGAGACAGCTTGTGTTGTAATAGACGCTATATAAATAAAATTGAATTGAATTGAATTTAATTAAAATCAGCCAACTTTTTCAAAACAGGCAATAAACTGTCTGGATCTGCAGATTTGTTTTAGATTTGGAATATTTAAGAACTTTAAGGATTGTGAAGACCTGTCCCTGCAATGTGGAGTAAGGACCTGGTGTCCATGTAGGTGTCTCCACCAGTATGAACCTAAACTGGTGTGAACAGTCCATGTAGGCGTCCCCACCAGTATGAACCTAAACTGGTGTGAACAGTCCAGGCCAGTCAGTTGTGAGCTTGTCCAGTTTCCTTTGACGGCTGTCTAACCTCAGATAATCAGTATAAGTAATGTACTTGCAGTTAACAACACGAAAGTGTACGCATCATGGCTGTCACATGTATCATGTTTTTGTTTGGCACATCAGTCGTCCACGTACCCCAACAAATATGTGACACAACCTACATTACATCCATGACCACTAGTGGAGCTAGTTGACAGTAATTGAGCGGTCAGCACCGGTCAGCAGCTCTGTAATCTGCTGCACTGGTGTGGTTGATCAGGTCAAGAAATCTGATGCAATAAGTAAAATTTACTGTCTATTCAACATCTATACGGTGAAACCTCATGTTTGCAGAGACATTTCAATACATCTTGATTTAATCTGGAGGGATGTTGCAGTGTAGAGGCAGAAACTCCAATAACCATGTCCTGCTGTCAAATATGAGTGTGGGAGTGTCAAGCATTTCAGCACTGGACAGCAACCATCAATACAAGCTTATCAGCAGCACTACTACCCCTCTTCATCTTCCTCCTCCTCTTCCTTACAAAAACATTATAATTTATTTAATAATTATTATGTATCTCGCATATTGGCCAACAATAAAACATATCAAGATCAAGACTTTAGCAAAAATCCTTGTTAGTATAGCAGTCAGTATCTCTGCCTGTCACGCAGAAGACCTGGGTTCGATTCCCCGACAGGGAGAACAGTTGTTTTGTTCAATGGTTCCTGGATGATTGATAACAAAATACATAACATAAGTACAACCATCCTTCAGCAGCAGAACTAAGATGTGGATGTATACATGACTGATACCTGGTTAGTTGGTGATCCACAAAGACAAGGACGGCAGCTCAGGATGTCTGCAGGTATCCAACAGAGACATCCATACAGACAGGTGCAGGAAAACACTGGGATGGTCAGAGGGTGGGACTGCAGGTCAGTGGGTCATGGCGGTGTCCCCCTGCAGGAGTCCTCACAGTAAAGTACAGTATGTTTAAATATTTACTATGCTTATTTATAGCAAATTAGATCAAACCAATCAAAATAATGAGACCTACACGTGTGGTTGAAATTTATTACATTTACATAGAAAGTTTGTTTTATTACAGGAGTCTGAATGCAGCTGCTTACTTGAAACTAGTTAAGGTAACTTATATTGTATTTTGATTATAAAGCATTGTAAATACATAAATAACTTCTGTCATAAATTCCTTTAGTATTATCTATGTATGATCACGAAAAAAGAAGATAAAGTAGGGCAACCCTTTGGTTTAGAGGTTACAGTAGTTTTATTTGAAGCGCTGCAGCATTGTGTTTCTATAGTGATTTGCTGCCACCTGCTGGTCACATAAAATGTTGTATTTAATAGAGTTGCAGATTCTAGGAGCTTTCGTTACACCTTTACAATATCATCAAAAATAATTGTCATTTATAAATGATTATATTCAATTACGCTCCGGATGACACCAGGTTTTAAAATTATGTACAAAACGCTAAGAAGAACAAAGATATGGCATATTACGCTGTCACATTATTAATTTAAACACTTGTTAAAAAAATGCAAGTTACAAAATTTAATTTAACTTATAATATTAAAGTAAAATTTAAGATTGTTAAGATTTTCTTAAGCGCATATAGAAGATTAAGTAAAGATTTACTGTTGTACAAAGACGTCAGAGATTTTATATAAAACATATGATATTGTATTTTATATATATTATATATATACCATTATGACATAACTATTACAATCAAATATCTAAATATTTACATTAAAAAAATCCTGCCAATCAGAAACAGTGAACTTTTGCCCTGATGGGGTCGGACCACCTTTATACTCCAATACTGACTTGAAAAATAGTTGTTCTTGTGTTTTACCTCACTACACTAATATTTACTCGCGGAAGTTTGGATATTTTCAAGCTGCTGTGAGAAAACAGAATTTTGTTTTGCTGCATTTTGTCCCCTGACATTGTTAGAAACACTTTGACAACTAACAACTGGAGCATTTTGTCCGTTTGCTTGTTTCCTGTCTCTACTTTTGTTGTGTGTCGTCTTACTTCGAATCACAAACTCTGATTAAACGGATCAGTTTTACTGGTTGTATTTTAGTTCTATTTGTTTTGTATGTTTTCAAATCCGTAAGTCCAACCACAGACAAAGACTTTCAAAGTACAGGAAACCTGCATGTAGAGCATCAAGTTGCTTCAAACCTCTGTATATCAGGGGAATTAGCTCAAATGGTAGAGCGCTCGCTTTGCATGTGAGAGGTAGACGAATCGATACCCTCATTCTCCATGTTCAACTCTTTATGGTTCATCTGTGAAAACTGGAATGATCAGCTTCCTTCTACATTTACAAATTCTTATCATCAACAATCACCTTCACTCAGTCACCACAGACTACCTGTATCAGCTCAGCACAGATCATGGAAACATCCCATAATAACTCATGTTACCTGACGCTCACTTTGGGTAACTGGTCATTAAAAGGCCAGTTAACATGTAAATGTTGAGTTTGAGCACAACTCCAGACTTGTATACAAACGTTCCCTTGGCTGTCTGATCTGACCGGTCATGACGTGTTTAGTCACATGTGGTCCTTCACCTGTCTGGGTGGAGTCCAGAAGGAACTTCAGTTTGAGTCACACAGGATGTGAAACGGGAGCGTAACGAGGATTTCTAGTCTCACCATCCTCACAAACCCCACTGGTGTCAGAAGATTGTTGTGGTCACAGGACTGTCTGTCTGCTCCTTCTGTCAAGTAAAAACTCTTGTTGCTTCATCAGGACCAACCTGAGTGGACTCATCATGACCTCACCGAGTAAAACATAAAATAAACATCAGCATAATGGATAAATGTTGTAAACCCACATGTACACTTGATAATCCTTCATTCCAAGACATCATGTGAAATGGAAGTTTCTTCATCTTTAAAAGGGTTTCATAATCTGTCATTCAGGGACAACTCATATACTTCATTTATTTAGTTTACTCATTTAAAGGCTCTGCAAAGTGATTTAACTTATTTCCTATTCACACATTCACACCCTCTTATTTTAGACTCTCTGTACAATATGTAGCAGAACGTGACAAGAACACACTGATTTTCAGGCCTTCAACTATTTTCAACCCATCTTCATATAGTTGCAAAGGTGAGAAAATGAGGAACTGCAGTGAAATTTGGTGGATTTGAACTGTGGGACACTAATAAACCACTTCCTGGTGTAAAACCTCTCTATAATTGACAAGAACAGCAGTAGGTGACATTATTATCAACATGACCAGAAAACCAGACTCAAACCTGTTTACCAGCACGCCAGAAACTGGTTCTACTTCAAGGAGAGAAGGTTAGTAACATACAGCTCTGGGGGTCGTCCGGGAATTGAACCTGGGACCTCTTGCCACACGGTGCAAACATCAAATGTTTTTTCTCAATAAAAGAAGTAAAGATGCTGTTGTAATGACATCAGAAAGGATGGTGATTCTGGAGGTTATAAATATCACTCGTTTAAATAAACAGTAGGAACAAGAGACTGTTTTCTCACAGCAGCTTGAAAATATACAAACTAATATACAAACCCCGAGTAAATATTAGTGTAGTGAGGTAAAACACAAGAACAACTATTTTTCAAGTCAGTATTGGAGGATAAAGGTGGAATATTTCTTAAATGACCAGACTTTGAGACTGTGTGAGACTGGGACGGTCTCCATGGATACAACATCAGTTGTACGACTGCCTGCATCACAGAGGACCTTCATTTCTGTGTAAAAGTTTGGAATCTGGAGCCTTCAAATATATTCAAAGGTTAAATATGAGAATGAAGGAAAATTTTTAAAAAACGAAAAAAAGAGAGTATTTTTTCTTTTAGTGATGAAATCCACTTCATCCTTGGATTCATTAATGCCTGTAAAGAAAAAGAGTTATTTCATTCATGCTTCTGTCACAAAACAAACTCCACAGATGGAGATCAGACATGAACTCACTCTGACCTCCGATGATGCACTCTGTTGCATCTGAAATGAATGTTTGTTGGTTTTTGTACAATCCACAGAAAAACAACCCAGAGTCACAGAAATCCACTCGCGTGATTTTAAGAAAAACGGTGCTGATGTTGGAGCTCATCCCAAATTTTCCAGTTAGATATCCATCACAGAGTGACGCAGGGTGATGAAGATCAAACATGGAGGAGACCCAGCTGGGTCCAGATCTGTTGACCACTCTGATCCAGTCTAGAAGAGTTTTATCTGTGGAAATGTTGGAGCTCAGCAGAGTGACGTCTTCACTAGACTGGACCTCCACATTTGATCCTGGTTGTCATTAATGATGTCACAAAGGATGGTGGTTCTGGAGGTTATAAATAGCACGTTAATAGAAAAAATCACCAGTAAGAACAGAAATCTGACAAAATACCTGAATAAGGGTTAATTTTTTTATGTTTTAGTACGTTTTTACAGAAAACATCGAGCCTGGATGGGAGCAGAATTTGTGTTTTTGCACATCTCGAGCAAATACACTGAACAACTAAGGGTTGATTTTTATTGTGGATCGCTTAAAAAGCTGTATAACAGCAAATATCATATAAACATTATTATTCATAAAAAATAATCACACAGTGGTTATACTTTTATGAATATGAAATTATTGGGCAAAAATGTTTAAATAAAAGTAGAATTAAAACTTTGGTGCAGACCCAGGATGCGCTAGCGGGACTCGGATTAGTAGGAGACGACAAACATGCATGTTCATGCACGTTGATGCTCCAAAAAGCAGTTCCTGTCATCTGAAAAGCACAGGCGCTAAAAGCTAGAAGGCTGAATTGAAATCTTTCCAATGCAAATGATTGTTAATTATGTGATAGTTTCCACTCAATCCACACAATACTGAGTGACTCTTAGATCCACGTCTAGGGAAGACCCAGACCACTTAGTTCAGCAGAGTCCAGAACAATGTACCATTCTTACAACCCATCAGACCACTTACATCCACACAGTGAAGAACCTTCACACCCGTCCACAAACACATACAGTAACCATGCAACGAGTGTCTGGATTTAGATATTTGAGCAAACAAAGTCCAGAAAAACAGCTGTATATGTATTTTTATAGATAAATACAGCCAGAGTTTCAAATACTGCTACTGGAAGTGCTTGGAAAAGCACAACAATAAATCATTCAGAATTAATCACATCTGTTTTAAACAGACAAAAATATTTAGAAATTACAATGAATAATACATCATATTTCTAGTAGTAGTGAGTATTTCACAATATGTGAACATTTGAGAAGTGCTACACCTGAAACGGGTGTTGTAAACTTGCAACAGTGGGTCTTACTTGGTAAAGTTTCTGAATGTAGACACCATTATGGACAGAATGTCGCCCCGGATGGGACCTTGACTTTTAGTATCGACAGACTGCAGGAATCTGAAATGAATATTTTTATAGCAACTTTTTTTAAAGAACAAAATCACACTAAACTGAAAGGCAAAGCAGCCAAAACTCAGCTTCAACAACCAGAGAAAAGCACAAAGAAACAGAGGATTCACAGAAACACATGACTTTTATTCCCTGAATGGGAATAGAACCGGGGCTGTGGTGGTGAAAACACCAACTCCTGACCACTAGACCATCAGAGACACCAGCATCAGTCTCCTGAAGGGATTTCAGGCTCGTGCATTGTTGCATCAGTCCAGTGTTCTGGTGGATCGTCACATTGCAGATCTTAATGCTGTTAATCAACTTTATAATGATAACGTCAGTTTAATCTTTCATTAAGGTGCTGATAAGACATGTGATGTCGTTGATGATGTCACAAAGAAAGTGCTTATGAAGTGAATACATAGCACTTGTTAAAATTAAGCTCGATTTATTCTGGTTATTGCCAGAAATCGGGAAAATTGCTACAGGAACATGAAAATATGATGACATCAGCAGGTAAGTTTTGGAGTATAGAGGTGAAACATTTTCTGGACTGTGATTCTGTGTGAGATTGGAATGGTTTCCATGGATACAATAATAATAACAGTCTGGGTTTAATCTTTCATTACAGCGCTGACAAGACATTGAATTAACATTGTTAATATGAACAACCTACTTGAGTTTCTGCACGTTTGAATGAGAAAACACGAACAGCTCATTCTTGGACGGGTTCAAACCACCCACCTTTCAGTTAACCCCCGAATGTGCACACCCATTGTAACACAGAGATATAGCGTCTATTACAACACAAGTTGTCTCTAGGCACTTTCCAGAGACCCAGAACATGACCCCCGAACAATTATTACATAAACAATGGCAGGTAAAAACCTCCCTAGTGGGAGCCAAGCCAAAAAGTGGGCAGAGGGAAGAAACCTTGAGCAGGACCTGGATCATATTAGAGAGCTTTCTCTGGGTGTTTGTAGTCACCTGAAACCCACCTGTTTATCGGTTTCTTCTGCTACATCTGCATCCGATCCCTGGGAAGGAATAGTTGAACATGCTCAGACCAGTTTCAGTCCAGTTGAACGTTTGCATGCTGGGATCAGCCTGACATCAACCACATTATCTGGATGTTTTCATTCATCTGGGACCAGTTCAGTTTAGTTTAATTTCAAGTGGTGTTCTGGTAGGTTTTCATAGTACAAACCTGAAAAATATCACAGATATTCCACATCTCAGAGGACCTCTCCTGGACTGTTAACACCGCATCACTCGCCAAGAAGGCACAGCAGCGTCTCTACTTCCTCCACAAACTGCGAAGAGCCAGAGCCCCGGCCCCCATCAGGTAACCTTCTACAGAGGCACCATCGAGAGCATCCTGACCAGCTGCATCACCGTGTGGTACGGAGCTGCACCGCAACCTGCCGCAACTCTCTCCAACGCGTCGTGAGAGCAGCTGAGAAGATCGTTGGTGTCTCTCTCCCCTCACTTCAGGACATCTACAGCAGCCGTCTGACTCGCAAAGCCCTCAGCATTGTGAGAGACCCCACCCACCCATCACACAGCCTCTTCAGTCTGCTGCCATCAGGGAGGAGGTTGCGGACCCTCCGGGCCAGAACCAGAACCAGCAGACTGAGGGACAGTTTCATCCACCAGGCAGTCAGGAAGCAGAAAACTCTCCCAGCTCAGTAGTTTGATTGCCCTTGGCTCTTAAACCCAGCGTCATATTACTACTTGTTTCTTTTAGATTTTAAATTTGCACTTTTTGTTTAGAATAATTTATTTATTGTGCAGCAACGAGGGTTTGAGAGTAATGTAATTTTGATTTTCTGTATGTACCTCGCATGTGGTAGAATTGACAACAAACGTGACAACAAACGAGACTTCATGGCCTGTTTCCAACATTTATTTGCTCATAAAAACATTCCAGTCTGGTTCTATGGAAGCTGACACCAGGAATTTTTCCCCTTTTGCATCTATCGACAGTAGTCGGCATTGATATTGATGGTTGATTTGTACGGACGAGATGGCAGCAACCAGACTGAGATTTATCTAAGTGTCTTAAAGACAAACCAACACTCATATGACCACATCATAAACAGTTTAATATTGTTCAGTTATCCACAAAACCACCTCACTGAGCTGCAGTCTGCACTCCAGATGCTGAAACAGCTTTGGACAGAGGAAAACATCTGCTTATATTTGGTGTTTTACAGAAATACAGATTTGGAAGAAGTTGTATTCAGTGAACAAAGCACAAAAGAAACCAAAAAAAAACCCATCCTTTTTCAAAACAGTTTTCTTGACTCACTGAATCATTAAGTGAGAAATTGAGAAGTGAAAACAAGGTTACAGACGACATCAGGAGGTTCTGTCCAGTTCTTCTCAGTCTAGGAACCATATAAACACATTACTGTTGGTGATTTCTGCTTCTACTGACAAATGGACATAGACATCATCACAGTTCAGTTGAACACCAACAAGGCCGACCCCCGTGACCCTGAACATGAAGAAGCAGTTCTAGATAATGGATGGATCATTTGATTCATCTGGGTGAGAGTTCACACATAAACAAACACTCGACCACGACAGAAAACTGACAGTCCAGTAGTGGTGTCATGGTTGGAACAGGAAGTGGTGTGAATACAGACCAGGATGAACCCTGGCTGCTCACCAGACCTGTGCTCGGATCTGTCAGCAGCTGGAACGTCATCTGGGCTGATTGTAGCTCAGTGGTTCCTCTCTGATGTCACTGTTTGTCACATGTGCAGCAAACTAACTGCAGCTGACGCCAACTGAATGATCTCAGCTGAACTGAGCTGCAGAGAAACAACATGCTGATGTTCACTGGGAAGCTCTGATGGGAAACAGATGGAAAAACAACATGTGGATCCTGGAATAACAGCAGCATCCATCGTTAAAGGACCGGAAGAGGAAGAAGTTTCCAAGGAATCATTCAGAACCATTTGACAAACATTTGATTGATGTGTTCTAATGAAAACAGAGACAGACATGTAGAGACTGAACTATCTGTCCAACAGAGACAGTTTCTCTGACAGGAGGAGACTCCTGATACTAAACTGAACACAGAGATGCTGAAGAACCAGACCTGGACCAGAACCTGAACCCAGGATAAAGAGGTTCAGTGAACGTGGTGTTGAAGGTGTGGAGGTGGATCAGTCCGTCAGAGGAGACGCTGTAGAAGGACAGAGTTCCAGCAGGAACGTCCACATACACGGCTACTCTGCCACAGACTGAGGAAGAGGAGGAGGAGGAAGATGTTACTCTGTTATTGTGCCAGACAGAGTACCGACCACCACCAGAACAGTTCAGTCTCCAGGAATGATCATTCCGTCCAAACACACAGTCATCAGAGTTTCCTTTCCTTCTGATTCTTCTGTAACTCACTGATACACAAACATCTCCGCTCCACTGGACCTCCCAGTAACAGCGACCAGTCAGAACTTCTCTACACAGCAGCTGATTCCAGACATTAAACCTGTCTGGATGATCAGGATAAAACTGATCATCCTCCACAAACATCATCTTCCTGTTGTTGTCAGACAGTTTGATGTGTTTGTGGACTGTGTTTGTGTCGATGGAGAGTTGACAGGAATCTGATGGAGAGGACAAACACCACCCAGCTGCAGTTATTATTGATCTGTCATTGATCATAGATGGACTCATGAATGAGTGATGTGACAGTGTGAAGATGGTTGAACGTGTGAATGAAATCAAAACACACTTACACTTCCTCAGACCTGGTCTCAACCATCGTGGTCCAGCAGGCTCCACCCTGAAAGGAGGAGGGGGGTCAGACCAGCACAGTCTCTCTCAGCAAACATGGACATTTCATGGCTCTCACACACACATTGTTCTACACTGATGAAGGAACCATCCCACACTCGGACCCATGCATCTCTAAAGTCCTGTCCTGTGGTCGTCACGTTCCAGCACAGTTTGAAGCGGTTCTTTTCATTTGGTTTCATCTGTGTTGAACCAGGAGGAGGAGGAGACCACGTCATGGATGAGTGAAGGTGCAGCTGCTGTTGTGCTGTGATGGGCCTGAAAACCACACTGCTGTGGTTCTAGTATGTTTACTGAGTCATGACGCCTCACAGCTGTGAACTGCATCTATCAGCTCTGCTGCAGCACCAGATGAGCTGCAGAACTTGATCTGCTGAAAGACCTCTGGTCAAAGCCAGAGAGCCACAAAGATGATGTTCACAGCAGCACCGTGAAGAGTCCAGCACACTGATGTTCTTCTACGTCCAGACGGCTACTGTTTCATCTGAAGAGAGAAGATGTGACCAGTCTCAGAGACTGACACGTCTGGAAAACATCCTGGAGATGAAGGTTTTTCTGGTTCCAGCTGGGATCATTGGGATCCAGTGTTTTTAGTGTGGGACACAGGTGATGGGCAGTGATGACCAACATCAGAACTCCAGAGGCAGGTATCTGTGTTCTCCGTCAGTAAGGATCATCTCAGTTATTGTGGAGTTCAGAGGATTGTTGAAGTTTGCTCTGGTGGCTTCATCTACCAGCTGAAACACATCACGTTCCTCACGCTGTACTTTGGAAGTGTCGGAGCTGTCGGAGAGCCGCTCCATGATTATTATCTCAGACGAGGCAGAAGCTGACAGAGCTTTACACAACGACAGATGTGAGTGAAGGACAGAGACGTCCTCCTCCATCAGACACCGTGAGTCTGCAGCAGCTGTGTCCATACCTGAGAGTGTCCAATCTCCAGCGTGGATCCTCCAGTCCAGCAGACAGAAGCTTCACTGCTGACTCTCCTGGATGGTTGTAGCTCAGGTCCAGCTCTCTCAGATGGGAGGGGTTGGAGCTCAGAGCTGAGACCAGAGAAGCACAGCCGTCCGACGTGAGCAGACAGCCTGACAGCCTGCAGACACACAACACAACACACATGCAGATACTCTGAGAGAACTGCTCTGAAACTGAAGCTGACTCTGTCCTCGTGTTCACCTGATGGTGGCGCTGAAGGACCAGTCAGAGGATCAGCAGAAACACTGGAATTCACCCCAATCAGACAAATGTTGTTGGGACGTTTCAGTCTGAACTAAACTGGTGGATGAACATCAACATACAGAGAGTCCCACTGCTGCTGAGGCCGACAGCATCCAGACATGGAGAGAGACGTGTGAAGAACATCATGCGACCTGGACATGTGACATCACACTCCATGGTTGACGTGTCTGTCCTCAACACTTTAGTTAGTTTTGTAGTCAGATAAGTCAGCTGTGGTTAAAGGTCACGTTAATGAGGTTCATTTCAGGGAAATAAACATTTTACTTTGGGACTATTTTCTCAACCAAACAGCGTTCCTGTTTCCAGGGACGTCGTTTGGTCTGAAATGTTCATGAAAATCTTTTCCATGTTTTGGTTCTAGTCGTGATGCTGAACGCTCCGTCGATGCGTCATCATCAACTTCATTCTGGACCATCTTTCAGAGAAAGTCCACGTTCTTCCAGATCTTGGTTTTCTCTTCTACCTTTCACTCAGCTGCACCACAGCGGTCCACCGAGACCTCATGGATGATGTCACATCATCGCTGCTGGTTTCAACTCCACATAACAAACATGGAATCAATCAATTGTTCTCATGATGTTGGTTTCTGTCACTTGTGTAACTCTGAATAAAAGTTCAGCTCGTTCACTGACTTGTTACCATTCAATCATCAGAAATGGATCAATGACAGAATCTGAATCAGTCCAGAACCTTGTTGACATCCAGACTGACTGAGTCCAGGCTAGAAGAAGAGACACTTCTGCTGCTGAGGTTGGTCACCATTGGACATCTATTTGTGCTCCAGTTGGATCATTTTAGGTAAAATAATTCAGTATTAAATAGGAAACATTTCAAGTTCTGACATAAAAGTCTTATTTGAGAACTTTTATTGATAAAGAAAAGATCAGATTAGAAAGAAGAGCTTAGAGATGTTCACATGTGGACAAACTTGTTGATGCTCTTCAGTTAAAGAAAGAAAAAACCACCAACGATCACTGAAATAACTTGAAACTGACTAAAGTACAGATAGAAATATATTTGGACTTGGTGGAGCCCTTCTCCTCATCATCACCAACACAGTTGTGACGACAATTCTCTCTCCAACAATCCTTCAACATAAACCACAGTTATAACGGTCAGCTGTTGAACACTTGAGGGATTCTGACCTGAGAGACTCCAGTTTACAATGTGGACTCTCCAGTCCAGGACACAGCTTCTTCAGTCCTGAATCCTGCAGGTGGTTGTTACTCAGGTCCAGTTCTGTCAGACTGGAGGACTGAGAGCTGAGAACTGAGGACAGACCTGCACAGACCTCCTCTGAGAGGTTACAGCCACTCAACCTGCAGAGGAGATAAAAGGAAAATATTTATGTCATTTAAACTTTGATTTTGTCATTTAACAAATTCATAAATCATATAATTTAAATGAATACTGATTAAGATAATTTGTTGGCCCAGCTAGTCCTGTAAAACCATCACAAATCTATATAATTTTCATTTTTTTGTTTCATTCCACACATGTCAAAACTGTTGTAGTTTAACACTAGTATTAATCTGTATTATATACATAAAAAACTCATTCCTCACCCTCCGTGGGTGGTGTCCCTTCTTCTAAGCTCGGGTCCTCTACCAGAGGCCAGGGAGCTTGAGGGTTCTGCGCAGTATCTTTGCTGTTCCTAACACTGCACTTTTCTGGACTGAGATGTCTGAGGTTGTTCCGGGGATCTGCTGCAGCCACTCTTCCAGTTTGGGGGTTACTGCCCCGAGTGCTCCGATCACCACAGGCACTTACTGTCACCTTCGCCTTCCAGGCCTTCTCCAGCTCCTCTCTAAGCCCTTGGTATTTCTCAAGCTTCTCGTGTTCCTTTCGCCTGATGTTACCATCACTTGGTATTGCCACATCCACCACCACGGCTTTCCTCTGCCCTTTGTCTACCACCACGATGTCTGGTTGGATTGCCATCACCATCCTGTCTGTCTGTATCTGGAAGTCCCACAGGAGCTTTGCTCTGTCATTTTCCACCACCTTGGGAGGCGTTTCCCATTTTGACCTTGGGGTTTCCAGCCCATACTCCAAACAGATGTTTCTGTAGAGTATGCCCGCTACTTGGTTATGGCGTTCCATGTATGCTTTCCCTGCCAGCATCTTACACCCTGCAGTTATGTGCTGGATTGTTTCCGGTGCTTCTTTGCACAACCTACACCTTGGGTCTTGTCTGGTGTGGTATATCTGGGCCTCTATTGCTCTGGTGTTCAGAGCCTGCTCCTGTGCAGCCAGGATGAGTGCTTCTGTGCTGTCCTGTAGGCCAGCTCTCTCTAGCCATTAGTAGGACTTCTTGAGATCAGCCACTTCAGTTATGGTTCGATGGTATATATGTATATATATATATATATATATATATATATATATATATATATATATATATATATACATATATATATATATATATATATACATACACGCACAGACCAAGACCACATGACACCTCCCACATATGGACACCAGAAACGCTTATGTAAGAATGCTCTTCATCGACTTCAGTTCAGCATTCAACACCATCATCCCCCAGCAGCTCGTTCAAAAACTGGATCAGCTGGGGATCAACACCTCAATGTGCAACTGGCTGTTGGACTTCCTGACTGGGAGACCACAGGCAGTACGGGTCGGCGGCAACACATCCAGCACCATCACACTGAGCACCGGGGCCCCCCAGGGATGTGTGCTGAGCCCCCTCCTCTTCACCCTGCTGACCCACGACTGCACACCGATGCACAGCTCCAACCTCTTCATAAAGTTTGCGGACGACACGACTGTGGTGGGTCTCATCAACGACAACGATGAGTCAAACTACAGGAGTGAAGTGAGCCGCCTGGCTGAGTGGTGCAGCGACAACAATCTCTCCCTGAATGTGGAGAAGACCAAGGAGATTGTTGCTGACTTCAGGAGACAACACACCCAGCATGCTCCTCTGAACATCAACGGTGCTGCTGTGGAGAGGGTGAGCAGCACCAAGTTCCTGGGTGTCCACATCTCAGAGGACCTCTCCTGGACTGTTAACACTGCATCACTCACCAAGAAAGCACAGCAGCGTCTCTACTTCCTCCGCAAACTGCGAAGAGCCAGAGCCCCGGCCCCCATCAGGTACACCTTCTACAGAGGCACCATCGAGAGCATCCTGACCAGCTGCATCACGGTGTGGTACGGATCCTGCACCGCAACCTGCCACAAGTCTCTCCAACGTGTCGTGAGAGCAGCTGAGAAGATCGTTTGTGTCTCTCTCCCCTCACTTCAGGACATCTACAGCAGCCGTCTGACTCGCAAAGCCCTCAGCATTGTGAGAGACCCCACCCACCCGTCACACAGCCTCTTCAGTCTGCTGCCTTCAGGGAGGAGGCTGCGGACCCTCCGGGCCAGAACCAGCCGACTGAAGGACAGCTTCATCCACCAGGCCGTCAGGAAGCTGAACACTCTTCCTGCTCTTCCACCGTTTCCCTCCCTGCCCCCCTCTTCACTCACTCTGACCTCAGTATCTGCAATGAAGGTTCCTCGACCTTCATCTAAAAAAAGATGATCTACTTGAGATTTAAGATCTGATTTTGCACATAAAGCATTAATATTGCTAACCAGTTGAGATTGTTTGGTCCTCATCTGTTTTAAAGCATGCTTACCAAACCTTATTGCTGCTAACCAACACTGAATTTGAACCACTGTCTTTTGTTCAAGAGGGAAAGTTCCAACGTCTTTAATGAAATTCCAAACTTCTCTACAATATTGTTATTAAGCAAAATGTTAAAATTTTTTCCAAAATAAATATGAAGGTGATCTACGTTTATTCAAAAAGAAGAACAGGGTAACTGAACAATGGTAAGTTGGAGGGGATGCTGAAATTATGCAAATTAGACAGTGACGTCATTCAGTGACTTCTAGACTTTTAGGACGGCCAACAGCTGCTTTCCTTAATGAGGAGTTGGTAACACTGACCTCCAACGGCTTCGAGCTGTTCATCAAAGTTCACCGTCTACATGAGAGCTGGATAGCAGGGATGCTGTTGTTGGTTGTTTAAAGGTGCATTGCAACAAAATGACAGAGAGGTCAATGACTCTGACGATATCTGTTGTAACGCATGAGGTTCATTTGTGTCAGAGAGGCTCATGAGGTCCTGACATGTGTGAAACAGACAGATGTTGTCTCAATCATGTGGCTGGAACCACACAACTAAGATAAGACCACGCAGATAACTCCATTAAATAGAAACTTCTCCTCATCATCACCAACACAGTTGTGACGACTGTCTGCAGGCTTCAACCCGATCTGAACCCAGTTACAATTATTACAATTCTCTCTCCAACAATCCTTCAACATAAACCACAGTTCTAACGGTCAGCAGTTCAACACTTGAGGGATTCTGACCTGAGAGACTCCAGTTTACAGTGTGGACTCTCCAGTCCAGGACACAGCTTCTTCAGTCCTGAATCCTGCAGGTGGTTGTTACTCAGGTCCAGTTCTGTCAGACTGGAGGACTGAGAGCTGAGAACTGAGGACAGACCTGCACAGACCTCCTCTGAGAGGTTACAGTCACTCAACCAGCAGAGGAGAGAAAAGGGAAATATTTATGTAGTTTAAACTTTGATTTTGTCATTAAACAAATGAATAAATCATATTATTTAAATGAATACTGATTAATTCAACTATTGATCATTAAGTATCGCTGCACTACAGTCTGGATCAAAGTGATCGCTGCATTCGTCTTCATGTAAAGTTTCCTGAGATGAATTATTGTTGAGAACTGGTCCTACATGAACCTGAACTCAGCTGAACAGTGAACTGAACTGATTTTCTCCATGAACACAACATTTGATTGTAATGAAAACAGATGTGTCTGTGTTTGTCCTCACAGAACTTTCTTGGAGGCTTTGACCACTGGCAGCAGCCTCAGGAGAACCTCCTCTGAAGCTGAGTATTTCTTCAGGTCAAACACTTCCAGATCTTCTTCTGATGACAATAAGATGAAGACCAGAGCTGACCACTGAGCAGGAGACAGTTCATCTGTGGAGAGACGTCCTGACCTCAGGGACTGTTGGACCTCCTCCACCAGAGAACCTTCATTCAGTTCATTCAGACAGTGGAACAGATTGATGCTTTTCTCTGCAGACAGATCCTCACTGATCTTCTTCTTGATGTATCCAACTGTTTCCTGATTGTTCTCTGAACTTTCTTGTTGTGGCTTCAACAGACCTCGTAGGAGATTCTGGTTGGTCTCTAGCGAAAGACCAAGGAGGAAGCGGAGGAACAAGTCCAAGTGTCCGTTTGGACTCTGTAAGGCCTTGTCCACAGCAGTCTGATAGAGGAGAGTCTCTTTCCTTATTGTAAACCATCTGAACCATCTGTTTTTTTCTTCTTCCAGCAAGTTGACTCCAGAGTTGATGAGGGTCAGATGGACATGAAGAGCAGCCAGAAACTCCTGAACACTCAGATGGATGAAGCAGAACACCTTGTGCTGGTACAGGTTTTCCTCCTCTTTAAAGATCTGTGTGAAGACTCCTGAGTACACTGAAGCTTCTCTGGTATAGATGCCACACTCTCTCAGGTCTGACTCATAGAAGATCAGGTTTCCTTTCTGCAGCTGCTCAAAAGCCAGTTTTCCCAGAGACTTCATCATCTTCCTGCTCTCTGGACTCCAGTGTGAATCTGTCTCAGCTCCTCTGTCATACTTGACCTTCTTCAGTTTGGTCTGGACCACCAGGAAGTGGATGTACATCTCAGTCAGGGTCTTGGGCAGACCTCCTCCCTCTCTGGTTTCCAGGACTGTCTCCAGAACAGTAGCAGTGATCCAGCAGAAGACTGGGATGTGGCACATGATGTGGAGGCTTCGTGACGTCTTCATGTGGGAGATGATCCTGCTGGTCTGCTCCTCATCTCTGAACCTCTTCCTGAAGTACTCCTCCTTTTGTGGGTTGGTGAACCCTCTGACTTCTGTCACCATGGAAACACAGTCAGGAGGGATCTGATTGGCTGCTGCAGGTCGTGTGGTGATCCAGAGACGAGCAGAAGGAAGCAGGTTCCCCCGATGAGGTTTGTCAGCAGCGCGTCCACTGAGGTGGACTCTGAAACATCAGTCAGGATCTCATTGTTGTGGAAGTCTAGAGGAAGTCGACACTCATCCAGACCGTCAAAGATGAACACAACCTGGATTTCTTCAAAGCTGTAGATTTCTTTGGTTTCAGTGAAGAAGAGATGAACAAGTTCCACCAAGCTGAACTTTCTCTCTTTCAGCACATTCAGCTCTCTGAAGGTGAATGGAAACATGAACCGGATGTCCTGGTTGGCTCTGCCTTCAGCCCAGTCCAGAGTGAACTTCTGTGTTAAGACGGTTTTCCCGATGCCGGCCACTCCCTTCGTCATCACGGTTCTAATTGGTTCATCTCTTCCAGGTGGGAGTTTCAGGACATCCTCCTGTCTGATGGTGGTTTCTGCTCTGTCTGGTCTCCTGGATGCTGCTTCAATCTGTCTGACTTCATGTTCATGGTTGACCTCTCCAGTCCCTCCCTCTGTGATGTAGAGCGCTGTGTAGATCTGCTGCAGAAGGGTTGGGTTTCCTGCTTTAACAACCCCCTCAAACACACACTGGTACTTCTCCTTCAGCTGAGACTTCAGTCGCTTTTGACAAACTTCAGCAAAAGTACCTGAATGAAAGAGGAATAAAGAAAACAATTAGTGTTTTTTAAAGTTCACACAACTTAATTCTCTTAAAGAATCAGATTTGACCCGACAATGATCAACTAGAACTTTACGATGAGCTGTCCAATACTGACTAGAATCACTTTTACCACCAAAACACCTCTGAACATTCTGGAACTGGACGTGACAATAATATCTGGGGGTCCTGGAGTTTCTAAGACCAGGATGTTGGCAGTAGAGCCTAGATGGGGTGTGGGTTTGTGGGTTGTTGTGTTCTTGTTGTTGTTGTGGGTCTCTGTGAAGTGGAATTTCCAGGTTTAGGATTTGAAAACACCGGAAGATGATCTGATCAATAATCTGTAGAACCATCAAGACAATCTGGAGTTCACCAGGATTCCTGGAAGAGGAAAACCAGGACTAAAATCTTTCAGTTATCTGGTGGTGTTGGTGGGTTAAATATATTTATTGAGGTCCATCGCTGCCCGTACAGGGAGGATGCTCCTGTAGGGGGTGCTGGTTCCTCACTTCATCTCTCAGTGATTTTAATGTTGTGGCTGATCTGTGAATGTTGTTCATCTCCTGAGACTTTCTGGATCATTTATCCAGCAGATTAAATGTTCAGAGAAATCCTCTTACTGCTCTGCAGACGCTCAGCCAGCTCCTCCTGCTTCATTCTCCTCAGGAAGTTCACTGTGATCTTCACAAATGCGTCTCTGGTCCTCCTCTGTTCTTCATCCTCATCCTCCAACAGATTCTCCAGGGATTCTGGGTAATCTGGACTCAGAGCCCTCTGGATCTTCTTCAGCTCGTTCTTCACAAACATGACAATGTTGTCCTCCAGCAGCTGGAACAGAAGACCACATGAATGACACAATCAGACTGAAACAATGGAGACAAACATCAGATCCATGTTGGACAGACTGACAGTCCACTGGTCTACAAAGAGCAGCTGGAGATGAACACCAACAGAACAGATGGAGAAGCAGTTGTTCATGTACAGACCAGAAATATGGAGTCCAGCTGTGTTTGATGCTGCTGGACAGACGGACCACTGGGAGGCTCTGAGCTCTGCTGGTCCACTCTGTGGAGGAATCATGACGAATTAGCTCACGTCATGTCTGTCCAAACAGAGACAACAACAACACAAGCTGAAGGTCCATGAAGACATGTTTGGATGAGGACAGTCAGTCAGAGGACTGGCTGTGGTGGTGAAGGACTAGGTGGATCTATTCAAGAAGAAACATGTGGACATTCCCTAACATGAGGACTGATTTAAATACATTTCATGCATTTAAATACATCTCACCTCTCTGAAGAAGACAGTTGGTCTCCTTTAAAGTCCATAAATCTTTTATCTGAGTCGTCGCTCTTCAAGGACAAACAGCTGGATTCATGTTCAAGAGAGTCTCTTTTCTGATGGACTCTGATGGAAGAATAAAGAGTTCAAAGTTCACATTTTCTGTTTATATGAATAATAAAGAATCCAATATGAAAATATTTAGTCTAATTAAAAAGTATTGAACATAAATCATTGGCAGAGTTTAGATACACTCACCTCTTTACAGCAGAACGTTGGTCTCCTTTAAAGTTATAAGGCTGGTCCATTGATTGGTCGCTTTTCAAGGACACACAGCTGGGTTCAGATTCAGGTTCAGGTCTAGGTTCACGTCCAGGTCCAGGTCCAGGTCCAGGTCCAGGTCCAGGTCCAGGTCCAGGTCCAGGTCCAGGTCCAGCTTCAGGTTCAGGTCCAGGTTCTTGTTCAGGTTCGGGTCCGGGTCCAGGTCCAGGTCCAGGTCCAGGTCCAGGTCCAGGTCCAGGTCCAGGTCCAGGTCCAGGTTCATTCCTGTAATAATGACGTTTGCTGATGTGAGTTTTCAGCTCTGACATGCAGAAGAGTCGTGGACAGTTGGAGATGCTCGTCTCACCTCTGAGCTTTGCTCCGACTCTCATGTTCCCCACACAGAGGGGTTCTAGAGGGAAGGACTCCGTCCTCTCTGTCCTCACACAGGTCCATTTTGCTGAATTCACGTGCACATCAGCTCACACCTTCATCTGCAGAGGAAACACACATCACTGGTGTTGTACAAAGACCAGCTGCTCCTGCACTGGTTTGCTCCTCTCTGTTGTTTTTATATCAGTGTCACTTGAATGCAGTCAGGAAACAGTGGGAGGTTGAGGAAGTCTCTTCTACAGCCGGATCTGCTGATCCTACCTGCCTAACCTTGTAGGTCAAACTGTCCTGCAGAGACACATTTCCTCCTTTTAAAGCCTCATCACACAACAGTTACACAAGCAGCAAAGAACAACTTCTTCCAAGAATCACACTTTATTTTGAAAGGCTCCACAGGAAACAGTAGTCTGACTTTAATGCTGGAGACGACAGCTTCATTCCAGGAAATAAAAAAAACACAAAGTTTGTTTTATGAAGAAAACTGATCATCAACTGTTCAGCACGGAGTTTTTGATCAATAATAAAACCAATAAAAATACTGTCATCTACCAATCATGTAGTTTTTTCTTCAGACACAAGATTGATCAAAGTCTGCAGGTAAATCAGAAGAGAGCAGAAATTTCTACCTTCACGTGTTTGAGTCAAAAGACAAAGTTGAAGAGAGAAATAAAGTTTGAAGTAACGATCCGGTTAACAGCAGCTGTCCTTCGTCCTCGGGTCTCACCTCACCGGCAGCTTAAACCCTGTTATGTTAGATTTTCTTCCAATATGTCCAGGAGTTCCCAACCAGATGCGTCATGTTCAGCTGAGACTTGAACTCAGATTATTGTTACTGGAGTCAAAGTCCAGCGTGATAAACATCACACCATGGACAACATCATGGACGGTTTTTATGGTTACCCGTGTCACTCTACGTAACCTTCTATAACGTGAGCTAAGACAGTTGGAGATACAGTTCTGATCCCATCTGGAAAAAAGTTACTGTTAATTTAATTCTTCTCATCCTGCATCTTCATCCAACTCTAAGAGCTGGACCACTGATCAACCAATGTTGAATCAAAGAGTCATTGATAGGAAGAGATTCACTTTTATTTCCATACAGATGCTTCTGGAGATCCCACCAAGATGCACAAATACCGGCATACAGATGAAATCTGAACACTTCTACGTACACCCCCTGTTTATACAATCCTGAGTTAATGAAAGTCTGTTTCCGTCCTTTTTACAACACCTTTTATTACGTTTGTCTTTCAGGCTAAAACTTTCTGCTCAAGTCAACATCGTGTTTATTACAGCACACCAGAAGTCCTTCTTTACAACCTTCTTGGAAGCGTCTTCCCGGAGTCCTGCCCCTCCCCTGCTGTAATAGGTTTTCTTTTATTGCCTTTGTCTCTGCTCGTACCACAAAGAGACCAGTCCTCCTGATCAAAGGTTGTTGTTTGAATGTTTCTTATCAGCTGTCCATCTCTGTGGAAGAGAACTCAGCCTCCAAACACCACTTTACTACTCACACAACAACACTCTCACAGTCAAAGGAACTACGTAATAAAACAATAAACCAAATAATCTAACATTTCCCTTCAGTATGTTACTCATTGCTGAGATGAAATATAAATGAAGACAATAATTCTCCTTCACCATCACAAGCTCCAGTACAAGGACTGGAAAGGATCAGTAGTGAGGAAGAAGAGGAGAACCACCAAAGGAACCAGAGTTTTAAAGACACCTATCACCACCAAAGAAGACTCCGCATCTGCTCTGTCTCTCCAAAACCTTGTTTGGATGTTTGATCATCATGAGAATATGACCACGTTCCCAAATGTAGCAACAACGCCCTCTGCTGGTCAAATTTAAATAATGAGAAAGCAGCGGAGAAAACACCAAAACGTCTGCTGACACCACTGTTAGTCCTACAATGTCCACCGAGGTAGGGAGGGGTTCTACACAGACAGGATTCTGCTGATATTTGGTAGTCTGATCGGAAATCAGTCATTTGAGTAACCGACCCGTTCAGATTGAGACACATTTGTGTTGATTTCCATTGTGGCTAAAATGTGCTGGTTTGTTACTGTTGAGCCTTCTACATATAATTTTACCTTAAAAACCTCAAAGAACCAAAATTGGAGCTTGAAATTGAAACCCACCTCTTTCCCTTTTCATTATTGGTTCCATTATCGGTAAACACAAGAACATCTAAACAGGTGTTCTTGTGTTTTACTTCACTGATCCAGTATTTATTTGGAGAAGTTTCCATATTTTAAATCTGCTGTGACAAAATCATTTTTTTCATGTGTTTTGATTTCTTCGATTTATTTATTTATATTTCTACTGTTACTATTGTTTATTTTAATGAGTTATTTATGACGTCCAGAACCATCATCCTGTGTGACATCATCAATGACATCACCTGCTTCTGATCATGTGACATGAGTTTTCTTTTTTCCTATTTTCTTTTTTTTTTTTTTTTTTAATCTTTTTCACTTTAAACCAGTGTTTTGTGGCTCGTTGGTGTTGTAGTATGATTCCTGCTTTGACGGCGAGAGGTCTAGTATGAAGAGTTTCAGGACAGACACATGACTCTCTCTGCTCCCATTTAACATGAAGTCCTCAAATAAACATCATAAATGTGACTTCTGTGCCCCAAGTGGGGCTTGAACTTGTGGTGGAAATTTTACTGGAATCCAAATGAGAAAGCAAACAGTTTCAAGTTTAACACAAATGTTTATTTAAAAGATCCACGTTGATCAGACGTGCAGAGAAGTCTCACTTGGAGAGTTCTGCTGCTCAGAGGACGAGGCAGGTCTTATAGGGTTGAATTAAAAAAACTTCACAAAAGACACAGCTGCATAACTTCCTAATTGGCCGAACAAACAGTCTCACACGAGAGACTTCTGCAGAAAACTCCCTAACTACTTATCAGACTGAAGAAGGAAGATGAATCTTCTTCGTCCAGGTGCAGTTTATAATTAGATGAGTTTGTTGTCCTTGACACGAGTTTAACACAGCCTTCTCAGTCAGAGCACAAGGATTCGGCTGTACAGAGGTTCTCAGAATAAGCAGGTGTTTGTTAGGAGATAAACGGACACAGGAACGTCATATTTGCAAGTTGAAGCACACTCACTTAGGGTCAGATTAAGTTCAGACACTGTTTTAACTGATCAGTGGAATAAATGATTCAAACTCATAAGTACTATGTAAATATAATATTTCTCTTACAAACCCCAACCATGAGCTGAAGAGTCTCATGCTGCACCACCTGAGCTGGCTGGGCTTTGGGCAACTGCAAATAAAAACAATATCATAAAAGTGTCTCTATTAATAAATACAAAATAATGAATATTAAAAGCAAAGCGGTCCTTGTGGACTCCAGTTTTGCCCAAAGTGAGCGTCAGGTAACTTATGGGTTATTATGGGATGTATCCTTGAGCTGTGCTGTGCTGACTGAGTGAAGGTGATTGTTGATAATCAGCACTTCCAATCCTGGAAGGACACTCAAGTTCCAGTTTTTACATATGAACTATAAAGAGATGAACATGGAGAATGAGGGTATCGATCCCTCTACCTTTCACATGCTAAGCGAGCACTCTACCATTTGAGCTATTTCCCCTGAGTTACAGATGTTTGAAGCACCTCAATACTCTCCATACAGGTCTCCTGTATTTTGAAAGCCATTGTCTGAGGTGTCTGAGTCTGAGGTGCTGCCTCCAGGACGTTACTGACACATTTGAACCAGTCAGGAGTGACGACAAAGCCATAAACTGTCTGGATCTGCAGATTTGTTTTAGATTTGCAGTGTTTAATAACTTTAAGAATTGTGAAGACTTGTCACTACAATGTGGAGTTGTGGACCTGGTGTGAACAGTCCATGTAGTCGTCTCCACCAGTATGAACCCACACTGGTGTACACGGTCCATGTAGGCATCTCCACTAGTATGAACCTACACTGGTGTGAACGGTCCATGTAGGTGTCTCCACCAGTATGAACCTACACTGGTGTGAACGGTCCATGTAGGTGTCTCCACCAGTATGAACCCACACTGGTGTACACGGTCCATGTAGGCATCTCCACTAGTATGAACCTACACTGGTGTGAACGGTCCATGTAGGTGTCTCCACCAGTATGAACCCACACTGGTGTACACGGTCCATGTAGGCATCTCCACTAGTATGAACCTACACTTGTGTGAATGGTCCATGTAGATGTCTCCACCTGTATGAACCTACAATGGTGTGAACGGTCTTTATGTAAGCTTCTCCACCAGTATGAACTTACACGAGTGGGAACGGTCCATGTAGTCGTCTCCACCAGTATGAACCTACACTGGTGTGAACGGTCCATGTAGGTGTCTCCACCAGTATGAACCCACACTGGTGTACATGGTCCATGTAGGCATCTCCACTAGTATGAACCTACACTGGTGTAAACGGTCCATGTAGTCGTCTCCACCAGTATGAACCTACACAGGTGTGAACGGTCCAGCCAAGTCAGTTGTGAGCTAAGTACAAGAATAAATCTCAGACTAATTTTTCTGATTCAATCCAACATAGAGACTTTAGGTGAGAGCTGCCGTGGTCAAACTCATGCAGGAAACAGCGGCCCGAACACGACTACTAACAAAACCGACTTGTTTGATTTGCAGTCTGGAGTAAATGACAATGCAAGACCTCTTTACTGCTTATCAGACTTAAAGAGGAGGAAGGCAAATACCTTATCAAGGTGTTAAATCTAAGAGCATGGGAAACAGAAAAGTCTGTTGTCTCTGTCATAAATGGGAATAAGGGGACTCTGTTCTCTTTGTCATAAAATTGACGGGCTACACAGTCAAAAGACAAAGAACAGGCTTGTACCTAAAGAATACTCACTTAGGGTCGGATTAAGTTCAGACAATGTTTAAACTGCTTAGTAGAATAAGTAATTCAAACTAGTACTATGTGAATATAATATTTCTCTCACATTCCCTCCTCTTGGTACTACGAACATAGCACTAATTAAAGTGCTCTAAAGAGAACGTTTTGGTCATTCCTTCCTCTTTTCACAAACAGCTGCATGAACTCTGTGGAACGCTATTTGAAGTGAAACATTTTCCATTAGGACACTTATTTTTTTGAAGTAGAACCTGTTTCTGGTGTTCTGGTAAACAGGTTTGTGTCTGGTTTTCTGGTCATGTTGATAATAACAGATCTTCACTTTCATGATTGCTATTTAGCACATTCACACTTCATGATGATGTCATCGGTGACATCATAAAGAAGCTAGCCTAGCACAAAGTTGTTGTGGCTGAGTGGTTAAGGCGATGGACTCGAAATGCATTGGGGAATTCCCGCGCAGGTTGAAAGTGTTAAGATGCAAACACGGATATTTTTTCTTGGTTTGCTGGAGACCAGATAGGTTCCACTGAGATTTGAACTCAGATTGCTGGAGTCAAAGTCCAGAGTGATAACCATTACACCATGGAACCACACCATTCTGTAGCTATGGTTACCTGTCTCACTCTACGTAACCTGCTATAACGTGAGATAAGACAGTGGGAGATATAGTTCTGATCCCACTTGGAAAAAAGTTACTGTTAAGTTCATTCTTCTCATCCTGCATCGTCATCCATCTCTCAGAGCTGGACCACTGATCAACCATCACTAGCTCCATTACAAGGACTAGAAAGGATCAGTACTGTCCTTCACCTGTCCTTCCTGCGGCCAATCAACATGCAGCGTATCAGCATTATTACAATGAACATCTGGAGGATCTTCACTTTCATGATTGCTATTTAGCACATTCACACTTCATGATGTCATCAGTGACATCATAAAGAAGCTAGACTAGCACAAAGTTGTTGTGGCTGAGTGGTTAAGGCGATGGACTCGAAATCCATTGGGGAATACCCGTGCAGATTCAAATCCTGTCAACAACGATTAGTGTTTGGATAAAGTCGATCTGATCTGTCAATAATGAAAGTGCTGCTGCTACAAAAGGACATCTTCTGTCTGAGCCAGTACAGTTGGTTCTTTCTTCTTTTTTACATAATGCGCACATGTCCAGGCCATGTCAATGAACTAATATGATGTGAATGTATTCTGATTCACATTAATGCAGTTGTGACTCCATCCAGTTTACTGAAAATAAAAACAAAAACAAAAAAACTAAATAGGGGAACCTTTTTTTTTTTTGTTTCTGTTTTATCACTATGATTTCACTCTAAACTACCTGATGTGGGTGAAGACCTGACTGTTGGAAGACCGTTGGATCAGACTGGTGAGGTCACCGCTGCGTTCAGTCACCAGTCTCACAGCCCAGTAATTTAAGAAATGTTTCACCTTTATACTCCAATACTGACTTGCTGAAGTTTCAAATACTGAAAACCAAATACTAAAAGCGCAACAAGAACTCAATCAAACCCTACATGGCCTGTTCACACAAGTGAGCAGCACCAAGTTCCTGGGTGTCCACATCTCAGAGGACCTCTCCTGGACTGTTAACACTGCATCACTCGCCAAGAAGGCACAGCAGCGTCTCTACTTCCTCCGCAAACTGCGAAGAGCCAGAGCCCCGGCCCCCATCAGGTACACCTTCTACAGAGGCACCATCGAGAGCATCCTGACCAGCTGCATCACCGTGTGGTACGGATCCTGCACCGCAACCTGCCGCAAGTCTCTCCAACGCGTGGTGAGAGCAGCTGAGAAGATCGTTGGTGTCTCTCTCCCCTCACTTCAGGACATTTACAGCAGCCGTCTGACTCGCAAAGCCCTCAGCATTGTGAGAGACCCCACCCACCCGTCACACAGCCTCTTCAGTCTGCTGCCTTCAGGGAGGAGGCTGCGGACCCTCCGGGCCAGAACCAGCAGACTGAAGGACAGCTTCATCCACCAGGCCGTCAGGACACTTAACACTCTCCCTGCTCTCCCACCGTTTCCCGCCTTGTCCCCCCCTCACTCATTCTGATCTCAGTAGCTGCACCAGGCACTTTTGGCAGAACTGGTCAGCCTGCTTTGCACCATGTCACTTTAATTAAACCGAAAAACTGTTGTTGTCATGTCACAACTTGTTTCTTGTCTCTTTTTAACTTGCACTTTGTGTTTAAAATGTATTTATTGTGTAGCACCGAGGGTTTGAGGGTAACGCAATTTTGATTCTCTGTATGTGTCTCACATGTGGTAGAATTGACAATAAACTTGACTCTGACTCCGACTCTGACTGGACCAGTCAAAATCTCGCATGTACTCTTGTGAGAGAAAGTATGAAAAAGTGCCAGAATGAGCTCTATGTCTATTTATGTTTTCCTTATACATTTTAAGAGTTGATTTAAAGACAATTTAAGGTAGACTGGATACATGAAAAGACCAGGTGACGAGTCCTTAAAGAGATGCTTCATTTACGTTTTAACTGAACATATAAATGCTGAATTTCTGAACAACTCCAGACCTGTATGGTGAAGTATTATTGAGCTGTTATTGTAAGTATTCATTTACAATTCTGTCAGTACAAGTTTTCATATGACAGTTTTGTCCTGTACTTTCACAGTCATAAATGACTTCTGCTTCTTTCTTCATGGATCAGTGCAGGTCACTGTAACATATCACACACATCTTCTGGTGACTTCAAGCAATTGCAAAAATAAAAATAATACTATAAACCCATTAAATCTCCACAGAATCAAGAGAAACAGAAGTTATCCAGAACTGCACCATTGTAGCTTCTGGGTGAGTTTAGGGCTGAATTGGAACCAATATCACAAACATGATGGGAGGAGGAAGATGAAGAGGAGATATACCTCAACCACGGGCCATGGGGGGCAACAGCCCAACGCTGCAGGATTGCAGAGGTGGATCACTCTGATGCATTTATTTTGGTTGTTTAATCCAATAACAATCAGGATGAAGCAGGGCGATTTACTGTAGGTTTACTCCAGACAAACGAAACAGAACTGTAGTTAAATTGAAGGTGATATTATATATGTCCTTGTTTTTGAACTATGTGTTTTTTACATGGTTTTAGTTTCTTGTCTGAACTGTCAGAGAGACTGAAAGGACTCTGGTTTTATTTTAATTTAAAGTGTCGACTGGTCGAAAGCCTTCTTGTGTGTTGACCACATGGCCTAATGGACAAGGCGTCTGGCTTCGGATCAGACGATTGAGGGTTCAAGTCCCTCTGTGGGAAGCAAGAAATCATCATCACCATCGAGACACAGTGAGAATAAGCTGCTGTACTTTCCTATCCCAGTTGTCTATTAGTCCAACATCTTGGTGATCTACAGTTTGTTGTTGCTGCATCTTGTGTCAACATGAAAACATGATGATGTAGTATTGAAATAATATTAAATAAAAATTATGAAAAGTTGAGTTAGTTGGTAGAAGTGAGGTAGAGCGTTGTGCATCCTGCTTGAATGCATCTTCTTCCTGATAATGATGATGTTGATCCAGATTATTTGTTCCACTTAAAGTGCTTTAAGCATCTGCAAAACGCTGTGGATGGGATGTGAGTTGCTGTGTGTTACTGGGCACGCTGACATGTAGAGAAATGTCTCTATAGACAGATAGGGAGCACATGTGGAAAATACAGATGTGAATTAAACCACAATGTTACTACTTTGTGAGTGGAGGAACTTTGTGGTTTAAATGTGTCACCGTTAAGTTTTTGCTTGTTGAGACTGAGACTTCAGTTTAAATAAATGAAATTTTATTTCTATAGCGTCTGTTACAACACAAGTTGTCTGTAGGATCTTTCTGAGACCCAGAACATGACCCCCGAGCGATCAGCTTCAGCAAAGGGCAGGTAAAAGCTCCCCTGGTGGAAGAAAAACCCTAAGCCAAATAGTGGCAAGAAAAACTCCCTTTAAGAGGGAATAAACCTGGATCAGGACCTGGATCATCTGGGGGAACCCTCCTGCTGAAGACCAGCTGGGTAAAGAAGAAGTTACAGAGAGAGTAGAGACACAGACTAAGGTCTAAGGTACAAAAGACAAGATACATAAGTACAACCATCCATCACGTGGTGTGGATGATGTTCATATTGACAAGAATGGTAATGAAAAAAAAAAGGATATTTTTTTTCCTCATTGTTTTTTATTTCTAAACCTACCTTTAATGTTTCTTTTGCGTCTTGCTGTAGGTTCTATGTAAAGCAGTCTTTGGAGGTCATGAATGTCCTGTAAAACACTCACCTGGTTGAATTTTCTCTGTTTCTATTCAGTCTGGTATTTATCCAATCCCATATTTGAAAACTGTCTACAACTTTGTCTTATCTGTTCATTTATCTGTTCTTTAACATATTAACTCATTAACAAACGGTTAAAAAATTAAGTTAAAAATAATAAATGATGTTTTGACAGTATGTTTTATTGTTGGCCATATATGATCAATTTGCAAAATAAATAACCAAATCAATTTTTTGACCTCTCTTCTGTGCAGGCAGTGCTCAGCCACCTACACCTACACCTGTTATAGTTCCTTGTTCTTTTGATCTGTCAAAAATATCTCTTTTTTCAGCACAATGTTTTTGTAAGGAAGAGGAGGAGGAAGATGAAGAGGGTTAGTAGTGCTGCTGATAAGCTTATATTAATGGTTGCTGTCCAGTGCTGAAATGCTGGACACTCCCACACTCATGTTTGACATCAGGACATGGTTATTGGAGATTCTGCCTCTACACTGCAACATCCCTCCAGATTGAATCAAGATCAGCTCATCTTGTATATTTTTATACGCCAGTGCTGAACTAATCTATATTTCTTGGAAGATTGGTTTGAGTATAAACAGAGGTCTGACCTGCGTGACCTCTGCTGGTGGCCAAACATGGAATCACAAGCGCAGGTTTACATAACTTCACGTACCTTTTACTAGGTGAAAATTAAGATGGCCATCCGGTGTGATTTTACCAGTGAAGTTCTTTTTAAAATAAATGGAAAGGTACATAACATAGATTATACATAGATAAATAACACTAAAGTTAAAGCTTTAAAGTTTCTTTGTATACAGACTTCCAAGAGTTAGACGTTCTTCAATGACAACTCATTTGTGAGATTATTTTCAGTAAACTGGATGGAGTCAGGATTGTATTAATGTGAATCAGAAAACATTCACGTCATATTAGTTCGATGACATGGCCTGGACATGTGCACATTATATAAAAGAGAACAAAGAATTGAGACACAAGATGTCCTTTTGTAGCAGTAACAATTACTTTATTGACAGATCACATCTACTTTCTCGAATCAGTAACTGTTGTTAACAGGATTTGAATCTGCGCGGGTTTTCCCCAATGGTTTTCAAGTACATTGCCTTAACCACTCGGCCACAACAACTCTGTGCTACCCCGGCTTCTTTACGATGTCACTGATGACATCACGAAGTGTGAATGCGCTAAATAACAATCATCAAAGTTAAGATCTGTTATTATCAACATAATCAGAAAACCAGACTCAAACCTGTTTACCAGAACACCAGAAACAGGTTCTACTTCAAGGAGTGAAGGTTAGTAACATACAGCTCTGGGGGTTGTCTGGGAATTGAACCTGGGACCTCTCGCCACAAGGTGCAAACATCAAATGTTTATTCTCAATAAAAGAAGTAAAGCTGCTGTCTTAATGACATCAGAAAGGATCGTGATTCTGGAGGTTATAAATAGCACTTGTTTAAATAAACAGTAGGAACAACAGAATCTTTTTTTTTCACAGCACCTTGAAAATATACAAACTTTCCAGAGTAAATATAAGTGTATTGAGGTAAAACACAAGAACAACTATTTTTCAAGTCAGTATCAGCAAGTCAATTGTGAAACAGGTGATCTGAGCAGGAAAGTTTTAAACATGAATGTTTCAGTGATTTAACCAAAAAAAAATATACTGAGAAATCTGAGCTGCAGTTTACATGAAGTTTAACATCAAAGTCTGTAGAAGGAGCAGCAGTGATGTGCAATAAAATGTAAATGGATGATGTGAGAAGCTCTGGTTGGAGGATTCACTCATACAGGCTGGAATAGAGGGAGGACAAGTATTTACCTGATGGAAGTAGGTGGTTGCATCTTAAGTTAGGCTCCGACTCTGGATGGTGGAAATTTAAGGTGGATATTTGGATTGGACCCTGTGATGGAGTCAACACATGGTGCAAAAAGCAAATGTCACTTAAATATGTAACATTGACGAGGACAAATATATGTTGATGAACAAATGTCTCACCAGGTTTCTATCAGGGTTCCTTTCTTCCTTTGCAGCTAAATGACAACATGTAAAGTCTTGGTAATAAAGCTGCACTGAGCACATATTTGTTCTGGATTTCATGGTCAGAACTTGTTACATCACACATGAGGATGTGCAACAAACCACATGTCACATTTACCTGCATGAAGCTGCCAGATTTGAACAACCGAGCCGACAAAAACCAACGTGAAGAAAACAGTCGGACTGCCAAAGTCACCATCAGGAGGTTTGTATTTCCATCGTCTGCAAGAACCGACATTGTGAACAATCCAAAGAACATTTACTGTTAATGGTAAAAACTGTTCAAATAGTCTTTAGAATAGAAGTGACCTTATTTCCTGTTTTAAATCTGATTCACCATTGGATTCATCATAACATGTAAACACATAAATCTAAACTTCCTTGAATACTTCCTGTTCTTCTTTAGGTTGTTTTCATGTGTTTAGGTTCAGGTTGAAAGGGAACAAACTCAGCAAAGATGTCCAGTCCTTCCTCTAACAGCCTCCGACTCCACCTCCACCAGGAGGATCTCCATTCCTGACCTGCCTTGGGACCTTCTCCTGGTTGCTCCTGCTACCAACAGCTCCTGATGATTGAGGTGTCAAGCAGACGTACCAGATGCCTCAAACACACTACTCGGTATCACTCTTTAAATCGAAGTCCCGCCTAGATAACTACATTTTTCTCACTCCAACAATGCGGACAAAACCTGTTTCAGCTGCTTGTATTTGCAGTTTTCTTTCTATCTGTCACCACCAGCTACCCGTGACCAAAAGTGGGGGTAGGAACGTAGACCAACCCTTCTCAAAACATTACCTTATCATGTTGGAGGGATTTGTGTACCAGAGCAGCTGAAGGCCCATGTTGACTCCAGTTTCTGTTATTACCATCATCAGCACTGGTGTGACTTTGGAAGATGGATCTGGTCAAGTTAGTTTCTGCCGGATCGGTCCAGACGTCCTCTGACATTGTTTAAGAAACACCAATCTAATCATTACAACTCTTAACGATGCTGTTAATAACAGCATCAAGAAATCTTCACACTGATGACAATCATGACCTCCAAAGACTGCTTTACATAGAACCTACAGCAGGATGCAAAAGAAACATTAGAGGGGGATTTAGAAATAAAACACAATAAGGAAAAAAACATACTTGTAAAAGTGTATAGGCATATCTAAAAGAATTGGCGGTTTGACCGTAAGTGACGGCTGCGGCTTCACCGCTGTCTTTTACGGCACGTCTGCTGTCACGTTTCTGGGTTGCTGATATGAAGCAAACAACACAAACATGTGTATGGTGTGATTTTACCAGTGAAGAACTTGTTAAAATAAATAGAAAAGGTTAATAACTTAGATTATTTCTTCACTTGTCCCACTTATAGTCTGTGCAAAGCCATGTCAGCTGTTTCCTTTTCACAGCTGCTTATTTCCAACACTCCCCAGCAATAATTACTTAACTGACGTATCCATCTACAAACACTAACCGCTGTTGACTGGATTTGAAACTGCACAGGTTTTCCCCAATGACTTTCGAGTCCATCACCTTAACCACTCGGCCACAACAACTTTGTGCTAACACGCTTTTATTATGATGTCACTGATGACATCATGAAGTGAATGTGCTAAATAACAATCATCGAAGTTAAGATCTGTTATTATAAACATGATCAGAAAACCAGACTCAAACCTGTTTACCAGAACACCAGAAACAGGTTCTACTACAAGGAGAGAAGGTTAGTAACATACAGCTCTGGGGGTCGTCCGGGAATTGAACCTGGGACCTCTCGCCACAAGGTGCAAACATCAAATGTTTTTTCTCAATAAAAGAAGTAAAGCTGCTGTGTTAATGACATCAGAAAGGATGGTGATTCTGGAGGTTATAAATATCACTTGTTTAAATAAACAGTAGGAAAAACAGAAGGTTGTTTTCTCACAGCACCTTAAAATTATACAAACTTCCCGACTAAATATAAGTGTAGTGAGGTAAAACACAAGAACAACTTTTGGGCAAGTCAGTGTCAGCAAGTAAATTGTGACAGACAGGTGAGCTGAGCCGGAAAGTTTTAAACATGAATGTTTCAGTGATTTAACCAACAATAAACATTCTGAGAAATCTGGGCTGTAGTTTACATGAAGTTTAATATCAAAGTCTGTAAAAGGAGCAGCAGTGATGTGCAATAAAATGTACATGGATGATTTGAGAAGCTCTGGTTGGAGGATTCAATCATACCGGCTGGAATAGAGGGAGGTCACGTTTTTACCTGATGGAAGTAAGTCGTTGCATCTTAAGTTAGGCTCCGACTCTGGATAGTGGAAATTTAAGGTGGATATTTGGATTGGACCCTGTGATGGAGTCAACACATGGTCCAAAAAGCAAATGTCACTTAAATATGTAACATTGACGAGGACAAATATATGTTGATGAAAAAATGTCTCACCAGGTTTCTATCAGGGTTCATTTCTTCCTTTGCAGCTAAATGACAACATGTAAAGTCTTGGTAATAAAGCTGCACTGAGCACATATTTGTTCTGGGTTTCTTGGTCAGAACTTGTTACATCACACATGAGGATGTGCAACAAACCACATGTCACATTTACCTGCATGAAGCTGCCAGATTTGAACAACCGAGCCAACAAAAACCAGCATGAAGAAAACAGTCGGACTGCCCAAAGTCACCATCAGGAGGTTTGTATTTCCATCGTCTGCAAGAACTGACATTGTGAACAATCCAAAGAACATTTACTATTAATGGTAAAAACTGTTATATTCAAATAGTCTTTAGAACAGAAGTGACCATATTTGCGGTTTTAAATCTGATTCACCATTGGATTCATCGTAACATGTAAACACATAAATCTAAACTTCCTTGAATACTTCCTGTTCTTCTTTAGGTTGTTTTCATGTGTTTAGGTTCAGGTTGAAGGGGAACAATCTCAGCAAAGAGGTCCAGTCCTTCCTCTAACAGCCTCCGACTCCACCTCCACCAGGAGGATCTCCATCCCTGACCTGCCTTGGGAGCTTCTCCTGGTTGGTCCTGCTACAAACAGATCCTGATGATTGAGGTGTCAAGCAGAAATACCAGATGTCCCAAACACACTACTCGGTATCATTCTTTAAATCGGAGTCCCGCCTGGATAACTACATTTTTCTCACTCCAACACTGTGAACAAAACCTGTTTCAGCTGCTTGTATTTGCAGTTTTCTTTCTTTCTGTTACCACCAGCTACCTGTGACCAAAGGTGGGGGTAGGAACGTAGATCAACCCTCCTCAAAACACTACCTGATCATGTTGGAGGGATTTGTGTACCAGAGCAGTTGAAGGCCTGTGTTGACTCCAGACATATCTAAAATAATGGACTTGGTTATTTATTTGACATATTGATCATATTTGGCCAAAAATAAAACCTACTGTCCAAACATCATTAATAAAGTGAAAATGTCTCACTTCAAATAACGTTCCACAGACTTCATGCAGCTGTTTGTCAAAAGAGGAAGGATCAAGATAACATTGTGCAGGTTCCAAAACCTAGCAACAGAGCCCTCTTCTGTGTCGGTGGCGGTTTGAACGTAAGTGACGGCTGCGACAGTTGTCTGCTGTCACGTTTCTGTGTTGCTGATCTGAAACAAACAGCACAAAGATGTGTATGGTGTGATTTTACCAGTGAAGATCTTGTTCAAATAAAGGGAAAGGTAAATATCAGCATTTATTTCTTTAATTTAAAGACTTATATTCTGGGCTTTTGTGTTTATCACTTATGTCACATCATCCTTCCTCAAGCAGTCTTTACTCTGGTCCAGCTGCAGCATTGAGAAGCTTCTTCAGCAGGAAACTGCTGATGGTGTCTGACTGAAACCTTTTGATCTTGTTATCAGTCATCCAGGAACCATTGAACAAAACAGCTGGTCTCCCCGTCGGGGAATCGAACCCCGGTCTTCTGCGTGACAGGCAGAGACACTGTCCACTATACTAACGAGGATTTCTGCTAAGTGCTTGATCCATATGATCAACATGCGCAATACATAATAATTATTAAATAAATGATAATGTTTTTATAAGGAAGAGGAGGAGGAAGATGAAGAGGGTTAGTAGTTCTGCTGATAAGCTTGTATTAATGGTTGCTGTCCAGTGCTGAAATGCTGGACACTCCCACACTCATATCCGACAACACTGGGATGGTGAAAGGGTGGGACTGCAGATCAGTGGATCATGGTGGTGTCCCCCTGCAGCGTAGGTCTACAGCAGCAGATCTAGGATGAAGCTGTGTTGATGACCTGCTGCTTCTTAGAAGAACTTCATCAATTGCAGTTTTCAGGTTCTATCCTGTGGTATAGTGGTCAGCATGGCTGCTTGCCAAGCAGTCGACCAGGATTCAATTCCCAGCCAATGAGGTGTCCGTGACCTCTGAATCCCCCTTTATTGATGGAAGCTCAGCAGTCTATGAAAATGAGCTCTATCTCTGAAAAACAGGGTTTAGAAATAGTCTCTTTTTTCAAGACGTGACTCTAATACCTGAAGTAACAAAGTTGGAATTAACCTGTTTTCTGTGGAAGACCAATTAAACACCAGGAAAAACATGTTTTGGACAAAAAAACTTCATTTCAAAATGAGTTTGAACTGATGACTTGACAGATGTGTAATCTCTCACATAAAATACTTCTTTGTTGTAACAGTGGTTGTTGACAACAAATCTGATACCGTTAAGAACCCTTTTTACTCACCTTTTTAATGGTGACACATTTGTCAGGAACGTACATTTGTGGGATGAGCAGCAGAGCTGAGAGCTCTCTCTGTTATCTGAATCAAGTCTACAACATTTCTCAGCTGCCAACCTTTGACAGGTGGAACTTGCTCCAATTCTTCAACGATCTCCTGGACAATTGTGTTCTTGTTCCCATACCTGTATTCCAACACTCTGAAAATATCAACAGAAGTTTTGTAAGATGAGAGTTTAAGGTCTTTAACAATCCTTTCATCCACACTGGGTAGAAGCTGAATCTTTTTAACCTCCGGTGAGCCTGTTGGTTCACCCTGTTTTTGAAGACTTTGCCAACCTGCCCTCATGTAGTGGAAGTCTCTCCTGCAGCCTCTAAATGTAGGAAGTTGAGTCGGCTTCAGCTTCACGACTGGTGCTGCATGCTCTGTGATTTGTGGTTTCACATCAGTAGCCTGTGTTTCTCCATCAAATATCCGTACTCAAACTCAGCCTTCTTCATCTCAAGGTCAACAAAAGCTTCTCTTATGTCCTTGCTTTCTTTTTGGAAGGAAGCTCCTTCTGATGATGAGATCCATGACTCCCAGGCAGAGAGTGTTTTGATGAACTTCTCCACAGTGGTGAGGTGAACTTCATGGACTTCACAGTTAATACTCTCTACATGTATTGAGTATGCATATTTGCAGGCTTTTTCTGCTTCTTCAAAAGCAGCTTCCAGCACATCTCATCCATACCTGGTCCAGACGTTAGTTTGAAAAATGGATTTAACCTCATCAAACCTTTGTTCGCGGTCATCCGTGACCTTCTTGAGGTTTGCATCTTGCTCTTCATCAAGCACAGGCTCTTTACCATCATCTTCTGATTGGGCTTCAAGCTCCGCCTCTAGTCCAGCTCTGTAGTCATCATTGGCTTTAATGACTCTCCGTGAGTCAGCAGAGAGCTTTGCAAACTTCTCTGAGCTCTGACTCAGTTAAACTACTTGCTTTCCTGATAAGGTAATTAGCCTGTTTAGTAAAACAGCTTCTGGCTGCTGTTCGCTCTTTCTTTAGCTGTTCCAGTGACTTGCCTCCTTCTGAGTGTCAGACACTTGGAGTCAGTGGGTTGATGTGGAATAATGTGCAATAATCCAGAGCAACAACTACATCTATGTGCTATATTCTATATTCAGCTGTTGGTAAACTGTTGTTATTTATCACACTGTAGATACATAATCAAAATGTTCATGACTATTTATTGTTTAGAATTATTTTACTTTATTTTAGTATTTATGTTTAAATGCATTGATATTTTTTACACTTTCCTACTTTCCTACTTTCGTACAATGCTCTTGACTTGTTCCTTACAAGACAGTTTGACTATTGATGCTTCAATGAGACAGTTTGTATATGTGAGTTTGTGTAAATAAATACATATTTAATTGTTTGCTAAAATTGAAATCACATGCAAATAAAAAACAAATAGCCACAAACTTGAGCAGATATTGTGTATAAAATTAATGATGGAGGGATCCAAATCAAAGCAGAACTAAACTCATTTTCTTACAACAAATGAAGGACGACACCACTATTATATTCTTGATGTGATGAAATTAAATTCTGGGTATCTGCAGTAAAGTTCTGCAGAGTAAAAACTGTTATTATTCACACTGATGAATATTTGAGTTATGTGTTCACATTCTGACTCTGAAACTTATGACATCCAGATTTTAATGATAAAAACTGTAAATGTAGTTTAGACTGGTGCAAATCAACTTTTAACATACTGGTAGGATTGTCTTTATTTCAAGAGAGATGCTTTTTGGGACATCTGTAAAGATGTTTGATCACAGATCAAATATTTGATCCAAACTTAACCAAACTTGTGCTGACAGCTGCTCTGAGATCCTCTGTAAGTGTCGACCACAGATCGTCACCAACTCACACACGTCAATATTTAACGAACTCACTGAGATACAAACTAACATTTCATAAACTTACACAAGACTTCAGTTGTTTCTACGACCTAAAGTGTCGACTGGTTGAAGACATTCAGCTGTGAACTGCAGTGATTCTGTTTGGACCCCAACGTTCACCACTTGCAGCTGAATTTAGCTGTTCTGGTTTTATTTTTGGTATTTTTATTTTTGTCCTTTTCTACATCAGTTCTGTCTCCACTAAAGAGTAAATGCTCCTCCTACTCCTCCTTCTGGCCTCCATCAGAAACCTCACCTCCAGAATCAGGCCTCCAGAACACATGAGCACATAAATGGACACCACCAGGTGACCACTGTGGGGTCCAGGTGTGATACGATCTAGTCTGCAGCAGCTGATGATGTAGACAGACGAGCTGACTGCAAACCAGGAACCAACAAGCTTCCCTCATGTTGCATCCCTGTGACGAGACATCAAACCACCTGGACCAGATGTAACATGTGAAAAGTTAGAAGATGATAGTTTGACAGAAACACGACCACCATGGCATCACTGTTCAGTCCTTCTGTGTCCTGAACTGCCCCATCCAGGAAACAACACTCCAGGATTAACTCTTGTTTCACCTTTGCTGTGTCAATGCAGCTTTCTGGGAATACCACTGACAACTCCTCCACCTGACAACACTGGTCACATGCACGGAGTGTGCACAAGACCAGTGACTTAGATTTCATCAGACTAAACTTTTACTCACATTGTCTCTTTTGTTCTTCATCATTTCACAGTTTTCACCTCAGTGTGTCAGGATCACAGCTCTCAGCAGCACAGAGCTCCAGGTTGAGCTTCTGGATCCCTGCAGACACATAAATTTGTCCTCATTTTCACCAGGAACACGAAGGAAAATGTCAGAAGTTTCTCATTTAACCAGTGATGTCACAACCAGAATGAGCTGCACCACAGATGAACTTCTCTTTAAGAGAAACCCGAGTGGAGACAGAAATAAGGTGAAAATAAAATGAAATAATAGCGTGTGTGCAATAAGAAAATAAATAATGTCACATATACCTGAACTACGATCTCAGTATAAAGGACAAGTTGGAGAATGTCTGATGTTCCTGAAGGTTAGGAGGCTTTATTAGGCAGCTGTTGGTGGCTTTTTCTCTTTAAAAAGGCCAGTAAGTGGAGTTTTGTGCAGCTGATATCCCAAATAAGCAGAAGGAGGTTGAAGCTCGTCGTGGAGCAGATGGTGGAGGAGGTTCAAGCTGCTACAGAAGTGATTCAGGAGGTTCAAGGTGGAGAAGTATTCCACAATCAAAACTTAGTGGAGCACAAATGGAAAGCTTTCACAAGACCTAACAAGTGTACTGACACATCTGGACTCCAGCCTGACACCTAATAGGACAAACTGGTTGATGAACAACGTTGTAGGTGAGGGTCCACTTGGCATCTGCTGCACTTGTGACGGAGATTTAAACCTACCGTAGACAAAAATATTTGGATCAAGGATGGTGGAAGAGAAAGTGGATTTTTATTGGCGTGTGAGACTGCAGGTGGCAGTTTAGTCGGCAGTTAGATGAGACAGATGTTGATGAGTTGAGTTTTAACGTTGCAGATTCAGATGCAACACAAAGTTTTGTCTGCTGTCAGATGTTAACGTGGAATTAAAAATAAAATCCACATATTGATGAAAATTCCATCTATCACGTGTCTCTATATTTCCATACTTAGAGAATGATGATGAAACTCATACAGCAACAAACAGAGACGGGAACTATGAAGGAACTCAGGTGCATGTTTACTGGAGCTGAACGTCCAGTGAAAGAGTTCAGGAAAGGAACACTTCCAGTCCGGGAAAGTCGTGTTGAGCTGGGAGACAGAGGAAGGAGAACAGGAATAAACACGGGATTTTGATTTGCTCTGGAGGACTGGCTCTTTGTCAACTTCAGGTTTCCCCAGTCATTGGTCAAAGGGGTAAGACGGCGTCGTCCAAAGTCAGGGACAACTCTGAATGCACAACAGAGTGGCGCAGCGGAATAGTTCTAGGCCCGTAACCCAGAGGTTGAAGGATTGAAACCATCCTCTGCTAGTTAAGAACCAGAAAAGGAGGCTGCTGGTTGATTACAAATACTTGTAGAGACTTGTCATGTATTATGTAGTTTTCTTTCTTTGCTCTAGTGATGGAGGTTTTCACTCTGTGAGGCCATAGTGAGGTCATGATGAGTCCACCCAGGTTGGTCCTGATGAAGCAACAAGAGTTTTTACTTGACAGAAGGAGCAGACAGACAGTCCTGTGACCACAACAATCTTCTGACACCAGTGGGGTTTGTGAGGATGGTGAGACTAGAAATCCTCGTTACGCTCCCGTTTCACATCCTGTGTGACTCAAACTGAAGTTCCTTCTGGACTCCACCCAGACAGGTGAAGGACCACATGTGACTAAACACGTCATGACCGGTCAGATCAGACAGCCAAGGGAACGTTTGTTTACAAGTCTGGAGTTGTGCTCAAACTCAACATTTACACGTTAACTGGTCTTTTAATGACCAGTTACCCAAAGTGAGCATCAGGTAACATGAGTTATTATGGGATGTTTCCATGAGTTGTGCTGAGCTGATACAGGTAGTCTGTGGTGACTGAGTGAAGGTGATTGTTGATGATCAGAATTTTCAAATGTAGAAGGAAGCTGATCATTCCAGTTTTCACAGATGAACCATAAAGAGTTGAACATGCAGAATGAGGGTATCGATCCCTCTACCTCTCACATGCGAAGCAAGCGCTCTACCATTTGAGCTAATTCCCCTGAATTACAGATGTTTGAAGCAACTTGATGCTCTGCATGCAGGTTTCCTGTATTTTGAAAGTCTTTGTCTGTGGTTGGACTTACAGATTTGAAAACATACAAAACAAATAGAAATAAAATACAACCAGTAAAAATGATCCGTTTAATCAGAGTTTGTGAGACGAAGTTAAACGACACACAACACAAGTAGAGACAGGAAACAAGAAAACAGACAAAATGCTCCAGTTGTTAGTTGTCAAAGTGTTTCTAACAATGTCAGAGGACAAAATGCAGCAAAACAAAATTCTGTTTTCTCACAGCAGCTTGAAAATATACAAACTTCCCTGAGTAAATATTAGTGTAGTGAGGTAAAACACAAGAACAACTATTTTCAAGTCAGTATTGGAGTATAAAGGTGGTCCGACCCCATCAGGGCAAAAGTTCACTGCTTCTCATTGGCTGTTTACTTTTCTTTGAACGTGAACATGATTTTCATTTAACAAGATTGAATTTTAATAATTCACTTAAAAAAACTTAACAGCTATTAAAGGAAAAAAAGCTACTCTAATAATATAATGATTTCTTTATGTAAATATTTAGATATTTGATTGTAATAGTTATGTCATAATGTTAAATATATAATATATATAAAATACAATATCGTATGTTTTATATAAAATCTCTGACGTCTTTGTACAACAGTAAATCTTTATTTATTCTTATACTTATTCGAAATCTTAACGATCTTAAATTTTACTTAAATATTATAAGTTAAATTAAATTTTGTAACTTGCATTTTTTAACAATAATAATAATAATGTGACAGCGTAATATGCCATATCTTTGTTCTTCTGAGCTTTCTGTACATAATTTTAAAACCTGGTGTCATTCGGAGCGTAATTGAATATAATCATCTATAAATGATAATTATATTTGATGATATTGTAAAGGTGTAACGAAAGCTCATAGAATCTGCAACTCTATTAAATACAACATTTTACGTGACCAGCAGGTGGCAGCAAATCACTATAGAAACAATGCTGCAGCGCTGCAAATAAAACTACTGTAACTTCTAAACCAAAGGGTTGTTCTACTTTATTTTCTTTTCCGTGATCGTACATAGGTCATTCTTAAGGGATTTATGATGACAGCAGTTATTTATGTATTTACAATGCATTTATAATCAAAATACAATATAAGTTACCTTAACTAGTTTCAAGTAAGCAGCTGCATTCATAAAACAAACTTTCTATGTAAATGTAATAAATTTCAACCACACGTGTAGGTCTCATTATTTTATTGGTTTGATTTGATTGACTATAAATAAGCATAGTAAATATTTAATCATATTGTACTTTACTGTGAGGACTCCTGCAGGGGGACACCACCATCATCCACTGACCTGCAGTCCCACCCTCTGACTATCCCACTGTTTACCTCAAGCTGTCTGTATGGATGTCTCTGTTTGATACCTGCAGACATCCTGACCTGCCGTCCTTGTCTTTGTGGATCACCAACTAACCAGGTATCAGTCATGTATACATGCACGTCTTAGTTCTGCTGCTGAAGGATGGTTGTACTTATGTTATGTATTTTGTTATCAATCATCCAGGAACCATTGAAAAAAACAGCTGTTCTCCCTGTCGGGGAATAGAACCCCGGTCTTCTGCGTGACAGGTAGAGATACTGTACACTATACTAACAAGGATTTCTGCTAAGTTCTTGATCTTGATATGTTTTATTGTTGGCCAATATGCGAAATACATAATGATTATAAATTAAATTATAATGTATTTGTAAGGAAGAGGAGGAAGAAGATGAAGAGGGTTAGTAGTGCTGCTGATAAGCTTGTATTGATGGTTGCTGTCCAGTGCTGAAATGCTGGACACTCACACACTCATGTTTGACAGCAGGACATGGTTATTGGAGTTTCTGCCTCTACACTGCAACATCCCTCCAGATTGAATCAAGACCTATTAAAATGTCTCTGCAAACATGAGGTTTCACCGTATAGATGTTGAATAGACGGTAAATTTTCACAACTTATTGCATCAGATTGCTTGACCTGATCAGCCACACCAGTGCAGCAGATTACAGAGCTGCTGACCGGTGCTGACCGCTCAATTACTGTCAACTAGCTCCACTAGTTGTCATGGATGTAATGCAGGTTGTGTCACATATTTGTTGGGGTACCTGCACGACGAATGTGCCAAAAAAAAACATGATACACGTGACAGCCATGATGCGTACACTTTCGTGTTGTTAACTGTGGGTACATTACTTATACTGATTATCTGAGGTTAGACAGCCGTCAAAGGAAACTGGACAAACTCAAAACTGACTGGCCTGGACTGTTCACACCAGTGTAGGTTCATACTGGTGGAGACGCCTACATGGACTGTTCACACCAGTTTAGGTTCATACTGGTGGAGACACCTACATGGACCGTTCACACCAGTTTAGGTTCATACTGGTGGAGACGGCTACATGGACACCAGGTCCTAACTCCACATTGCAGGGACAGGTCTTCACAATCCTTAAAGTTCTTAAATATTCCAAATCTTAAACAAATCTGCAGATCCACACAGTTTTTTGCCTGTTTTGAAAAAGTTGGCTGATTTTAATTCAATTCAATTCAATTCAATTTTATTTATATAGCGTCAAAGCAGCATCAAAAGCATCATCAGCATCAGCATCAAAAGAAAAGGAAGGTTCATCCTTGAACACCCACATGCCGTCTTTTGTCTACGTTTTGCCATAACTTGTTTCTTTTTAATTTGCACTTTGTGCTTACAATTTATTTATTGTGTAGCACCGAGGGTTTGAGATTAACGTAATTTCGATTCTCTGTATGTATCTCACATGTGGTAGAATTGACAATAAACTTGACTTCGACTTTGACTTGACTCTTGTTTGATTTATATGTAGTTTGTTAAAATAATATGTTTTGAGGAATGTTAAGAAATTACTTAAACAAAAACATGAACTGGACCAGAAAGAGGAGGAGATAAAAGAAAGGAAAGAGGGATCTGCTGCTCAGGTAGGATGGAGGTCTTCAGGGTCTCAGAAAGCAGTGTGAAAGACAGCAGATGTAAAAGTCTGGATGGTCTGGATCCTACAGGACCAGAGGGGTTCGTGCTGCTACTGATGCAGAGGTTGAGGTTGTCATTTGTACCTGGTGGCATCTAACAAAGTCACAGTTGATGTTGGATCTCCAGCAGCCCAGCAGAGGCCGCCTGGGCTCCTGATGACTCCTGATGTGAAGACTGATGTTTCAGCTTCTCTGTTTGCAGTCAGTCCACACGCTCAGGTGCCAGTCATTGATGACTGGCACCTGAGCCACCTACACCTAGACCTGTTATAGTTCCTTGTTCTTTTGATCTATCAAAAATGTCTCTTTTTTCAGCACAATGTTTTTGTAAGTAGGAGGAGGAGGAAGATGAAGAGGGTTAGTAGTGCTGCTGATAAGCTTTGATTAATGGTTTCTGTCCAGTGCTGAAATGCTGGACACTCCCACACTCATATTTGACAGCAGGACCATAACTTTTGTCCAGGTGGGATCAGAACTGTATCTCCCACTGTCTTAGCTCACGTTATTTGAGCTCACGTTTTTTGAAATTAATGACAGTTTATTTTAATCAAAGCACTTTTTTAATTTGTTCAATTCTCACGTGATTACTTCCATAAGAATAGATTTACTCTTACAGCATTGGTGGTATAGTGGTCAGCATGGCTGCTTCCCAAGCAGTTGACCTGGGTTCGATTCCCAGCCAATGCAAAAAAAAAAAAAACATTGGTCCTTACGAGGTTATTTTCTTTACTGGATGAAGGAACCTCAGCAATCTTTCTTTTTCATGTGTTTTGATTTCATTGATTTATTTATTCAGATTTATATTGTTGCTATTGTTTATTTTAATAAGTGTTATTTTTGACATCCACAACCATCATCCTTTGTGACGTCATTAATGACATCATCTGCTTCTGATTATGTGATGTTTTCTTTTAACATTTTTTTTTTTTAAGAAACACATTTTTTACTTCACAGCAGTGTTTTGTGGCTCGTTGGTCTACTAGTGTGATTCTCGCTTTGAGTGTAAAAGGTCCCGGCTTCAATTCCTGGTAAAGCACCAGGACTTTTCGCGCTTTGACCAGGATGACTGATTGTAGTGAAACACAAAATAAACATCAGCATAATGAATAAATGCTGTAAACCCACATGTACACTTGATAATCCTTCATCTCAAGACATCATGTAAAATGGAAGTTTGTGTCATTGAAAGAGTTTTACTTAAAGGGTGTTGAGGTGCTGCTGAAGGAGTTCTGGTTATTTTGGTGTGTTTCTCATGATTGTGTTACTGTGTTGTTCCTTGTTTTTATAAGGTGATAGTAGTGATGATATCAACTGTCTTCATCATCTTCTGACTCCGGTTGTGAAGCAGAAACAGAACTGTGATGTGTTTTACTTCCCTGTTTTCTCTGTTTTGTGGTCAGTGGTTCTGGGTTTTTCCCCTCCTGTAGTTTTACCTGATAGTCAGTGTAGTTAGAGCCATGAAGTCTTTTTCTGGCTCCAGGATGTTTAGGGCTTGATGTTGGTTTTCTGGTGGCCGCAGTGGTCAACTGTGCTGGTTTTGGTTCCCTCCTCGGCTCCCGTCTTGTGGACATTTTGTGATCTCTGAACATACCAGCGCACTTTTCCTCTGTGGTTCAGCAGGTTGTCATCTGTTTCTAAACCGTTTTATTGTTCCAGGTATTATCGACATCACTCATCGTTACATTCAGAAAATTCCTTGGTAACAGACATAAATCATCCACCAGGCCGTCAGGACGCTGAACACTCTCCCTGCTCTTCCATCCATCCATGAACTTGTTGTCTCAACAAGGTTTTTATAACAAGTTGAAGGCTTTCACCAGAGGCCCTGTGGCTTAGTTGGTCAAAGCATCTGTCTTGTAAACAGAAGATCCTGGGTTCAAATCCCAGCAGAGCCTCTGAGTCTTCTTGTTATGAGAGTCAAAAACTGCTGGTTATATTGTCTTCAACATTCTTTAATGGAGTCCTCACCTTCTCATCCAAAACTCTCTGACTCATTCAGTATTCCCCATCCTCAGGGCGTGTGTTTTAGATGTTATCTCTCTTTAATCTCCTCATACATTCTCCATCAAAGAGGAATTCTCCGTCAAAAGAGGAATTCTCCATCACATCCCAGAAGCATCTTCCCTTCATTTTGAATTGAGACACAATTCTTCAAAAAGAATTTTATTCAAAAGTGTTTAAATATTTTTAAGTGCATATAAGAATGTTATTCTACATAATAAAAGTTTATTTTCTATACATATTTCTTCACCTCTTGTGCAACAACTGATCCCAGGATTCACTTTTGGATGGAGAACTGTGAGACATCTTAGTAGGAGTTACGATCATGAAGAACCCGTCGTCTCTCGTTCAGCAGGAGGCCAATAAAAGTCTGTTTATACGGTTTATACTCTTTTTCTTTACAGGCATCAATGAATCCAAGGATGAAGTGGATTTCATCACTGAAAGTAAAAATCTTCTTTTTTTTAACATTTTTCTTCATTCTCATATTTAACCTTTGAATATATATTTGAAGGCTCCAGATTCCAGTCTTTTGTTGGTCAAATATCTTGTGTAAAAGGGGGAAACAATAATACAGCTGATAAGTGATGAGACCGTTTCTGAATTATTGTTGTCATTTATCTGGTTGTAAAATCAGGAAACTTCAGTCAGATACAACCAGCTGATGCTGTTGCACTTCCTCTCTTTGAAGCTGATATTTAACTTAACAAGTTGAACCAATATTTATAACCTCCCACGACCTGGTACAATTTTTCTTCTTGTTGCTTCGGGCCCCGTTAAGAAATTAAATATTTCGATATAGACAACGTGTGACGTCCACATATGTGCACCCCAGGTCTTGGGGGTTAAACTAAACTAAACTACATGATCTGATTTAAAAGGTTCTTTTAAGCATATTGTGAATGTGCTGCTAATTTCTGATAATTAACATCAAACTACAAGTTCAGGAAGTCATTCAGTTTTTCATCTTCTTTAACTTCAGTATCAGTTGTCTTCATCAGTGTCCACCTGAAAATGATTAAACATCAGGTTGACTGGAGAGAACAGAAATCTGCTTCAAGAGCAGTGATCCAGGGGGTTCAACCTCCCTCCAGTTTTGTTACAACACAAACTAACTTGACCAGCTCCATCTTCCAAAGTCACACCAGTGCTGACAATAGTAATAATGGAAACTGGAGTCAACAAGGGCCTTCAGCTGCTCTGGTACACAAATCCCTCCAACATGATCAGGTAGTGTTTTGAGGAGAGTTGGTCTACGTTCCTACCCCCACCTTTGGTCACGGGTAGCTGGTGGTGACAGAAAGAAAGAAAACTGCAAATACAAGCAGCTGAAACAGGTTTTGTTCACAGTGTTGGAGTGAGAAAAATGTAGTTATCCAGGCAGGACTCCGATTTAAAGAGTGATACCGAGTAGTGTGTTTGAGGCATCTGGTACTTCTGCTTGACACCTCAATCATCAGGAGCTGTTTGTAGTAGGAGCAACCAGGAGAAGGTCCCAAGGCAGGTCAGGAATGGAGATCCTCCTGGTGGAGGTGGAGTCGGAGGCTGTTAGAGGAAGGACTGGACCTCTTTGCTGAGTTTGTTCCCCTTCAACCTGAACCTAAACACATGAAAACAACCTAAAGAAGAACAGGAAGTATTCAAGGAAGTTTAGATTTATGTGTTTACATGTTAAGATGAATCCAATGGTGAATCAGATTTAAAACAGGAAATAAGGTCACTGCTGTTTAAAGACTATTTGAATATAACAGTTTTTACCATTAACAGTAAATGTTCTTTGGATTGTTCACAATGTCGGTTCTTGCAGACGATGGAAATACAAACCTCCTGACGGTGACTTTGGGCAGTCTGACTGTTTTCTTCACGTTGGTTTTTGTTGGCTCGGTTGTTCAAATCTGGAAGCTTCATGCAGGTAAATGTGACATGTGGTTTGTTGCACATCCTCATGTGTGATGTAACAAGTTCTGACCAAGAAAAACATATTAGTGTAGTGAGGTAAAAAACACGAACAACTATTTTTCAAGTCAGTATTGGAGTATAAAGGTGGTCAGACCAAATCAGAGCAAAAGTTCACTGCTTCTGATTGGCTGTTTACTTTTCTTTGACCATAAACATGATTTTCATTTAACAAGAGTGAATTTTAATACGTTACTTAAAAAGACTTAACAGCTATTAAAGGAAAAAAAGCTGATCTAATAATTATAAGAAACACCTGTGGCAACAGTTTTGTCAGTTTGTGCATTTCCACAGATGAGGGGCCTGGTGGTGAAGACCAGTTGATTCAGGGTCCAGTCCTGGTTGTTACAAGGTGGTGCAGATCTTTACATCTTACCAAACCGTATAAACAGACTTTTATTGGTGTCGTGCTGAACGAGATAAGACAGGTTCCCACTAAGATGTCTTATCTTAACAATATCTACATACTTTTGAACAACATTTTAACATATTGATTAACATTTTGAAGAATTGTGTCTTAATTCAAGATGAAGGGAAGACGCTTCTGGGATGTGATGGAGAATTCCTCTTTTGACAGAGAATTCCTCTTTCATGGAGAATGTATGAGGGTTCTTTGAAGAGGGAAAACATCAAAGACATTTACCCTGAGGATGGGGAATACCGATGGAGTCAGAGAGTTTTAGATGAGAAGGTGAGGACTCTATCCAATAATTTGGAAGAGAAGACAACCACCAGTTTCTGCCTCTCATAACAACACAACTCAGAGGCTCTGCTGGGATTTGAACCCAGGAACTTCTGTTTACAAGCCAGATACTTTGACGATAAAAACAGGGAACCACACAGCAACTCAAACATGAGAAACACACCAAATAACCAGAACTCCTTCAGCAATGCCTCAACACCCTTTAAGTAAAACTCTTTCAATGACACAGGATACCAGGAGGCAGAGTCAACATAGGTGCAGTATCTATCAGTATCAAAGTGTACAAGGAGCCGTCTTGCTGGTGGGCAGCCAAAGTCTCGTTACCTTGGTGATGGATCCTCTGCTCATTTATTTTATCAGTCTGGGGATGTAAAGTCCTTCTACTGCTCTACAAAAGTAGACCAGATCTATGCAGCAGAAGGCCTCACTGACCCACAAATGCCATTTGCAGACTTTGCTGGCACACTATTTTTTAACAGAGAGTTAGAAGCTGCAAAGCAGCACAAACCAGAAAGGTTTTGGAGGATCGGGGAAAAGAACAGCAGCATCCCACTGGGTCTGCAGGTTCTGCCATAAACCCCCTGAAACAAGGTCCAGAGAGTTCACACATACATGCTGGCTTCCCTGGAGGGGTGGGGAAATATATTTACTGCCGTGCCAGTATTTTCCCTCTATCAGGCAGAGGGAACGACTCAAGAAATGACTTGGGAAGAGTTCTCAGTCTCCCTTTAATGAGGTTGAAAAAGAGATGGGCAGCAGAAAAAGGACAGAGATAGCTCCATATGTTATCCAGAGATTCCTGGTTCTTATTGATACATTACATGATGAGAAGTTGAACTGTTCTGTTTGTTATGATGGTTACTGTCCAGAGTACCATTATTTTTTTTAACCTCATTTGTCTTCCTGGCTCTGTTTCAGTTTTTGGTTCACCTCAACTTCTCATGTTGCACAATGTATGAATGTAAAACGCCAAACCTTCTGCACAGACTTCCGGTAATAACTTAGCTGGACAGAAAACTTAATTTCTCCACGACTGCTGTACATTTATGTCCATCTTGTAACTTGTCAGCCCCCTCTAGTGGCTGTGAAGAGTCCAGGCATCTGCACAGAGTCAGAAACAGGTCT
>CM026220.1:13554331-13733108 GCA_014839995.1 Xenentodon cancila | reverse complement strand
ATTAATTAATGTATAGGTATATATATATATATATATGGACAAATACAGGATATATGTATATGCACATGAAACTAAAAAGCACAGGTGCACATGATTGTATCAGAGTATATTAATATGTATGAATAACTACTTACTGATGCACATGTATCTTACATACATAATGCTCCGAGGTCAACACACGGATCATTGCTGGGTGTATGTATACGGGTGTGTGTGTGTGTGTGTGTGCATTGTGCATTGAGGTACAAATTGAGTTGCTCTGTTTACAATGTATAAAGAATATGTACTAGGTAACAGCATACATGTCCACATATGTATGTGTATGTATGTATGTAGGTATTATATATGACTACTCAATACTGCCTCCAGCACCCCCCCAACGCTCAAACGATCAGAAATGTGATTGTAAATATGAAACTCCTCCTCCTTTTTCCTCTATTTTCCTCTATTTTCTTTTTCTTTTTTTTTTTTTTTTTTTTTTTTTCCTCCTTTTTTTGCTTATAACGACTGATTGTCTTGTGTCCACCTTTTACCCCTTAAACAACACATTATAAACTTCTTGACAAATATTACAACATAGACACCAAACTGCACCACCACTGTCTTGTCTCTTTCTTCTGCTCTCTCTCTCTCCACTTTCCACACCCGGTGACTATAGCCCTCCTCTGCAGAACATTTACACCCCTCTCTCCGACTCTCCCTTTACTTTTATCTTGTTTGATTTCTCCAGGGATCAATAAAAATATAAGTTTGACTGTTATGAGGGCTGGTGAAGGTAGCACACTTGCACACACTCACCCACACACACAAAACACCCTTGGTTACCAGATTAAAATGCATATATACAACTCCGGTTATACCAACATGGTATCAACCATAAATATATATGCAAACAAGGGTTTTAAAAAAAAAAAAAAAAAAAAAAAAAAAAAAAGAAATTTAATGCGGACTCACTCTGCTAACAGTGTGACTCTCAGCTGTACAGCTTAATAAACCTTATTAAATGGAGCTCTTGGGTACCATATTTATTTAACACAGATCATTCCCACATTCCCTTTGCGTCACAACCAGGATTCTACACGATTCTCAGCAGAGGACGAAGACCTGGTGACTGATCATCCTGAGGCAAAATTGTTGCAGCCCCACTGCCTTTGACGGACAATCGTGGACCGGGTTGGACCGCTCCATCTGAACCACTGCTGGAATCCTAAAGATGCTTCCCATGGAAGCGATCTGAACAATGATACAGTAAACAGAGCTCTCCTCTACCGTATTTATTTAACAGAGATTATTTATTTAACAATAACTAATTCCATCCTGTGATGAGACTCCAACATGACTCATCTATGGACCAACGGAGGACATTTGAACTTTGGAAGTGTCTAAAAGTGTATAAAAGCAACTGTTGTACAGGAGTCTTTGTTCAGTCACTGCAACCGTGTCATAAGACACAATCTACTGTTGACAGGAGGAGACTTCATGGCCTGTTTCCAACATTTATTTGGTCATAAAAACATTGCAGTCAGGTTCTATGGAAGCTGACACCAGGAATTGTTCCCCTTTTGCATCTATCGACAGTAGTTGTTGTTGATATTGATGGTTGATTTGTACGGACGAGATGGCAGCAACCAGACTGAGATTTATCTAAGTGTCTTAAAGACAAACCAACACTCATGTGACCACATCATAAACAGTTTAATATTGTTCAGTTATCCAAAAAACCACCTCACTGAGCTGCAGTCTGCACTCCAGATGCTGAAACAGCTTCGGACAGAGGAAAACAGCTGCTTATATTTGGTATTTTACAGAAATAAAGATTTGGAAGAAGTTGTATTCAGTTTTCTTGACTCACTGAATCATTAAGTAAGAAAATGAGAAGTGAAAACAAGGTTGCAGACGACGTCAGGAGGTTCTGTCCAGTTCTTCTCAGTCTAGAAACCATATAAGCACATTACTGTTGTGGATTTCTGCTTCTACTGACAAATGGACATAAACATCATCACAGTTCAGTTTAACACCAACAAGGCCGACCCCCGTGACCCTGAACATGAAGAAGCAGTTCTAGATAACGGATGGACCGTATTTATTTAACAGATAATTTCCACAACAATAACCATTTCTATCCTGTGATGAGACTCCAACACAGCTCATCGACGGACCAACGGAGGACATTTGAACTTTGGAAGTTTCTGAAAGTGTATGAAAGCAACTGTTGTACAGGAGTCTTTGTTCAGTCACTGCAACAGTGTCATAAGACACAATCTACTGTCGACAAGAGGAGACTTCATGGCCTGTTTCCAACATTTATTTGGTCTTAAAAACATTCCAGTCAGTTTCTATGGAAGCTGATGACAGGAATCGTTCCTCTTTTGCATCTATCAACAGTAGTTGTTGTTGATATTGATGGTTGATTTGTACGGACGGGATGGCAGCAACCAGACTGAGATTTATCTAAGTGTCTTAAAGACAAACCAACACTCATGTGACCACATCATAAACAGTTTAATATTGTTCAGTTATCCACAAAACCACCTCACTGAGCTGCAGTCTGCACTCCAGATGCTGAAACAGCTTTGGACAGAGGAAAACTGCTGCTTAAATTTGGTATTTTACAGGAATATAGATTTGGAAGAAGTTGTATTCAGAGGACGAAGAACAAAAAAAAACAAACCTCTTTTTCCAAAACAGTTTTCTTGACTCACTGAATCATTAAGTGAGAAAATGAGAAGTGAAAACAAGGTTACAGACGACGTCAGGAGGTTCTGTCCAGTTGTTCTCAGTCTAGGAACCATATAAGCACATTACTGTTGTTGATTTCTGCTTCTACTGACAAATGGACATAAACATCATCACAGTTCAGTTGGACACCAACAAGGCCGACCCCCGTGACCCTGAACATGAAGAAGCAGCTCTAGATAACGGATGGATCATTTGATTCATCTGGGTGGGAGTTCACACATAAACAAACACTCGACCACGACAGAAAACTGACAGTCCAGTAGTGGTGTCATGGTTGGAACAGGAAGTGGTGTGAATACAGACCAGGATGAACCCTGGCTGCTCACCAGACCTGTGCTCGGATCTGTCAGCAGCTGGAACGTCATCTGGGCTGATTGCACCTCAGTGGTTCCTCTCTGGTTTCATTGTTTGTCACATGTCACACCTCTATGCATTGGCGTTCCCACCATCCTGAGCATGACATCTTGGTTTCTTGTGTATGAGTACTTGTATGATTGTAGTTTATTACCTTTGTTTTAATTGTTTTTAATTATATGTATTACTTTTATTGTACTGTTTTATGTTTTATTTTAAATCTGCACTAGTATGGATATTTTTTTTTTTTTTTTTTTTATTGGTCAGTCTGGAATTTTCCTGTTCTTATGCTGTACAGCACTTTGGCTAAACTGAGGTTTTTTTAAATAGTGCTTTATAAATAAACTTGAATTAAATTGAATTGAATTGAACATGTGCAGCAAACTAACTGCAGTTGACACCAACTGAATGATCTCAGCTGAACTGAGCTGCAGAGAAACAACATGCTGGTGTTCACTGAGAAGCTTTGACGGGAAACAGACGGAAAAACAACATGTGGATCCTGGAATAACGGCAGCTTCCATCGTTAAAGGACCGGAAAAGGAAGAAGTTTCCAAGGAATCATTCAGAACCATTTGACAAAAATTTGATTGATGTGTTCTGATGAAAACAGAGACAGACATGTAGAGACTGAACTATCTGTCCAACAGAGACAGTTTCTCTGACAGGAGGAGACTCCTGATACTAAACTGAACACAGAGACACTGAAGAACCAGACCAGAACCTGAACCCAGGATAAAGAGGTTCAGTGAACGTGGTGTTGAAGGTGTGGAGGTGGATCAGTCTGTCAGAGGAGACGCTGTAGAAGGACAGAGTTCCAGCAGGAACGTCCACATACACGGCTACTCTGTCAGAGACTGAGGAAGAGGAGGAGGAAGATGTTACTCTGTTATTGTGCCAGACAGAGTACCGACCACGAGCAGAAAAGAACAGACTACAGGAATGATCGTTACGTCCAAACACACAGTCATCAGACTTTCCTTTTCTTCTGATTTTTCTGTAACTCACTGATATCTCAACATCTCCGCTCCTCTGGACCTCCCAGTAACAGCGACCAGTCAGAACTTCTCTACACAGCAGCTGATCCCAGTAATCAAACCTGTCTGGATGATCAGGATACGACTGATCCTCCTTCACACACGTCATCTTCCTGTTGTTGTCAGACAGTTTGATGTAGTTGTAGACTGTGTTGGTGTCGATGGAGAGTTGACAGGAATCTGATGGAGAGAACAAACACCACCCAGCTGCAGTTATTATTGATCTGTCATTGATCATCGATGGACTCATGAATGAGTGATGTGACAGTGTGAAGATGGTTGAACGTGTGAATGAAATCAAAACACACTTACACTTCCTCAGACCTGGTCTCAACCATCGTGGTCCAGCAGGCTCCACCCTGAAAGGAGGAGGGGGGTCAGACCAGCACAGTCTCTCTCAGCAAACATGGACATTTCATGGCTCTCACACACACATTGTTCTACACTGATGAAGGAACCGTCCCACACTCGGACCCATGCATCTCTAAAGTCCTGTCCTGTGGTCGTCACGTTCCAGCACAGTTTGAAGTGGTTCTTTTCATTTGGTTTCATCTGTGTTGAACCAGGAGGAGGAGGACACCACGTCCTGGATGAGTGAAGGTGCAGCTGCTGTTGTGCTGTGATGGGCCTGAAAACCTCACTGCTGTGGTTCTAGTATGTTTACTGAGTCATGACGCCTCACAGCTGTGAACTGCATCTATCAGCTCTGCTGCAGCACCAGATGAGCTGCAGAACTTGATCTGCTGAAAGACCTCTGGTCAAAGCCAGAGAGCCACAAAGATGATGTTCACAGCAGCACCGTGAAGAGTCCAGCACTCTGATGTTCTTCTACGTCCAGACGGCTACTGTTTCATCTGCGGAGAGAAGATGTGATCAGTGTCAGAGACTGACACCTCTGGAAAACATCCTGGAGATGAAAGTTCTTCTGATTCCAGCTGGGATCATTGGGATCCAGTGTTTCCAGTGGGACACAGGTGATGGGCAGTGATGACCAACATTAGACCTCCAGAGGCAGGTATCTGTGTGCTCCGTCAGTAAGGATCATATCAGTTATTGTGGAGTTCAGAGGATTGTTGAAGTTTGCTATGGTGGCTTCATCTACCAGCTGAAACACATCACGTTCCTCACGCTGTTCTTTGGAAGTGTCGGAGCTGTCGGAGAGCCACTCCATGATTATTATCTCAGAGGAAGCAGAAGCTGACAGAGCTTTACACAACGACAGATGTGAGTGACGGACAGAGACGTCCTCCTCCATCAGACACCGGGAGTCTGCAGCAGCTGTGTCCATACCTGAGTGTCCAGTCTCCAGCGTGGATCCTCCAGTCCAGCAGACAGAAGCTTCACTGCTGACTCTCCTGGATGGTTGTAGCTCAGGTCCAGCTCTCTCAGATGGGAGGGGTTGGAGCTCAGAGCTGAGACCAGAGAAGCACAGCCGTCCGACGTGAGCAGACAGCCTGACAGCCTGCAGACACACAACACAACACACATGCAGATACTCTGACAGAACTGCTCTGAAACTGAAGCTGACTCTGTCCTCGTGTTCACCTGATGGTGGCGCTGAAGGACCAGTCAGAGGATCAGCAGAAACCCTGGAATTCACCCCAATCAGACACATGTTGTTGGGACGTTTCAATCTGAACTAAACTGGTGGATGAACATCAACATACAGAGAGTCCCACTGCTGCTGAGGCCGACAGCATCCAGACATGGAGAGAGACGTGTGGAGAACATCATGTGACCTGGACATGTGACATCACACTCCATGGTTGACGTGTCTGTCCTCAACACTTTAGTTAGTTTTATAGTCAGATAAGTCAGCTGTGGTTAAAGGTCACGTTAATGAGGTTCATTTCAGGGAAATAAACATTTTACTTTGGGACTATTTTCTCAACCATACAGCATTCGTGTTTCCAGGGACGTCGTTTGGTCTGAAATGTTCATGAAAATCTTTTCCATGTTTTGGTTGTAGTGGTGATGCTGAACGCTCCGTCGATGCGTCATCATCAACTTCATTCTGGACCATCTTCCAGAGAAAGTCCACGTTCATCCAGATCCTGGTTTTCTCTTCTACCTTTCACTCAGCTGCACCACAGCGGTCCACCGAGACCTCATGGATGATGTCACATCATCGCTGCTGGTTTCAGCTCCACATAACAAACATGGAATCAATCAATTGTTCTCATGATGTTGATTTCTGTCACTTGTGTTAACTCTGAATAAAAGTTCAGCTCATTCATTGACTTGTTACCTTTCAATCATCAGAAATGGATCAATGACAGAATCTGAATTCATTTCAGGGAAATAAACATTTTACTTTGGGACTATTTTCTCAACCAAACAGCGTTCGTGTTTCCAGGGACGTCGTTTGGTCTGAAATGTTCATGAAAATCTTTTCCATGTTTTGGTTCTAGTGGTTAGAAGAAGAGACACTTCTACTGCTGAGGTTGGTCACCATTGGACACTAATTTGTGCTCCAGTTGGATCATTTTAGGGAAACTAATTCAGTATTAAATAGGAAACTTTTATTGATAAAGAAAAGATCAGATTAGAAAGGAGAACTTAGAGATGTTCACATGTGGACAAACTTGTTGATGTTCTTTAGTTAAAGAAAGAAAAAAACACCAACGATCACTGAAATAACTTGAAACTGACTAAAGTACAAATAGAAATGTATTTGGACTTGGTGGAGTCCTTCTCCTCATCATCACCAACACAGTTGTGATGACTGTCTGCAGGCTTCAACCCGATCTGAACCCAGTTACAACTATTACAATTCTCTCTCCAACAATCCTTCAACATCAACCACAGTTATAACAGTCAGCAGTTCAACACTTGAGGGATTCTGACCTGAGAGACTCCAGTTGACAGTGTGGACTCTCCAGTCCAGGACACAGTTTCTTCAGTCCTGAATCCTGCAGGTGGTTGTTACTCAGGTCCAGTTCTGTGAGACTGGAGGAATGAGAGCTGAGAACTGAGGACAGACCTGCACAGACCTCCTCTGAGAGGTTACAGCCACTCAACCTGCAGAGGAGAAAAAAGGGAAATATTTATGACTTTTTAACTCTTTTTTTAATTCAACAAATGAATAAATCATATCATTTAAATGAATACATGTAAAGTTTCCTGAGATGAATTATTGTTGAGAACTGGTCCTACATGAACCTGAACTCAGCTGAACAGTGAACTGAACTGATTTTCTCCATGAACACAACATTTGATTGTAATTAAAACAGATGTGTCTGTGTTTGTCCTCACAGAACTTTCTTGGAGGCTTTGACCACTGGCAGCAGCCTCAGGAGAACCTTGTCTGAAGCAGAGTATTTCTTCAGGTCAAACACTTCCAGATCTTCTTCTGATGACAGTAAGATGAAGACCAGAGCTGACCACTGAGCAGGAGACAGTTCATCTCTGGAGAGACGTCCTGACCTCAGGGACTGCTGGACCTCCTCCACCAGAGAACCTTCATTCATTTCATTCAGACAGTGGAACAGATTGATGCTTTTCTCTGCAGACAGATCCTCACTGATCTTCTTCTTGATGTATCCAACTGTTTCCTGATTGTTCTGTGAACTTCCTTGTTTTGGTTTCAACAGACCTCGTAGGAGAGTCTGGTTGGTCTCCAGCGAAAGACCAAGAAGGAATCGGAGGAACAAGTCCAGGTGTCCATTTGAACTCTGTAATGCCTTGTCCACAGCACTCCAATAGAGGCGAGTCTCTTTTCTTGCTGTAAACCATCTGAACCATCTGAACCATCTGTTTTTTTGTTCTTCCAGCAGGTTGACTCCAGAGTTGATGAAGGTCCGATGGACATGAAGAGCAGCAAGGAACTCCTGAACACTCAGATGGATGAAGCAGAACACCTTGTGCTGGTACAGGTGTTTCTCCTCTTTAAAGATCTGTGTGAAGACTCCTGAGTACACTGAAGCTTCTCTGATATCGATGCCACACTCTCTCAGGTCTTCCTCATAGAAGATCAGGTTTCCTTTCTGCAGCTGCTCAAAAGCCAGTTTTCCCAGAGACTCCATCATCTTCCTGCTCTCTGGACTCCAGTGTGGATCTGTCTCAGCTCCTCCGTCATACTTGACCTTCTTCAGTTTGGTCTGGACCACCAGGAAGTGGATGTACATCTCAGTCAGGGTCTTGGGCAGACCTCCTCCCTCTCTGGTTTCCAGGACTGTCTCCAGAACTGTAGCAGTGATCCAGCAGAAGACTGGGATGTGGCACATGATGTGGAGGCTTCGTGATGTTATGATGTGGGAGATGATCCTGCTGGTCTGCTCCTCATCTCTGAACCTCTTCCTGAAGTACTCCTCCTTCTGTGGGTTGGTGAACCCTCTGACTTCTGTCACCATGGAAACACACTGAGGAGGAATCTGATTGGCTGCTGCAGGTCGTGTGGTGATCCAGAGACGAGCAGAAGGAAGCAGGTTCCCCCTGATGAGGTTTGTCAGCAGCACGTCCACTGAGGTGGACTCTGTGACATCAGTCAGGATCTCATTGTTGTGGAAGTCCAGAGGAAGTCGACACTCATCCAGACCATCAAAGATGAACACAACCTGGAAGTCTTCAAAGCTGCAGATTTCTTTGGTTTCAGTGAAGAAGAGATGAACAAGTTCCACCAAGCTGAACTTTCTCTCTTTCAGCACATTCAGCTCTCTGAAGGTGAATGGAAACATGAACCGGATGTCCTGGTTGACTCTGCCTTCAGCCCAGTCCAGCGTGAACTTCTGTGTTAAGACGGTTTTCCCGATGCCGGCCACTCCCTTCGTCATCACGGTTCTGATTGGTTCATCTCTTCCAGGTGGGAGTTTCAGGACGTCTTCCTGTCTGATGGTGGTTTCTTGTGTTGTGTGTCGTCTTACTTCGTATCACAAACTCTGATTAAACCGATCAGTTTTACTGGTTGTATTTAAGTTTTTTTTGTATGTAACCCACTGGTCTGATTTCCAGTTAGGAGTAAAAGCCTTAGATTGCATTTACAGAACATGACCTCCGAGCACTCGATTAATGAGCTCTGCTTCGTCATTTGGAGTTTTTATCTGGTTAAACGTTGAAATTATAACAAAAAACCTATATTATGGATTCTTACTATAACTGCTGTAACAAGACAGATTATAAAATTGTTGAATTATAAAATTATAAAATTATAAATGTTTAAATTCTTTTAAATTGTGATTCTGTTCCTCCTTGCAGGTTGTTTGTGCATCACTCCTCCGCCCCGTGTCCCTCTCTACCATCAGTATCTACTCGTTTTGTCCTTTTCCCCGTCTTTATTCAGACTCTGACCTCCTAAAAAGGTTTTACTACACAGGCCTGTGTCCCACTAACTTTTCTTGAATTGAATTGAGATCAAAGTGTACCTCATCTCCATGCTTATGTTAGATTGATTAATAACTTTCTTGCATCTTGCCAAGATCTGCAACAAGATGCTTAAACACAAATGATGTCTCTTAAAAAAATCTAAGATAAACGGTGATTTAATGGTTGAAGCCTGAGATTTGTTATGAAATCTACATATCAACATTTTAATATCTCTTATCTGAAAACATACAAGGCAGGTCAGGGATGGAGATCCTCCTGGTGGAGGTGGAGTCGGAGGCTGTTAGAGGAAGGACTGGACCACTTTTTCTGTTTCTGTTTTATCATTATGATTTCACTCTAAACTACCTGATGTGGGTGAAGACCTGACTGTTGGAAGACTTTTGGATCAGACTGGTGAGGTCACCGCTGCGTTCAGTCACCAGTCTCACAGTCCAGTAATTTAAGAAATGTTTCACGTTTATACTCCAATACTGACTTGCTGAAGTTCCAAATACTGAAAACACAACAATAAATCATTGATAATTACTCAAATCTTCTTTAAACTGATTAAAAACATTGTCAAGATCTGCAATGTGAGGATCCTACCACTAAGGTAGATGCCTACATGGACCGTTCAGACCAGTGTTGAGGTGTAAATATTGACTTGATGTTTGGTCCTGGATGGTTGGAAAACTACCACCGTCTATCTATATATCACCCATATTCACAGAAGTTTAATTGGACTACCAAGGACAGTTACTATTGTATCCTATCTTGTACCTTTGACGGTGTCTCTATGTCTCTATTCTTTCTTATTTCTTGCTCTACCCGGCTGGCCTTCGGCAGGAGGGTCCCCCCTCATGAGCCAGGTCCTGCTCAAGGTTTCTTCCCTCTTAAAGGGGAGTTTTTCCTTGCCACTGTTTGGCTTAAGGTTTTTCTTCCACTAGGGGAGTTTTTACCTGCCGCTGTTTATGTAATAATTGCTCGGGGGTCATGTTCTGGGTCTCTGGAAAGCGCCTAGAGACAACTTGTGTTGTAATAGACGCTATATAAATAAAATTGAATTGAATTGAATTGAAAACTGACAGGTTCCACTGAGATTTGAGCTCAGATTACTTTGTCTTTGATGACGTTCCAAGGATACATGATAGTTAGTATTTACAACTTTGTGTATCTGATGCAGCATTTATCACATTTACTGTCACCTTTCTGTTTTCACCATCTTAACCAAACAACACAAACATTTTTATACCGTCATTGTATGACTGAACTACTTTTTTTAAATAAATTAATTGCACTCCTATAGTTTGTATATTTATTTTACTCGTTTACATGCTCTGCAAAGAGATTTAGTTCTGCTCTGTGGGTTTTGGTTTTAGTTGCTTTTACTGAACTGTCAGAAAGACCGAAAGTACTCTGGTTTTTGTTTTTTTTTTTCATTGTCAGTATGTGGTTCCTTATCTTATGTGGTTAATTACAAGGTAGAGCAGATTTCTATTCTTTTGTTCTGGGCATTAAAGTATCGACTGACCAACACCTACTCCCTTTTGTGGGTATAATTCAGGCGTAACTTTTGTAGGACCTGGGTGATGCCAGCATCTCCTCAAAAATGGTAGGACATTATTGAAGGTCACGGAGGTCAGACCTTTGTTTCTACTCAACCAATAAAGTGTCTTCCAAGATATATAGATTAGTTCAGAACTGGTGTTTAATAATATAAAAGATGAACTGTTGTTGATATTGATTTAATCTGCAGGGATGTTGCAGTGTGGAGGCAGAATCTCCAATAACCATGTCCTGCTGTCAAATATGAATGTGGGAGTGTCCAGCATTTCAGCACTGGACAGCGACTAATAATACAAGCTTATCAGCAGCACTACTAACCCTCTTCATCTTCCTCCTCCTCTTCCTTACAAAAACATTGTGCTGAAAAAAGAGACAAGAACAACAACAAAGAAATATAACAGGTTTATTCCCTCTTACAGACAAAGAGAAGAAGCTGCAGTTGTAGGTGGCTGAGCACTGCCTGCACAGAAGAGAGGTCAAATAATTGACTTGGTTATTTATTTTGCACATTGATCATATATGGCCAACAATAAAACATACCGTCAAAACATCATTAATCAGTTTTATTTTTTTTTTTAACCGTTTGGTAATGTGTTAATATCTTAAAGGACAGATAAATGTACAGAAAAGACAGAGTTTTATACATTTTTAAAATGTGGGACTGGATAAATACCAAACAGCGCCATCTGCTGTTTAAACTTAAATGAACGTTTTGCTTTAGTTCACAGTTTCGTTCTACAGAAAAAAACAGACCTGTTTCTGACTCTGTGTCTGGAGAAAATAAATTAAATAAAGTTCTTCTGAGAAGAAACTGCTTTGAATCTTCCAGTGGATCATCTGTTCTTTTCACTGGTTCAACTGGGTCGACTTGGTTGACTAAGATCAGGATCCTTTTACATGTGAGAAAAACAAAATCTACACGTCTGTCGCGCCCCGACTTTTTCTGAATATGTGCACTTTATGTTTTTTGAAATTGTGAACCTGTTAAAATCAAATAATAGATGAGTTGTGAGCACTTCTTCCTCCGCCGCCACAGCGGTCCTGTAGACCGCAGGTGGTCCCGGCTGCCTCTGAGCTCAACCAAACAACACAAACATCTGTATTCTGTCATTTTAGGACTGAATCACATCTTCAAATAAATTAACTGCACTCATGAAGTTCATTTATTTAGGCTCAATCATTAATCTTTAAAGATCCTCATGCAATCGTTCTCAACAGTCAGAATCTGACTAATAAAACTGGTGAAACAATTTACACTCATTTTATTTGGGTCAATTTTAACCACTACTGTTAATTACATTTAAACCAGCAGCTAAAACACATTAAAAATGAGTTAAATTCTATTTTACATATGAAACTTCTGAAATAAATTAGTTATATTCTAACTACTTTGTTTACATGTGTAATCAGAAGAACAAAGATATGGCATATTATGTTGTCACATTATTAATTTAAACATTTGTTAAAAAATGCAAAGTATAACCAATTTAAAGTTGTTATAATTTCGTGATGTGAAGTGCATATAGAAGATTAAGTAAAGATTTACTATTGTACAAAGATTGTATTGAACATTATGTGTGCTGTCCGTTTTGGAGACTTTTATTTTGAAATAAGAAGTTGAGTCGTTACAGTTCTTACTCGCAGTAACGTGACAAAACATTAGAGGTTGAAGCTGCGCGTGCATGTGGAAGAGCTCCCGTGTCTGGAGCAGCAAGAAGACCAGGAGACGGGAGAAAATTAAAGCACCCACCACCTTCGGGGATGTTTAGGATTATTATTTAGCTCATAGATATGAATCTAAAACTGTTATACAATAAGAATAACGATTTAAGTCAGTTCTCTTATTGTTTGTTTAGACAATTGCAAGTAATTGTTGTATTCTTTGTTATTCTTTTGAATTGTAAAGGTTTTCAACCTGAATTCAACCAACCTTTGGGCAGGCTTTAAATTGATATTATTTGTAATTATTTATATTAATTGATTTTAAACACAAAGTGCAAATTAAAAAGAAACAAGTTATGGCATGACGTTGGGTTTAAGTCAAAGTCAATAAAATTACAGTAAAGACACTGAAATGTTAGTATGATGATAGACATTATTGTTATGATGAACTGTATTGTAATAACGATGGTGAAATGTACAACAGTTTTTAAAGGTGTGTGACGGTCCTGCAGGTGTTCAGCTTATCGGTCTGGTTAAAGTGACCTGGTGCAAAGAAATGTGGTCCAGTTCTGCCAAAAGTGCCATCAGGAAGCTGAACACTCTCCCAGCTCTTCCTCTGTTTAAGAGCTGGGAGAGATGGAGCTGTCCTTCAGTCTAGATTTAACACCTTGATAAGGCATCTGCCTTCCTCCTCTTTAAGTCTGATAAGCAGTACGGGGGTCTTGCAGGAGTGTTTCCTGTGAGACCATCTGCTCTGTCTTTTAGGGGGAATATAGTTGTGACCCATGTGACGTTTCCTGGTTCAGAACATATAAAAACTTCTCCTCGTATTATAACACTAATTAATTTAATTTATCAATTTAATTAATTAGTAATTAATTAATTTAATTTTAATTAATCTTACTAATTCTCGTATTGTAACTTGTACATAAACCTTTGTGTTAAACTTGAAACTTTTTGCTTTCTCATTTGGATTCCAGTAAATTTCCACCACAGACATTTGTTTTTCCATATAAAATTTAAAAAAAAATTGACTTATTTTGTTTAATTACTGATGTATGAGTGTCCGATAGTTTGGAGGATAAACTAAATAACTGGTCTGAAACGGTGTTTCAACACTTCTGCTTCATGAGGTCGATACAGAGTCGAGCTCAAACCGGTTCAATCCAGACTCAGAATTCCACTAAAAATATGATTTTATTTGTATTATTTGTGTTTGAACCATGTAGTTAGTTTTCTAGTTTCCATGTGATCAACACGTTTCCAGCAGTTGTTTTCTTGTTGTTTATTGTCTTGTCGTGTAAAACTGAGTTTAAACTCCGCCCCCCAGTGGAGGCAGCCGCATCACGCTGAACGTGCACGAGGCAGCTGGACGTGCGCGCGACCGGCGGTGAGCTCATGGACAAAGTGAAAGTGAAACTTAAATAACGTATCTGACATAACGGTACCGAGAGGGTTGAAGCTGCCGGTGAGGTGAGACCCGAGGACGAAGGACAGCTGCTGTTAACCGGATCGTTACTTCAAACTTTATTTCACTCTTCAACTTTGTCTTTTGACTCAAACACGTGAAGGTAGAAACTTCTGCTCACTTCTGATTTACCTGCAGACTTTGATCAATTTTGTGTCTGAAGACAAATCTACATGATTGGTAGATGACAGTATTTTTATTGGTTTTATTGTTGATCAAAAACGCCGTGCTGAACAGTTGATGATCAGTTTTCTTCATAAAACAAACTTTGTGGTTTTTTTATTTCCTGGAGTGAAGCTGTCGTCTCCAGCATTAAAGTCAGACTGCTGCTTCCTGTGGAGCCTTTCAAAATAAAGCGTGGTTCCTGGAAGAAGTTGTTCTTTGCTGCTTGTGTAACTGTTGTGTGATGAGGCTTTAAAAGGAGGAAATGTGTCTCTGCAGGACAGTTTGACCTTTGAGCTTCTTCACATTTACAGTAACCAGACTGACGTAGAGGCCGAGTCTCCTTCAGCTTGTTCAAGATTTTCAACTTTGTGTTTCTGCAGTAAAAACTCTGTTGTTCACAGAAGTGTATGTTTTTAATCTTTGAACAGAGAACCAGAAAAGGCCCTGAGTGAAGCTTCAAAGCAGGTAGGATGAGCAGATCCGGCTGTAGAAGAGACTTCCTCAACCTCCCACTGTTTCCTGACTGCATTCAAGTGACACTGATATAAAAACAACAGAGAGGAGCAAACCAGTGCAGGAGCAGCTGGTCTTTGTACAACACCAGTGATGTGTGTTTCCTCTGCAGATGAAGGTGTGTGTGTGAGCTGATGTGCACGTGAATTCAGCAGAATGGACCAGTGTGAGGACAGAGAGGACGGAGTCCGTCCCTCTAAAACCCCTCTGTGTGGGGAACATGAGAGTCGGAGCAAAGCTCAGAGGTGAGACGAGCATCTCCAACTGTCCACGACTCTTCTGCATGTCAGAGCTGAAAACTCACATCAGCAAACGTCATTATTACAGGAATGAACCTGGACCTGGACCTGGACCTGGACCTGGACCTGGACCTGAACCTGGACCTGGACCAGGACCTGGACCTGGACCTGGACCTGGACTAGGACCTGAACCTGAACCCAGCTGTGTTTCCTTGAAGAGCGACAAGTCAATGAGCCTTCCTCTTGTATTTAAAGGAGACCAACATTCTGCTGTAAAGAGGTGAGTGTATCTAAACTCTGCCAATGATTTATGTTCAATACTTTTTAAATAGACTAAATATTTTTATATTGGATTATTTATTTTTCTTATAAACAGAAAATGTGAACTTTGAACTCTTTATTCTTCCATCAGGGTCCATCAGAAAATAGACTCTCTTGAACATGAATCCAGCTGTTTGTCCTTGAAGAGCGACGACTCAGATAAAAGATTTATGGACTTTAAAGGAGACCAACTGTCTTCTTCAGAGAGGTGAGATGTATTTAAATGTATTAAACGTATTTAAATCAGTCGTCATGTTGGGGAATGTCCACATGTTTCTTCTTGAGTAGATCCATGTAGTCCTGGACCCCTGTGGTCCTCCATCACCTGATGGTGATCTGAGCTTCCTCCTCATAGATCTTCATCTCCTGTCATGAGCTGTTTCCTCTGTTTGAAACATCTGGAGGTCTTACCTTCCAGAGGACTGATCCTGATGATGCTCCAGAGTTAATCAGCTGGTCTATGTCTCCATCAGTTGTCCATGTTCTAGATGTTGTTGTAACTTTTCTTGGAGCAGAATTGGATCTTGTAAATCTGTGAATCAGCAGAGCTCTCATTGAGGTCACATGTACGTTCTCAGTGGGACCAGCAGGACCAGTAAACCTTCACCACCACAGCCAGTCCTCTGATTGACTGTCCTCATCCAAACATGTCTTCATGGACCTTCAGCTTGTGTTTGTCTCTGTGTGGACAGACATGATGTGAGCTAATTCTTCATGATTCCTCCACAGAGTGGACCAGCAGAGCTCAGAGCCTCCCAGTGGTCCGTCTGTCCAGCAGCATCAAACACAGCTGGACTCCATATTTCTGGTCTGTACATGAACAACAACTGCTTCTCCATCTGTTCTGTTGGTCTTCATCTCCAGCTGCTCTTTGTAGACCAGTGGACTGTCAGTCTGTCCAACATGGATCTGATGTTTGTCTCCATGGTTTCAGTCTGATTGTGTCATTCATGTGGTCTTCTGTTCCAGCTGCTGGAGGACAACATTGTCATGTTTGTTAAGAACGAGCTGAAGAAGATCCAGAGGGTTCTGAGTCCAGATTACCCAGAATCCCTGGAGAATCTGTTGGAGGGTGAGGATGAAGAACAGAGGAGGAGCAGAGAGGAATTTGTGAAGATCACAGTGAACTTGCTGAGGAGAATGAAGCAGGAGGAGCTGGCTGAGCGTCTGCAGAGCAGTAAGATGATTTCTCTGAACATTTAATCTGCTGGATAAATGACCCAGAAAGTCTCAGGAGATGAACAACATTCACAGATCAGCCACAACATTAAAACCTCTGAGAGATGAAGTGAGGAAGCAGCACCCCCTACAGGAACATCCTCCCTGTACGGGACGGCAGTGGACCTCAATAAATATGTTTAACTCACCAACACCACCAGATAACTGGAAGATTTTAGTCCAGGTTTTCCTCTTCCAGGATACCTGGTGAACTCCAGATTGTGTTGATGGTTCTACAGATTATTGATCAGATCATCTTCCAGTGTTTTCAAATCCTAAACCTGGAAATTCCACTTCATAGAGACCCACAACAACATAAGAACACAACAACCCACAAACCCACACCCCATCTAGGCTCTACTGCCAACATCCTGGTCTTAGAAACTCCAGGACCCCCAGATGTTCTTGTCACGTCCACGTCCTGAATATTCAGAGGTGTTTTGGTGGTAAAAGTTATTCTAGTCAGTATTGGACAGCTCATTGTAAAGTTCTAGTTGATCAGTGTTGGTTCAAACCTGATTCGTTAGGAGAATTAAGTTGTTGAACTTTATAAAACACTAATTGTTTTTTTTTTTCATGTGTGTTCAGATGTTTCTGCTGCAGTTTGTCAAAAGCGACTGAAGTCTCAGCTGAAGGAGAAGTACCAGTGTGTGTTTGAGGGGGTTGTTAAAGCAGGAAACCCAACCCTTCTGCAGCAGATCTACACAGAGCTCTACATCACAGAGGGAGGGACTGGAGAGGTCAACCATGAACATGAAGTCACACAGATTGAAGCAGCATCCAGGAGACCAGACAGAGCAGAAACCACCATCAGACAGGAAGACGTCCTGAAACTCCCACCTGGAAGAGATGAACCAATCAGAACCGTGATGACCAAGGGAGTGGCCGGCATCGGGAAAACCGTCTTAACACAGAAGTTCACTCTGGACTGGGCTGAAGGCAGAGCCAACCAGGACATCCGGTTCATGTTTCCATTCACCTTCAGAGAGCTGAATGTGCTGAAAGAGAGGAAGTTCAGCTTGGTGGAACTTGTTCATCACTTCTTCACTGAAACCAAAGAAATCTGCAGCACTGAAGACTTCCAGGTTGTGTTCATCTTAGATGGTCTGGATGAGTGTCGACTTCCTCTGGACTTCCACAACAATGAGATCCTGACTGATGTTTCAGAGTCCACCTCAGTGGACGTGCTGCTGACAAACCTCATCAGGGGTAACCTGCTTCCTTCTGCTCGTCTCTGGATCACCACACGACCTGCAGCAGCCAATCAGATCCCTCCTGAGTGTGTTTCCATGGTGACAGAAGTCAGAGGGTTCACCAACCCACAGAAGGAGGAGTACTTCAGGAAGAGGTTCAGAGATGAGGAGCAGACAAGCAGGATCATCTCCCACATCAAGACATCACGAAGCCTCCACATCATGTGCCACATCCCAGTCTTCTGCTGGATCACTGCTACAGTTCTGGAGACAGTCCTGGAAACCAGAGAGGGAGGAGGTCTGCCCAAGACCCTGACTGAGATGTACATCCACTTCCTGGTGGTCCAGACCAAACTGAAGAAGGTCAAGTATGACGGAGGAGCTGAGACAGATCCACACTGGAGTCCAGAGAGCAGGAAGATGATGGAGTCTCTGGGAAAACTGGCTTTTGAGCAGCTGCAGAAAGGAAACCTGATCTTCTATGAGTCAGACCTGAGAGAGTGTGGCATCGATATCAGAGATGCTTCAGTGTACTCAGGAGTCTTCACACAGATCTTTAAAGAGGAGAAACACCTGTACCAGCACAAGGTGTTCTGCTTCATCCATCTGAGTGTTCAGGAGTTCCTGGCTGCTCTTCATGTCCATCTGACCTTCATCAACTCTGGAGTCAACCTGCTGGAAGAACCAAAAAATCTCCTTAGATGGTTTAAAACAAGAGAAGAGACTCTCCTCTATCAGACTGCTGTGGACAAGGCCTTACAGAGTCCAAACGGACACCTGGACTTGTTCCTCCGCTTCCTCCTTGGTCTTTCGCTGGAGACCAACCAGACTCTCCTACGAGGTCTGTTGAAACCAAAACAAGGAAGGTCACAGAACTATCAGGAAACAGTTGGATACATCAAGAAGAAGATCAGTGAGGATCTGTCTGCAGAGAAAAGCATCAATCTGTTCCACTGTCTGAATGAACTGAATGAAGGTTCTCTGGTGGAGGAGGTCCAACAGTCCCTGAGGTCAGGACGTCTCTCCACAGATAAACTGTCTCCTGCTCAGTGGTCAGCTCTGGTCTTCATCTTACTGTCATCAGAAGAAGATCTGGAACTGTTTGACCTGAAGAAATACTCTGCTTCAGAGGAGGTTCTCCTGAGGCTGCTGCCAGTGGTCAAAGCCTCCAAGAAAGTTCTGTGAGGACAAACACAGACACATCTGTTATAATTACAATCAAATGTTGTGTTCATGGAGAAAATCAGTTCAGTTCACTGTTCAGCTGAGTTCAGGTTCATGTAGGACCAGTTCTCAACAATAATTCATCTCAGGAACCTTTACATGAAGACGAATGCAGCGATGACTTTGATCAAGACTGTAGTGCAGCGATACTTAATGATCAGTAGTTGAATTAATCAGAAGTCATTTAAATAATATAATTTATTCATTTTTTAATGACATAATCAACTTTTAAATAACCTCATTACTTCCCATTTCTCTCCTCTGCAGGTTGAGTGACTGTAACCTCTCAGAGGAGGTCTGTGCAGGTCTGTCCTCAGTTCTCAGCTCTCAGTCCTCCAGTCTGACAGAACTGGACCTGAGTAACAACCACCTGCAGGATTCAGGACTGAAGAAGCTGTTTCCTGGACTGGAGAGTCCACACTGTAAACTGGAATCTCTCAGGTCAGAATCCCTCAAGCGTTGAACTGCTGACCGTTACAACTGTGGTTTATGTTGAAGGGATGTTTTAGGATTTTAAAGTGTGTTAGTGTGAAGTTCATGTGAAGGTCAGCTGGTCTGTTACGGTTGTAGCTGCTGCTGAAGTTTGACTGTGTAGACATTTATCTGCATAGAAGGACTTCGTCACCACTTCAGGTACCTCATCTCCAGGCTGGAGGCTGTCCAGCACGTGTCTCTGCAGGTCATAGGTCACACAGCAGGGACTGCAGGTCGGGTCAAAGGGAAGTACCTGCCACTGATGTCCTTCAGGAGGACGATGGGTCTGCAGATCCCACCACAGAAACATCAGCAGGGACTTATCTTCTGAGAGCAGCTTCTTCATTTGAATACACTCAACTGCAGACTCAGCTTAGGTCAAACACACAGACGTGTAACTCCAAAGACTGTCCATCACCACGGAAACAGCCAGCAACAGTCCTCAGGAAAGACAAACAAGTGTGAATTCAAACACTTTCACATTTTACCAGCTATATAAATAATATAATGATGGTGTATAATAAAGAGTTGTTTTTTGATGCACTAATATTGACAGCAGTTTTTATTCATAAATGTAAAAACACTCATGTAGACGTGAACTGTAACGAACAGCTCTGAGCTGCTGGCGGTGCAGCGATCTGATTGGTTAGTTCACCTGTCACTCAGCAGACCTTTGAACAGGGATGTTTTAGGATTTTAAAGAGTTAGTATGAAGTTCATGTGAGGGTTCATGTCTGACCTGCATTAGACATCAGTCACCGCGTTCTTTTGGAAAATCAGTTGGTTTCTGATGGTTTTACAGGACTAGTTGGACCAACAAGTTCAATTTATCAGTATTTATTAATATTCAATCATTATTTCTTTAATGACATAATCAACTTTTAAATGACATCAATATTTCCCTTTTCACTCCTCTGCAGGTTGAGTGGCTGTAACCTCTCAGAGGAGGTCTGTCCAGGTCTGTCCTCCGTTCTCAGCTCTCAGTCCTCCAGTCTGACAGAACTGGACCTGAGTAACAACCACCTGCAGGATTCAGGACTGGAGAAGCTGTGTCCTGGACTGGAGAGTCCACACTGTAAACTGGAGTCTCTCAGGTCAGAATCCCTCAAGTGTTGAACTGCTGACCGTTATAACTGTGGTTTATGTTGAAGGATTGTTGGAGAGATCCAATAATTGTAACTGGGTTCAGATCGGGTTGAAGCCTGCAGACAGTCGTCACAACTGTGTTGGTGATGATGAGAAGTTTCTATTTAATGGAGTTAGTCTGGATTGTACTGCAGAGAATATCAGGAAGTGTGAAAAGTTATTCCTGTTGCTCTGATCCATTTTATCCAAAGCAGCTGATGTACTTTGTCACTCCAACTTTACCCAAATTAATAGTAGGAGACTTCATCTTAACAGATAAAACTGCAGCAGTGTTGTTCTCACGTCTGCCTCTAAATCTTAATAGTTTAACGATTATAACGGAAGGATGTCAATAGCAGTGGAGCCAGCTGTTGCAGTAAACGGCCGGAATAACCGGAGGTCAGAGACTCAATTTAAAATCTGTCATAAGAAATACCAGGTAGCTGAATTTGTATATAAATAATTTAAATTTGATCTGACAGCTTGTGTTTTTGTGACCGTCCCGTTGTCCTCTTTTTCACTTGTCCTGTTTCAAATAAATGTTGAGTGACATTGGAGACTGGCTGTCTTTAAAAATAGCCACATTCCAGATTTTACTATTCACTGTCTTGAACTACATTAATGATCTTGACAACAGAACATCTGAAGTAGTGAATATTGTTTTTTTTCTTAAATATCACCTACATTGTTGTAAGTGGAGATACTTTGCCCCATATTTTGATCATTTATAAATGAATTTAAACTTTATTACTCCTCATTGAGACGTCTTAAATCTAAGTGTGGCAGAAGAAAATCCACAAATGTATCCGGATTCCTTTTGTCCTGAAAACCTGCTCCACTTTCTTTATCCACCTTTCACTGCTGTTTGTATTTTATTTACAGTCCAATGTCTTCAGTTCTTGTTTGTTTTGTTTTTAATTGCACAGTTCATTGCACCTCCACAAGATGTTGTTCTCTATTTTGTTGAATAAAATTACAAATAGAAATAAAAACATAAGCTGTGACCGGAGCAGGGAGGGGCTTCTGCACGAGTGCTGGGCTGCCTCGAGAGTATTTGATACGGGAGAGGAGCCCACGGATGCACCGGAGTCTCGCAGAGAAACCAGTAAAAAACGATTTGCGCTTTCAGACTAGAGTAGACAAAAGTTTCCAAAAAGACCTGAAAACGTGTCAGATTTGTCGTTAGTCACTTTTTTTAATAACAAGTATCTAGAAAGGTTTGAAAAGTTGCCAAATACAGTGACAAAGATGCTAAGTTGTTCCGGACAACCAGGTCAGGGGAAACTCCTGGTTCTGCTCTTGGACTGTCATTGTGCGGTGCTGGTGGGGGGCCTGGGTTCAGGTGGTTTTGGTGCGTTTGTGAATATGTATAAATATAAATATATAAAATACAGATTCATACTAGTGTTAACATACAACAGTTTGACATGATTTCTGATGGTTTTACAGGACTAGTTGGGCTAAGAAGTTGAATTTATCAGTATTTATATAAATTGTATAATTTGTTCATTTGTTGAATGTCAAAATCAAAGTTTAAACTACATAAATATTTCCCATTTCTCTCCTCTGCAGGTTGAGTGGCTGTAACCTCTCAGAGGAGGTCTGTGCAGGTCTGTCCTCAGTTCTCAGCTCTCAGTCCTCCAGTCTGACAGAACTGGACCTGAGTAACAACCACCTGCAGGATTCAGGACTGAAGAAGCTGTGTCCTGGACTGGAGAGTCCACACTGTAAACTGGAGTCTCTCAGGTCAGAATCCCTCAAGTGTTGAACTGCTGACCGTTACAACTGTGGTTTATGTTGAAGGATTGTTGGAGAGAGAATTGTAATAATTGTAACTGGGTTCAGATCGGGTTGAAGCCTGCAGACAGTCGTCACAACTGTGTTGGTGATGATGAGGAGAAGTTTCTATTTAATGGAGTTAGTCTGGATTGTACTGCAGAGAATATCTGGAAGTGTGAAAAGTTATTCCTGTTGCTCTGATCCATTTTATCCAAAGCAGCTGATGTACTCTGTCACTCCAACTTTACCCAAATTAATAGTAGGAGACTTCATCTTAACAGATAAAACTGCAGCAGTGTTGTTCTCACGTCTGCCTCTAAATCTTAATAGTTTAACGATTATAACGGAAGGATGTCAATAGCAGTGGAGCCAGCTGTTGCAGTAAACGGCCGGAATAACCGGAGGTCAGAGACTCATTTTAAAATCTGTCATAAGAAATACTCGGTGGCTGAATTTGTATATAAATAATTTAAATTTGATCTGACAGGTTGTGTTTTTGTGACCGTCCCGTTGTCCTCTTTTTCACTTGTCCTGTTTCAAATAAATGTTGAGTGACATTAGAGACTGGCTGTCTTTAAAAATAGCAACATTCCAGATTTTACTATTCACTGTCTTTACTACATTAATGATCTTGACAACAAAACATCTGAAGTAGTGAACATTGTTTTCTTGCTTAAATATCACCTACATTGTTGTAAGTGGAGATACTTTGCCCCATATTTTGATCATTTTTGAATGAGTTTAAACTTTATTACTCCTCATTGAGACTTCTTAAATCTAAGTGTGGCAGAAGAAAATCCACAAATGTATCCAGATTACCTTTGTCCTGAAAACCTGCTCCACTTTCTTTATCCACCTGACACTGCTGTTTGTATTTTATTTACAGTCCCATGAATTCGGTTCTTGTTTTTTTTGTTTTTAATTGCACAGTTCATTGCTCCTCCACAAGATGTTGGAATCTATTTTGTTGAATAAAATAACAAATAGAAATAAAAACATAAGCTGTGACCGCAGTGGCGAGGGGCTTCTGCACGAGTACTGGGCTGCCTCGAGAGTATTTGATACGGGAGAGGAGCCCACGGATGCACCGGAGTCTCGCAGAGAAACCAGTAAAAAACGATTTGCGCTTTCAGACTAGAGTAGACAAAAGTTTCCAAAAAGACCTGAAAACGTTTCAGATTTGTCGTTAGTCACTTTTTTTAATAACAAGTATCTAGAAAGGTTTGAAAAGTTGCCAAATACAGTGACAAAGATGCTAAGTTGTTCCGGACAACCAGGTCAGGGGAAACTCCTGGTTCTGCTCTTGGACTGTCATTGTGCGGTGCTGGTGGGGGGCCTGGGTTCAGGTGGTTTTGGTGCGTTTGTGAATATGTATAAATATAAATATATAAAATACAGATTCATACTAGTGTTAACATACAACAGTTTGACATGATTTCTGATGGTTTTACAGGACTAGTTGGGCTAAGAAGTTGAATTTATCAGTATTTATATAAATTGTATAATTTGTTAATTTGTTGAATGTCAAAATCAAAGTTTAAACTACATAAATATTTCCCATTTCTCTCCTCTGCAGGTTGAGTGGCTGTAACCTCTCAGAGGAGGTCTGTGCAGGTCTGTCCTCAGTTCTCAGCTCTCAGTCCTCCAGTCTGACAGAACTGGACCTGAGTAACAACCACCTGCAGGATTCAGGACTGAAGAAGCTGTGTCCTGGACTGGAGAGTCCACACTGTAAACTGGAGTCTCTCAGGTCAGAATCCCTCAAGTGTTGAACTGCTGACCGTCATAACTGTGGTTTATGTTGAAGGATTGTTGGAGAGAGAATTGTAATAATTGTAACTGGGTTCAGATCGGGTTGAAGCCTGCAGACAGTCGTCACAACTGTGTTGGTGATGATGAGGAGAAGTTTCTATTTAATGGAGTTAGTCTGGATTGTACTGCAGAGAATATCTGGAAGTGTGAAAAGTTATTCCTGTTGCTCTGATCCATTTTATCCAAAGCAGCTGATGTACTCTGTCACTCCAACTTTACCCAAATTAATAGTAGGAGACTTCATCTTAACAGATAAAACTGCAGCAGTGTTGTTCTCACGTCTGCCTCTAAATCTTAATAGTTTAACAATTATAACGGAAGGATGTCAATAGCAGTGGAGCCAGCTGTTGCAGTAAACGGCCGGAATAACCGGAGGTCAGAGACTCATTTTAAAATCTGTCATAAGAAATACCTGGTGGCTGAATTTCTACATAAATAATTTAAATTTGATCTGACAGGTTGTGTTTTTGTGACTGTCCCGTTGTCCTCTTTTTCACTTGTCCTGTTTCAAATAAATGTTGAGTGACATTAGAGACTGGCTGTCTTTAAAAATAGCAACATTCCAGATTTTACTATTCACTGTCTTTACTACATTAATGATCTTGACAACAAAACATCTGAAGTAGTGAACATTGTTTTCTTGCTTAAATATCACCTACATTGTTGTAAGTGGAGAGACTCTGCCCCATGTTTTGATCATTTTTGAATGAGTTTAAACTTTATTACTCCTCATTGAGACTTCTTAAATCTAAGTGTGGCAGAAGAAAATCCACAAATGTATCCAGATTACCTTTGTCCTGAAAACCTGCTCCACTTTCTTTATCCACCTTACACTGCTGTTTGTATTTTATTTACAGTCCCATGAATTCGGTTCTTGTTTTTTTTGTTTTTAATTGCACAGTTCATTGCTCCTCCACAAGATGTTGGACTCTATTTTGTTGAATAAAATAACAAATAGAAATAAAAACATAAGCTGTGACCGCAGTGGCGAGGGGCTTCTGCACGAGTACTGGGCTGCCTCGAGAGTATTTGATACGGGAGAGGAGCCCACGGATGCACCGGAGTCTCGCAGAGAAACCAGTAAAAAACGATTTGCGCTTTCAGACTAGAGTAGACAAAAGTTTCCAAAAAGACCTGAAAACGTTTCAGATTTGTCGTTAGTCACTTTTTTTAATAACAAGTATCTAGAAAGGTTTGAAAAGTTGCCAAATACAGTGACAAAGATGCTAAGTTGTTCCGGACAACCAGGTCAGGGGAAACTCCTGGTTCTGCTCTTGGACTGTCATTGTGCGGTGCTGGTGGGGGGCCTGGGTTCAGGTGGTTTTGGTGCGTTTGTGAATATGTATAAATATAAATATATAAAATACAGATTCATACTAGTGTTAACATACAACAGTTTTGACATGATTTCTGATGGTTTTACAGGACTAGTTGGGCTAAGAAGTTAAATTTATCAGTATTTATATAAATTGTATAATTTGTTCATTTGTTGAATGTCAAAATCAAAGTTTAAACTACATAAATATTTCCCATTTCTCTCCTCTGCAGGTTGAGTGGCTGTAACCTCTCAGAGGAGGTCTGTGCAGGTCTGTCCTCAGTTCTCAGCTCTCAGTCCTCCAGTTTGACAGAACTGGACCTGAGTAACAACCACCTGCAGGATTCAGGACTGAAGAAGCTGTGTCCTGGACTGGAGAGTCCACACTGTAAACTGGAGTCTCTCAGGTCAGAGTCCCTCAAGTGTTGAACTGCTAACCATTATAACTGTGGTTTATGTTGAATCAAAGGGGATGGTACCGACTGTCCAGACCTCTGCAGCTGCTGCACCTTGTGACGGCGCTGCAGTCTGTAGTCCTGAGCCGGTAGTTCAGAGTATCTGAGTGACGGTGCCACTGCAAACCCAGCCAGAACCTTGTCCATTCTTCTCAGCATGACTGAGCCACAGCTCACAGCCAGTGGATCCTGGTTCTGAGGGGAGGTGACTGATGACGTGTGGCTCGTTACTCTCTCGCTGCCGTAACTCAAAGCCTCCAGTGGCTACGTGGTGTTCAGCTGGTCTGTTACGGTTGTAGCTGCTGCTGAAGTTTGACTGTGTAGACATTTATCTGCATAGAAGGACTTCGTCACCACTTCAGGTACCTCATCTCCAGGCTGGAGGCTGTCCAGCACATGTCTCTGCAGGTCATAGGTCACACAGCAGGGACTGCAGGTGGGGTCAAAGGGAAGTACCTGCCACTGATGTCCTTCAGGAGGACGATGGGTCTGCAGATCCCACCACAGGAACCTCAGCAGGGACTTATCTTCTGAGAGCAGCTTCTTCATTTGAATACACTCAACTGCAGACTCAGCTTAGGTCAAACACACAGACGTGTAACTCCAAAGACTGTCCATCACCACGGAAACAGCCAGCAACAGTCCTCAGGAAAGACAAACAAGTGTGAATACAAACACTTTCACATTTTACCAGCTATATAAATAATATCATGATGGTGTGTAATAAAGAGTTGATAGTTGATGCACTAATATTGACAGCAGTTTTTATTCATGAATGTAAAAACACTCATGTAGACGTGAACTGTAACGAACAGCTCTGAGCTGCTGGAGGTGCAGCGATCTGATTGGTTAGTTCACCTGTCACTCAGCAGACCTTTGAACAGGGATGTTTTAGGATTTTAAAGTGTGTTAGTGTGAAGTTCATGTGAGGGTTCATGTCTGACCTGCATTAGACATCAGTCACCGCGTTCTGTTGGAGAACCAGTTGGGTTCTGATGGTTTTACAGGACTAGTTGGACCAACAAGTTGAATTTATCAGTATTATTAAAATCAAATTAGTATTTATTTATTTATTTATTTAATGACATAATCAACTTTTAAATAACCTCAATATTTCCCTTTTCTCTCCTCTGCAGGTTGAGTGACTGTAACCTCTCAGAGGAGGTCTGTGCAGGTCTGTCCTCAGTTCTCAGCTCTCAGTCCTCCAGTCTGACAGAACTGGACCTGAGTAACAACCACCTGCAGGATTCAGGACTGAAGAAGCTGTGTCCTGGACTGGAGAGTCCACACTGTAAACTGGAGTCTCTCAGGTCAGAATCCCTCAAGTGTTGAACTGCTGACCGTTATAACTGTGGTTGATGTTGAAGGATTGTTGGAGAGAGAATTGTAATAATTGTAACTGGGTTCAGATCGGGTTGAAGCCTGCAGACAGTCGTCACAACTGTGTTGGTGATGATGAGGAGAAGGGCTCCACCAAGTCCAAATACATTTCTATTTGTACTTTAGTCAGTTTCAAGTTATTTCAGTGATCGTTGGTGGTTTTTTTATTTCTTTAATTGAAGAGCATCAACAAGTTTGTCCACATGTGAACATCTCTAAACTCTCCTTTCTAATCTGATCTTTTCTTTATCAATAAAAGTTCTCAAATAAGACTTTTATGTCAGACTTTGAAATGTTTCCTATTTAATATTGAATTAGTTTCCTAAAATGATCCAACTGGAGCACAAATAAGTGTCCAATGGTGACCAACCTCAGCAGCAGAAGTGTCTCTTCTTCTAACCTGGACTCAGTCTGTCTGGACGTCAACAAGGTTCTGGACTGATTCAGATTCTGTCATTGATCCATTTCTGATGATTGAATGGTAACAAGTCAGTGAACGAGCTGAACTTTTATTCAGAGTTAACACAAGTGACAGAAATCAACATCATGAGAACAATTGATTGATTCCATGTTTGTTATGTGGAGTTGAAACCAGCAGCGATGATGTGACATCATCCATGAGGTCTCGGTGGACCGCTGTGGTGCAGCTGAGTGAAAGGTAGAAGAGAAAACCAGGATCTGGATGAACGTGGACTTTCTCTGGAAGATGGTCCAGAATGAAGTTGATGATGACGCATCAACGGAGCGTTCAGCATCACCACTAGAACCAAAACATGGAAAAGATTTTCATGAACATTTCAGACCAAACGACGTCCCTGGAAACACGAACGCTGTTTGGTTGAGAAAATAGTCCCAAAGTAAAATGTTTATTTCCCTGAAATGAACCTCATTAACGTGACCTTTAACCACAGCTGACTTATCTGACTATAAAACTAACTAAAGTGTTGAGGACAGACACGTCAACCATGGAGTGTGATGTCACATGTCCAGGTCACATGATGTTCTCCACACGTCTCTCTCCATGTCTGGATGCTGTCGGCCTCAGCAGCAGTGGGACTCTCTGTATGTTGATGTTCATCCACCAGTTTAGTTCAGACTGAAACGTCCCAACAACATTTGTCTGATTGGGGTGAATTCCAGTGTTTCTGCTGATCCTCTGACTGGTCCTTCAGCGCCACCATCAGGTGAACACGAGGACAGAGTCAGCTTCAGTTTCAGAGCAGTTCTCTCAGAGTATCTGCATGTGTGTTGTGTTGTGTGTCTGCAGGCTGTCAGGCTGTCTGCTCACGTCGGACGGCTGTGCTTCTCTGGTCTCAGCTCTGAGCTCCAACCCCTCCCATCTGAGAGAGCTGGACCTGAGCTACAACCATCCAGGACGGTCAGCAGTGAAGCTTCTGTCTGGACTGGAGGATCCACGCTGGAGACTGGACACTCTCAGGTATGGACACAGCTGCTGCAGACTCCCGGTGTCTGATGGAGGAGGACGTCTCCGTCCTTCACTCACATCTGTCGTTGTGTAAAGCTCTGTCAGCTTCTGCCTCCTCTGAGATAATAATCATGGAGCGGCGCTCCGACAGCTCCGACACTTCCAAAGAACAGCGTGAGGAACGTGGTGTGTTTCAGCTGGTAGATGAAGCCACCAGAGCAAACTTCAACAATCTTCTGAACTCCACAATAACTGAGATGATCCTTACTGACGGAGCACACAGATACCTGCCTCTGGAGTTCTGATGTTGGTCATCACTGCCTATCACCTGTGTCCCACATGAAAAACACTGGATCCCAATGATCCCAGCTGGAATCAGAAGACCTTTCATCTCCAGGATGTTTCCAGAGGTGTCAGTCTCTGACACTGATCACATCTTCTCTCTGCAGATGAAACAGTAGCCGTCTGGACGTAGAAGAACATCAGAGTGCTGGACTCTTCACGGTGCTGCTGTGAACATCATCTTTGTGGCTCTCTGGCTTTGACCAGAGGTCTTTCAGCAGATCAAGTTCTGCAGCTCATCTGGTGCTGCAGCAGAGCTGATAGATGCAGTTCACAGCTGTGAGGCGTCATGACTCAGTAAACATACTAGAACCACAGCAGTGAGGTTTTCAGGCCCATCACAGCACAACAGCAGCTGCACCTTCACTCATCCATGACGTGGTCTCCTCCTCCTCCTGGTTCAACACAGATGAAACCAAATGAAAAGAACCACTTCAAACTGTGCTGGAACGTGACGACCACAGGACAGGACTTTAGAGATGCATGGGTCCGAGTGTGGGACGGTTCCTTCATCAGTGTAGAACTATGTGTGTGTGAGAGCCATGAAATGTCCATGTTTGCTGAGAGAGACTGTGCTGGTCTGACCCCCCTCCTCCTTTCAGGGTGGAGCCTGCTGGACCACGATGGTTGAGACCAGGTCTGAGGAAGTGTAAGTGTGTTTTGATTTCATTCACACATTCAACCATCTTCACACTGTCACATCACTCATTCATGAGTCCATCGATGATCAATGACAGATCAATAATAACTGCAGCTGGGTGGTGTTTGTTCTCTCCATCAGATTCCTGTCAACTCTCCATCGACACAAACACAGTCTACAAACGCATCAAACTGTCTGACAACAACAGGAAGATGACATGTGTGAAGGAGGATCAGTCGTATCCTGATCATCCAGACAGGTTTGATGTCTATCGTCAGCTGCCGTGTGAAGAAGTTCTGACTGGTCGCTGTTACTGGGAGTTCCAGAGGAGCGGAGATGTTTGTATATCAGTGAGTTACAGAAGAATCAGAAGGAAAGGAAACTCTGTTGACTGTGTGTTTGGACGGAACGATCATTCCTGGAGTCTGGACTGTTCTGGTGATGGTCGGTACTCTGTCTTGCACAATAACAGAAGAACATCTTCCTCCTCCTCTTCCTCAGTCTCTGACAGAGTAGCCGTGTATGTGGACATTCCTGCTGGAACTCTGTCCTTCTACAGCGTCTCCTCTGACAGACTGATCCACCTCCACACCTTCAACACCACAGTTCACTGAACCTCTTTATCCTGGGTTCTGGGTTCTGGTCCAGGTCTGGTTCTTCAGTGTCTCTGTGTCCAGTTTAGTATCAGGAGTCTCCTGTCAGAGAAACTGTCTCTGTTGGACAGATAGTTCAGTCTCTACATGTCTGTCTCTGTTTTCATCAGAACACATCAATCAAATGTTTGTCAAACGGTTCTGAATGATTCCTTGGAAACTTCTTCCTCTTCCGGTCCTTTAACGATGGAAGCTGCCGTTATTCCAGGATCCACATGTTGTTTTTCCGTCTGTTTCCCGTCAGAGCTTCCCAGTGAACACCAGCATGTTGTTTCTCTGCAGCTCAGTTCAGCTGAGATCATTCAGTTGGTGTCAGCTGCAGTTAGTTTGCTGCACATGTGACAAACGGTGACATCAGAGAGGAACCACTGAGCTGCAATCAGCCCAGATGACGTTCCAGCTGCTGACAGATCCGAGCACAGGTCTGGTGAGCAGCCAGGGTTCATCCTGGTCTGTATTCACACCACTTCCTGTTCCAACCATGACACCACTACTGGACTGTCAGTTTTCTGTCGTGGTCGAGTGTTTGTTTATGTGTGAACTCTCACCCAGATGAATCAAATGATCCATCCGTTATCTAGAACTGCTTCTTTATGTTCAGGGTCACAGGGGTCGGCCTTGTTGGTGTTCAACTGAACTGTGATGATGTTTATGTCCGTTGGTCAGTAGAAGCAGAAATCAACAACAGTAATGTGCTTATATGGTTCCTAGACTGAGAAGAACTGGACAGAACCTCCTGACGTCATCTGTAACCTTGTTTTCACTTCTCATTTTCTCACTTAATGATTCAGTGAGTCAAGAAAAACTGTTTTGAAAAAGGATGGGTTTTTTTTTGGTTTCTTTTGTGCTTTGTTCACTGAATACAACTTCTTTGAAATCTGTATTTCTGTAAAATGTCAAATATAAGCAGATGTTTTACTCTGTCCAAAGCTGTTTCAGCATCTGGAGTGCAGACTGAAGCTCAGTGAGGTGGTTTTGTGGATAACTGAACAATATTAAACTGTTTATGATGTGGTCACATGAGTGTTGATTTGTCTTTAAGACACTTAGATAAATCTCAGTCTCGGTTGCTGCCATCTCGTCTGTACAAATCAACCATCAATATCAATGCCAACTACTGTTGATAGATGCAAAAGGGCAACAATTCCTGGTGTCAGCTTCCATAGAACCTGACTGGAATGTTTTTATGAGCAAATAAATGTTGGAAACACACCATGAAGTCTCCTCTTGTCGACAGTAGATTGTGTCTTATGACACTGTTGCAGTGACTGAACAAAGACTCCTGTACAACAGTTGCTTTTATACACTTTTAGACATTTCCAAAGTTCAAATGTCTTCTGTTGGTCCATAGATGAGCCATGTTAGAGTCTCATCACAGGATGGAAATAGTTATTCATTTTGTTTTATCCTCCAACTTCAAAATTAATTTAATTAATTAATTAATTAATTAAAGTCATTTTGCTGCAAACATTTAGTTCCTGTAAAGCCTTTATGTGCTGTACAGCATCGACGGCGCCTTTCCAGATGTGTAAGCTGCCTATGTCAGAGGCATTAATGCAGGCCTGTACCATCAGAGATGCAGCTGTTTTACATTCAGCCTTTAGGCGATGCACACCAGCATGGTGAATACTGACATCTAGTGGTGACTCACATGTGTTGCAGACATTTGTCTTTGCTGGACAAAGAAGCTGCAGACGAGTCTGGAGGAGTTGAAGGTTTCTCTTGGAAGTCTGTATATAAAGTCTGTCATGTTTGTATTCTAACTACTTTGTTTACATATGTAAATACTGAAATAAATTAGTTAGTGAGTATCCCACCAGTCAGAGGGTGGGACTGCAGGTCAGTGGATCATGTTGGTGTTTATTAAAATAGACAATAGCAACAACATAAATCTGAATAAATAAATCAATGAAATCAAAACATATGAAAAAGAAAGACTATTGAAAGACTATTGAGGTTCCTTCATCCAGTAAAGAAAATAATCTAATAAGGACCAACTTTTTCTTGCATTGACTGGGAATCGAACCCAAGTCAACTGGTTGGGAAGCAGCCATGCTGACCACTATACCACCAATGCTGTAAGTGCAAATCTGAAATTGTGATAACATGGAAACATAATTGATGAAGGACATTGTTTGTAATGTCCCCAGGGGTCAGTATTGGGACCTAAAGTCTCTATTTGATATATAAATGAGATATGCAAAGTGTCAAAAGTACTGCACTTTGTTCTGTTTGCTGATGATACAAATATTTTCTGTGAAAAAGAGAATTTACAGCAGCTTATAGATGTAATCATTTTTAGAATTGAACAAATTAAAAACGTGCTATGATATAAATAAACTATCATTGATTTCAAATAATGTGAGCTAAGATAGTGGGAGATACAGTTCTGATCCCACCTGGAAAAAGTTATGGTCCTGCTGTCAACTACGAGTGTGTGAGCGTCCAGCATTTCAGCACTGGACAGCAACCATTAATACAAGCTTATCAGGAGCACTACTAACCCTCTTCATCTTCCTCCTCCTCTTCCTTACAAAAACATTGTGCTGAAAAAAGAGATATTTTTGACAGATCAAAAGAACAAGGAACTATAACAGGTCTAGGTGTAGGTGGCTGAGCACTGCCTGCACAGAAGAGAGGTCAAATAATTGATTTGGTTATTTTTTTTTTGCATATTGATCATATATGGCCAACAATAAGACATACTGTCAAAACATAATTCATAGTTTTTACTTAATTTTTAACACGTTAACCATTTGTTAACGTCTTAATATGTTAAATGATAGATAAATGAAGAGAAAAGACAAAGTTGTGGACAGTTTTTAAATATGGGATTGGATAAATACCAGACTGAACAGAAACAGAGAAAATTCAACCAGGTGAGTGTTTTACAGCAGAACCAGGACCCACCCTGCTCATCGATGTAACTTTAGTGGACAGCTGCTCCTTGTCAGTGATAAAGTGGCAGGTGACTGCCAGATGTGTGTCCATGTGTGTTCTTCATGAACTACAGCACATGTGTCAGAGCCTCGGGTGTCACAAGGACGTCACTAAATTCAGGACTGTTCCAGACGCAGACTTAACCGTCTGAAGATGGACCACACGTGTCAGCAGCCCACTGATCCACGAAGTGAGACTGAGTCCGTTGGTTCTCAAAACACACTGAAAAAAAATCAGAAAGATGTTTGTCTTCAGGAAATAAGAGCCATCACAGAGAATGATGCTGCAAAGATGCAGCAGAGATGCAGAAGGACAAAGATCCAACAGAAGAACATATTACATTAATAAGATTTGTTGAACAATGGAGCAGAAACTCATCCTTTTAAAAACAAGATGCATGCTCCAAAACTCCTGTCCTGAGTATCTTTTACTCCCAGATTTTGTATTTGAGTTATAGACAGTATTTTAAAATATTTTATTCAAAAGAAGAAATATATTTTCATTAAATAGCTAAAACTGATATCCTTATGAAGCTGATCTAATTCAAAGTTCAGCTCTGAAGATGTTTGTTAGTTATTTACGATCAGTAAAAGGTTTTCACAGCTTCTCCAAATCAGATATGATGGTTGACATGAGTAGAGATCAGGTCTCTTCAGTCAGTTACTTTGTTGAAATGTTCAACTCAACAATTAGAAATTATTCCACCATATTAAGACATATTAACAAGTTATGTTTTTTTATATCAAATTTGGAAATCAAAGCAAATCAATGCTCATTGAAACAGAACACAGAAGAGGGCGCTGTTGCTGCATTTGGTAAAAGGCACATGTTATCTTGGTCTTGAGCCAATCAGTTCCCTCAATCAGATGCATATGGATCTAAATACTTACTTGGTCATGTAGCCTTGGAACGTCATCAAAGAAACATGATGTCACTGATGACATCACAGAACGGTGCATCAGGAAGTTCTACACAGCACTCATTAAAGTGCTCTAAACAGAATGTTTGGGTCTTTCCTTACTCTTTTCACAAACAGCTGCATGAACTCCTCCAGTCAACGTGCTTTGAGTCAGTTTGAAGATAACTGGCAGCTGCATGTGTGATGTTTTCCATGTTTGCACCGCAAAGATCCATCAGAACTGTGAGAGAAATATTATATTCACATAGTACTAGTTTGAATCACTTATCCCACTAAGCAGTTTAAACATTGTCTGAACTTAATATGACCCTAAGTAAGCATGTTTTAGGTACAAGCCTGTTCTTTGTCTTTTTACTATGTAGCCTGTGTTAAATTTATGTCAGGCATAACAGACTCTCTGTTTCTCACACTCTTAAAATTTACACCCTGACAAGGTACCCACTTTACTCCTCCTCTTAAGTCTGATAAGCAGTAAGGGAGTCTTGCAGAAATATTTCAACTGAGACAATCTGCTCTGCCATTTTGAGCAGCTACACAGCTGTAACTCATGTGATGTTTTGTAGTTTGGAACATATAAAAACCTGTCTCTTCTTCATCACGGCAGAACTCTCCTAGCGAGACTTCTCTGCACGTCTGATCAACGTGTATCTTGTAAATAAACTTTTGTGTTAAACTTGAAACTGTTTACTCTCTCATTGGATTCCAGAAAATTTCCACCACAATTTCATGACAAAGGAGCATACGCTGGGCAGCAGGTGCGCGCCCATTCCATGACAAAGGGGCTTTGCTCCACGTCCGGAGCGCACATATTCCATGAAAAAGGGGCTTTGCTCCATGTCTGGGCATATCTGTTTCGTGACAAAGAGATATGCATTTTACAGTAGATGTGTCTTCTGACCGGCAGTTCTTGTAACGACGTTCTTTTGTTCACGTCGCCAATAGTACAGAGAAGTCATTTATCAGGCGGGAGTCAGGATGTGGAGTGGTATGTGGGGAGGGGGGGGGGAGTCTGAGAGAAAGAAGAAAGAAAGAAAACTCGAAGAATCGGGACAACGATGAGGATGGCTATGAGGATGAGGCAGCTGGTGGCATTTCCTAGAGACCATTTCGGGTCCCGTCTGGGGTGCCAGGGGTGTGGTTGATCCATGTCAGGGGGTAGTGGTGGAACTTGGCACATTACTGTTGCAGTGGGACACTGTTTCATTCCGCACTGATCTTGCTAGTGAGCGACGACCTTACGGAGATGTGGTCTGGGTCTGGTCGGCTGAAGTCAAGGGCGGCTGGTCAGGAGGAGGGACCTTCTTGCAGTGTGAGGCATGAATCCAGGTGGCTCTCTCAGCGATCTTGACAGCAGTTAGTGTGGTCAGGAGGATCTGAAACGGGCCAACCCAGCGCTGATGGCTCCACTTCTGTCTGTTGAAGCTTTTGATCAGCACAAAGTCACCAGGGACCAGGGTGTGGAGTTGTCCTTCAGCAGGGCTCGGGAGGGCAACAGCAACCTGAGAACGAATGTCTGAGAGGGCTTTGAAAGGTTAGCACAGTAAGTTAGCATGTTGGCTTCACACAGGGCTGTGTCGGGAGGAGGAGCCGTGGGGGGTTTCAAGCCCACATTAGGAGGAGTTGCAAACAGGATTTCATTGCAGCTGCGTCAGCACGTGCGTTACCTACAGAAACACTGTCAGAGGAGTTAGTGTGAGCAGAACATTTGCAGACAGCAATTCGTTTTGGGAGAAGGATGGAGTCTAGTAGATCTGCAACCAAAGAGTGGTTTAAAATTGGTTTCCCATCAGATTTGAGGAATCCGTGGTGTTTCCAGAGCTGACCATAGTCTTGAACGATGCCAAAACCATATCTGGAATCCGTCCAGATGGTGGCTGATTTGTTTGCGGCGAGAATGCAGGCACGTGTTAAAGCAACGAGTTCAGAGACCTGTGCAGAGTAATGGCAAGGCAGAGGTGCGGACTCTACAATGTCATGGTCTGAACAGACAGCATAACCGGTACGGCAGTTACCGGTGGCGGGGTCACGAGAGGCGGAGGATTAAGTCAGGGTTGTCAAGGGGGAGATCAGATAAGTCAGGTCAGGGAGTGCAGGAGAGAGAAAGTTCAGCCACACAGTCATGAGGCTCTCCATACTATCAGGGGCTCACAGTTTTTGATGAGGCCTACATCATATTTGTGAGTGGCCCAGGCAGAAGGCGGTATTGAATTCAACTCAGGTGTGGAGTCAGGGGAGTTGAGAAGTAAAAGGGGAACAGGACCTAGAGGAGAAGCTTTCAAACACAAACAGATTTTTGACATATCAGCTGATGGGAGCAGGTGGTTTTGAAAGCAGTGTGGAGGGGGACAAGAACACCAATGGATTTGGGGTGGGGGTCCAATCAGTAGCTAAGTTGCAGGATTGAGTCCAGGGTCCCAAATCCTTCCATTGGTCAGTTTTAGACTTAGCTAGGGAGATGTGAGGATCACTGTGAGGTACCTTAAAAAATGTGGATAGTAGGGGGTGAGGGAGACAGAAAGAGCGCTGCGCGTTACAGACCAGTAAAGGCTGCATGTTTGCAAAACATCAGTTAGATCTGAGAAGAACTGTTGTTCAAGCTCGGAGTCAGGTTCCGATGTTATCCAAACGGTACAATGAACATTTTGTGGTCTCATGAAAACAACAGTTCGTGGAACTCTAGCCTTTGCCATGGTAATTAGGGGCTGGGATTCGTCTACAGAAATCCACCATTGATATACAAGGGTGGGAGGAGCAGTCATGATCTCCTTGGTCATTGTGTAGGAACAGGTGGTAGGAGAAATTACCTTCATGCCTTCAGGGGAGGACCGGAGCCCGAGGCCTAAAGATAGCATGAGGTCCCGGCCCAACAGATTAAAAGGGCAGCACTGTGATAACAGTAAAGAGTGTTTTAATGGGGGTGGATTATCAACAGAGCAAGATAGAGGGACTGTAAAGTGTTCTTTTATTTCTGTGCCACTAGCACCCAAAGAGTAAAGAAATATACCCCTAAGTTTAGTACCAGGCAAATCAGCTGATTTAACCACTGAAAAAGTTGCATCAGAGTCCACAACAAAAACAATATCTTTACCAGCAACTGTCATTTTAAACAGAGGAAGATTCAAAATGCTTTCTTCAGTTGGGCAATGAAATAATGTGTGTGTGTGTGTGTGTGTGTGTGTGTGTGTGTGTGTGTGTGTGTGTGTGTGTGTGTGTGTGTGTGTGTGTGTGTGTGTGTGTGTGTGTGTGAGATTGCGATCTTATCTGTTTGTTGGGGGGGTTCCTCACCCGACGTGCCCACCGGATCTACACCCCACTTTGCCTTTCAGTCCGAATAATGGGTTTTAGATTGCTCTCCTCTTTGGCCTCTATAATTGTCTCTGTTTCTGCGCTTGTGCGGTCTTAATGAGCAGGTGTTGGCCCAGTGTCCTTTTTCTCCACAGTAAAAGCAAGTGTCACTTGAGCGGTTGGGTGGGTTTTGGGGGTTGATCGGTGCAGGAGAAAGAAATCCGGCAGGAGAGTCAGCGGATGCTGTAGGAGCGTGGAGCAGGCGCAGCTGGGCCCGGTGGACTATGTCATCTTTCTCCTTTTTGTCGGTCATTTCCTGGTCTTTAAGTCTGTTTTGTTGATGGTCAGCGTGTCTCAGGATGTCATCTAGACGCATGGAAGCTTTCTGCCACCCGATGCAGGAGTCTTTTGTGATGGCACTCAGGGGAGTCAAGTCCATCCAGGAAGCTCTGTTTGAGGTGACTCTTGTAGGGGGTCATAATGGGGCCGGGGTAGGGATCAGGCTTAGTCATTCCACTGTAATCATCGTGGATCGACTGGAGACGGAGAAGGTAGTTGTCCACCTCCTCTCCCTTTTTGGGTACACGCTGTGATTTTTGACAGGTCACATGCGATTGGGAAGCTATCTCGGAGAGCTTGGAAGAAGGTAGTGACCCATTTTCTGTAATCAATGTCGTCTGCGATGTCACCGTCACGTAGGTTGGCTGTGGTCCAGTATGGAGTTGCAGGTTGACGGCGATGGAGGAATTGTGGCTTCAATAGGGCAAACTGAGCTGGGGTCAGAAGGTTGAGGAGAACTCTGGACATTTCAGAGGATGTGGGGACATAGTCTCTGATAAAGTCTTTAAATGCATTGGCAAGGGCTTGTCCGCACTTTTCTAGCTTTGGTAGGTGTTTAGAGGCCACGATGATGTCATTCACAGTCCAGGGACGGTAGACGTAGGCGGGTAGTCCTTGTGGTCCGGCAACCTGAACCATGGGGGCAGTGAACACCTTATTTGTGGCTGAGCGTAGATGCATTTGGGAGGGGGGGAGGGATTTTTAATTTTTGAAAAGAATTTCAGAGTTATTGGGTTGGATATCGGGGATGAGTAATGATAAGTTGTTCAGTAAATGATGGCAGAGAGAAGGTGGGAGGCCTCAGGGACGTGTGGGCCTGGTCTAGAGTAGGAGTAGAGGAGGAGCAGCTATCTGCCGACGAATCAGGGGCTAGGCCACGTCTGGCCACTCCCGATTGGTCTGCTGGTGTAGAGAGTGGTGGTTGGTAAGGCGGAGGGGTGGATTCAAGTGAGGCTCCAACCGAGGATCCCCACAGGCCCTGCATAGAGGGATACAGACAACTACTGACAGTGTTATCATTCTTTGCATCAGTTTCGTTAAGTTCCTTTTTTTTTTTTTTTTTTTTACATGCTTCTTGGCGTTCACGCTTATCACACTCAGTTTCTCACAATTTCAAGCATTCATCCATTCTTATCATTTGTTAGACATCGTCTGATTATCACTCCAATAGTAGACAAATTCACATGAATCTTTCCCGATTGTCTTTCATAAATATAATTAAATTCGAATCTGTTTTGTTCTTTTTTTTTTGCTAATTTAGCTAATTTTGGTAATTTTTTAATATTCTGGTTGCTGTGCCTTATTAACATGTTACCCATGTTTCCTAACCTGATCTTGTGACGTCTACTCACAGGACTGAATGCATATTAAGCTCACAGGACTGAGAGCTCGATCTTGTCTTAGCCAGGGCTCACAATATACTATTATGTGCGCTTTTACAACCTGATCTCGCGTAAGCTCACAGGACTTTAAAATTGGTCTTGCCTCAGCGTCGACTCACAGCTCTGGGTGCCGCTAGAATAACTTGGTTTTGGCCTCCTGGAAGTTATGGTACGTTATGTCCCGAGTATCCAGGATGTGAGAGAAAAGAAAAATTAATCTCTTCTCTTCAACACCAAAACCTTCTTATCTAAAATTCAGAGTTTGATCGGATCTAAAACAATTTTTGAGCTGGTTTTTGTTCACCGGTTCACTGATTCAATCCGATCTCATTCTGATGCGCGCAAAAACCTGATCTTGCTTAAGCATTATCGTATCTTTCAACGATCTCTTTTCAGAACAACTGTTCTTGTTCAGAACAATTAATGAAGACAGTTGACTGTAGAATTATAAAAAAAATCTTCGTTTCACTTAGGTTTTAGAATTTGGTATAAATGTTTCTTATCCTATGGGCTCCAATCTGAGCCTTTTAATCTTTTGGATAGAATTGGAAAAAAAATACTTCTCACCGTTTACTTTTCCCACAGCGGGTTTGGAGATGCTGTCACGGTCGACTGAGATCTCAGGTAGAAGTCCTCTCTCTCAGAAATGCTAAGCAAGGTAGTGAGGATGAATCTCTGCAGATTCAGGTGGCCAACCCGTCATCTGGATCTCAGCGGCCCGCTTGGCATCCCACTTCTGACACCAAATTGTCGTGGAAAAAATAGTCGGTGGAAGAAAGAGCAAAAGTCTACTGTCTTCGTACACTCGTTTATTTGAAATCAACCGGGAATAAACACGAGCGGAGGGGTCTGCAGAGTCCTGCCGCTAAATGAAGGGAGGCGTCTTTTATACAGAAAACATGAATTTCCGGACAAAGGCATATACATTAAAAAGGCGCTTGCGCTTTACAGTGAGGGCGCGCTCATTTCATGACAAAGGGGGTTTGGCTGGGTGGCGGGTGCGCGCTCATTTCATGACAAAAGGGTTTTGGCTTCACGTCCGGAGCGCGCACATTCCATGACAAAGGGGGTTTGCTTCACGTCTGGAGTGCACGCATTCCATGACAAAGGAGCTTTGTTCCATGTCTGGGCATATCTGTTTCGTGACAAAGAGATATGCATTTTACAGTAGATGTGTCTTCTGACCGGCAGTTCTTGTAACGACGTTCTTTTGTTCACGTCGCCAATAGTACAGAGAAGGTGTCATTTATCAGGCGGGAGTCAGGATGTGGAGTGGTATGTGGGGAGACACATTTATGTGTCTGCAGGGATCCAGAAGCTCAACCTGGAGCTCTGTGCTGCTGAGAGCTGTGATCCTGACACACTGAGGGGAAAACTGTGAAATGATGAAGAACAAAAGAGACAATGTGAGTAAAAGTTTAGTCTGATGAAATCTAAGTCACTGGTCTCGTGCACACTCAGTGCATGTGACCAGTGTTGTCAGGTGGAGGAGGTGTCAGTGGTATTCCCAGAAAGCTGCATTGACACAGCAAAGGTGAAACAAGAGTTAATCCTGGAGTGTTGTTTCCTGGATGGGGCAGTTCAGGACACAGAAGGACTGAACAGTGATGCCATGGTGGTCGTGTTTCTGTCAAACTATCGTCTTCTAACTTTTCACATTTTACATCTGGTGGACCACAGGGATGTCACAGGGATGCAACATGAGGGAAGCTTGTTGGTTTGCAGTCAGCTCGTCTGTCTACATCATCAGCGGCTGCAGACTAGATCGTATCACACCTGGACCCCACAGTGGTCACCTGGTGGTGTCCATTTATGTGCTCATGTGTTCTGGAGGCCTGATTCTGGAGGTGAGGTTTCTGATGGAGGCCAGAAGGAGGAGTAGGAGGAGCATTTACTCTTTAGTGGAGACAGAACTGATTTTGTTTTTTTGTTTTTTTATCTTCCTTTTCTTGTCAGTGTGGACATCGTGCACACGCTGTATGTACGATGCACACCGAAATTAGTCTCTGCTTTTAACCCATCAACTAGTTTCACTAGTGAGCAGTGGGGCTGCTAGAACCAGCGCCCCGGTGAGCAATTGGGAGTTAAGGGCCTTGCTCAGGGGCCCCCACCAATTTACCATTTACCATTACCAAGCCCTGGGCTTGAACCTGGGTCCTCCACGCCCAAGCCCACCACTGTAACCACTAGGCCACCACTCCCCTGATCGCATCCCCTGATCAATAGTCAAACTGTCTTGTAAAGAACAAGTCAAGAGCATTGTACGAAAGTAGGAAAGTAGGAAAGTGTAAAAAATATCAATGCATTTAAACATAAATACTAAAATAAAGTAAAATATATCTAAACAATAAATAGTCATGAACATTTTGATTATGTATCTACAGTGTGATAAATAACAACAGTTTACCAACAGCTGAATATAGAATATAGCACATAGATGTAGTTGTTGCTCTGGATTATTGCACATTATTAAGAGTCCACATCAACCCACTGACTCCAAGTGTCTGACACTCAGAGGGAGGAGCTGTACAGTACTGTACTCCAAGATATTTGTAATCCTCAACGATGTCCACACTGACCCCCAGGATGGAAACAGGGGTCACCTGCGGTCATGTCAAAGTTGCAGCCGTCTCTGATCCTTCAGCTTCCTCTTGAACTCCGTTTTCCAAGCTGACTGAACCATGAATGTCTATAGTTAAATGTTGTGTAACCTGACTTTACACACAATAACAACAGTTCTGCAGCTGAACTTAAAACATAAGAGACAGAAAGGTGTAAATAATAGTGGTGATGCTCACATCTAAAATGATTCCAGTGGTGGAAATAGAGCTGGATGACCCACATCGGTCGGTGGAAATGCAGATTTATCTTTACAGCTTGAACTTGGTTCCTCATCCTCTCTGTTGTGCATTTTAAACACATGTCTGCATGTTGCAGTGTATTACAATCTCCAAAATATGTGTAACAGTCTCAGACATGGTCTACTTTTTGTTGCACTGAGGACCACTGTTTATCCTCTAGTTTATTGTAGTTGTACCAGACTTACCCAACTTCATATTCTAATGCCAAGTTACTTTTTTGGAGGACTACACACAAGCCCATGTGGTCGGTGGAACATCCTTCTCTCTGTTCTGAAGAGATCGGTGCAGACGGATGCTGATGTGCTTTTATAAATGGATTTTCATTACTGGGAGCTGACCGTTGTGCTGAAACCAAACCAGCTCATTGAAGGATCAATAGTCATTTCCATACTTCCTTGCAAAGAAACAAGTCAGGAGCATTGTAAAACCAGAATACTACAGTATATTAACATTGTTTTAATATATTAGTAAGCTGTGCTTTAATCTACTGCTGTGAAAGGATCTACTTGACCTGGTTGAATTAAAATCTGTAAAGAACAACCTTAAGATTGAAACTGTAAAGCCTCTTTGAATGAGATGAACAATGATCAACAAAATTAAATAGTTACAGATCTACACAGAGGGGGAGTTCATGTAGAAAATGTGACAACCTTTCATATTATTTCAGATACAGTTGAGTTTATTAATTTTTCTGAGAGTCCCAGTTTCTGGTAGAAGATACTGGCTGATCTTGGAGCAGGTGATGAAAGGATGCAGGTTCATGTCAGGTTGGGATGGTTTTCACATCATTTTGTGATCAACACTCTTGCCCACATAATCAGTGTTGTGTCTTGGAGTCACTGGGTGGTTCAGGTCTTGAACTGACACCCTGGTCCAAGGCTGATCTGTCCTGGACCTGTGTCCAATTGGGGATCTTCTGCCCCTCTGCTCTCCCCATCTCAGCCAGAGCCACCTGGATGCTGTAAAAACCTTTCCAATGAGAATTATTGGAAACCTGAGAGAGAAAAACTGCACAACTGTGTTTGAGAATTTAAAATAAAATTACACAGATAAATATTACTTCAGAGGCGAGAATGATCTCTTCAACGCAACAGCTTCTTGTGATCCTCTTCAGATAACAATCAACGGTGAGAGAGTTGAATTATTGTCAAAGCGACCTTATTATTCACTCAGATAGTTTTCACAGTGTTGTGCAGAAGTCTTAGGCAGCATTGCTGTTTTATAAAATGGACATCAGTCAGCCTCTGGGTAACATGTTCACAAAATAAAACCACATAATGTTCACATCAAAAAGTGACCGTACAGCTGCTGGTGAGGATTTACTGTGACCTCCCTCACAACAATATACAGCTTTAAAGTTTTCGGTGGTTGCTGGAGATAAGCATTTAGGAAGGAACTAGTCTGGGAAGGGAAGAACAATTCCCTGTTTGTGTACAAGGACGTACAAGTGTATAAGAACTGTGTGTAAGAAAATCAAGGTGGACTCAAATGGTACAGCTTAATAAACTTCATTAAACGAAGCTCTCCTGTATCATATTTAACAAAGATTATTCCCACAACAACAACTATTTCCATCCTGTGATGAGACTCCAACACGGATCATCTACGGACCAACGGAGGACATTTGAACGTTGGAAGTGTCTAAAAAGTGTATAAAAGCAACTGTTGCACAGTCATCATCACATTTCAGTTTAACACCAACAAGGCCGACCCCCGTGACCCTGAACATGAAGAAGCAGGTCTAGATAACGGATGGATCATTGGATTCATCTTGGTGAGAGTTCACACATAAACAAACACTCGACTGTGAGAGAAATATTATATTCACATAGTACTAGTTTGAATTACTTATTCTACTTAGCAGTTTAAACATTGTCTGAACTTAATCCGACCCTAAGTGAGTATTCTTTAAGTACGAGCCTGTTCTTTGTCTTTTGAATGTGTAGCCCGATAATTTTATGACAGAGAACAGAGCCCTCTGTTTCCCATTTATGACAGAGACAACAGAATTTTCTGTTTCTGCTCTTAGATTTAACACCTTGATAAGGCATCTGCCTTCCTCCTCTTTAAGTCTGATAAGCAGTAAGGGGGTCTTGCAGGAGTTATTCCTGTGAAACAATCTGCTCTGTCTTTTAGGGGGCCATATAGTTGTGACCCATGTGACGTTTCCTTGTTCAGAACATATAAATACTTCTCTCCTCTTCTCCATGGCAGAACTCTCCTAGCGAGACTTCTCTGCACGTCTGATCAACGTGTTTCTTGTAAATAAACTTTTGTGTTAAACTTGAAACTGTTTGCTCTCTCATTGGATTCCAGTAAATTTCCGCCACAATTTTGGTGTCAGAAGTGGGATCCCGGACGTGTCCGTCGGAGCCGGACCGTTGAGGCTGGCCACCTTTTCCCTATGGGACCTTGGTCCGTTTTTCCGATTGACCGTGACGGGATCTGCTAAAATAGCAGCAGTGGATTGAATCCGGTGAGAAGTATTCCATTTTATTACTGAATTGTGTTACGTTTTTTTTTTTTTTTTAATTCTTCTTTTGGGGTTCAAAAAAAAAAAAAAAAAAAAAAAAAAAAAATTGTTTAAACCTTTAAAGCCTGTGAGGTAAAGACGTCTATAGCCAAGACCAGGGAAGGTTAATACTGTGACCTCAAATAAACAAGACCGGTTTCAAGTCCTGTGAGTTGATGAGGCAAGAACAGGTGATCAAAGTCCTGTGAGCTCAAACAAGATCAGGTAATCAATCTGTGAGTATATACAAGATCAGATCGAATCTGTGAGTATATGCAAGGCCAGAAAATAGAAGCCCTGTGAGTCTGACTAAGACAAGAACAGGAAGAAAAATCTGTGAATTTCTTTGTTAGGTAAGACCAGATTGAAAAAAAAAAAAAAAACCGTAAGTTTATTTGAGGAAGACCAGTGATAATTGTTCACAAAATGGGAAATGTAAATGCAAAAGAAATACCGGTGTATATTCTCTTTTAATGAAACTTTTGAAAGAAAAATATTGTACAGAATGTTGTGACTTTGAATTATTGGTGTAAATATTATGGTTTTCTTGAAGGTGGTTCTCTGAGCAAGAACCAACTTCAACAAGTAAGAGATGGGTTAATTGAAGAAAGATAAAGCATGTAAAAAAGGTAAAAGTAAGTGACAATGTATGAAAAAAGTATGGGGAAAAATGAGAATGTTTGAGCAAGTGGGAAGCGGAGTATAAAAAAAAAAAAAAAAAAAGGAGAGAAAGACAACAGGCGTGTGAAGCTGTGACTGCATTGAAAGTGACTGATATAAGGAAAAAATGACATGGAAAATCACCAACAGAGACTACGACTGCTCCTAATAAATTTTCTCCCTTAGTACCCCTCTATCCTTCTCTCCAGGGTTCGTGGAGACTCCAGTTCATGCGTCTCTGGACTCCACACGTCCTCCATACCTCCACCAACCCCCCTGGAACAAGATCTTGGTGCAGCAGCCGCTGACCCTGTCTCTCTCGCCCCCCTCACTACACTCCAAGATCTGGTGAAGCGAGAAGATGCCATAAAACAGGAACAGAACTGCAGACCTTCATCAATGAAAACACCCTCACTTCTCAGGAGATGGCAGGGTAACGATGCAGATCTTCTCACCTACACAATTTTCTGTCATTAGACGCCTTTTTGAAGAGTACAGACAACCTGTCAGTCCTGCTTGGAGAGAAACTCAGCAGGATGAGCCGCCTGAAAACCGCAACTACAGAGAGTGGGTGTGACCGACCGTCCTCTGACAAACACCCGACTGGAGACAAGATTTGGTGAAGACGAAGTATACAATTTATTAAACAACCTTGACAAAAGTTTTTTTTAAAAAAGAAAAAAAAAAGAAATGTACTCCAAAAGTTGGACCTCAATCCGGCGCTGGGTGAGGATGGCTGCCTCCAAGGACCCCCCCCTCACAGCTCTACCACATCTGTAGTTGGACCACCACCCGTATCTAAGGGACCCACGTCCAGTCCTCCCACCAGGAACACCTGCTCAGGGCCCCCAACACAACCAAAAACACCCCACACCGTGACCAAAAGTAAAAGCACACAAAGCAAGGGAGGTATACCTGAGCAGGACACCCAGTACTGGGCTGGGGCTGAGGCTGAGTCCCTCCTACCCTTGAACGCCAAGTGGCTCAAAAGCTACAGAAATACAGGGGAGGGGAGGAAAAAGGAGGACAGCCACCTCAGCCAGGTCCAACACTATCAGAGAAGAGTACCACTGGTTAAAAATGCATTAAAAGATGGTCAAGCTCCAACAAAGTAAAAATTCACTAAAAACACTACTAATAAAACAAGATAAAACCGTAAAAACCAGTACAACAAAACCCACATAAAACAGGAAACAGCAAAACAAAAATAAAAACACAAAACAAAACAGCAGTGGCAACCCTGCAAATAAAAAAAGGTAAATAAGTTAGTTTTCCCTGGGACATACACATCACAGATTCATTTTACCTCTCATGTCGCAGGGTCATGCCCAAGCCAGGAAACCAAAGTCAAATTGGGATTCTCCCAGCTGCTATTTATTAGCCTCATGAGCCAATCCCAACTCATGGGCCAGCTGTGGCCATCAAGGGTAGACTACCACATCCCATAAGGGACAATCTACCTCCCACAGTCCTACCTGTCACATGGGCTCAAGGACTGGCGGCAGCTGTCTGCACCAGGTTTCCGGTGCATTGCGATCTGTCGCGCGTCAGTGCCTGCAAACAGAACATTTCCCTACTACACTGCACTCCATCTATGATGGCTTCAGGGGCATGCAGAGACCAGCTGATTACCCAGCACATGGCAACTCAGCCATCACAACGGTCGGCGCCTCCCTTTTTTGACCCCTCCCCTAGCAGGGATGCTTGTTTCTACTGTGGAGTAAATGGACATTGGGCATGTGACTGTCAAGTGAAGGCCCGTCAGCACAGAGGACAAGGAAATGGACGCAGGGGAGGCAGAGAGCATTTCCAAAGCCGTGGGCGTGGCCACTACAACCAGAGCCCATCATCATCATCAACCCAACTGAGGCGGGGTGGAGGTTGGAGTTCTGGATGACGAAACACACACACACACACACTCATACATCACCCTGATGAAGAAAGGTTCGGCATCTCCCCTCCATGACTGTGACTGTTGCTGGAAAATCTGTTTTAATAATCTGTTGAATTTACTGCTACTTACGCTGTAATCCGTTCATCTGAATTGCCAGGTACAAAATTAAGGGGTAGATATCTTTACTCTGTGAGTGCCAGTGGATCAGAAACCAAAAAACATGTTTCTGTCCCTCTGACATGCACAGCTGACTCCCAGACACCATTCAAACATTCAATTCTTAATCTCTGAATGCTGCCCCTTTAACCTGCTTGGGCGTGACCTCATGCTCACCTTAGGCATTGAACTACGTTCAACCCCCGAAGGGATGATGGTCAGTCAAAATTACAATCATGTCCATCACCTGGTTAAGGATGCCACCACCCCCTTCCCCTTCAGGTTTATCAATGGTGGATCATCTATGAGTCTTCTCTAGAACTGTGTGACCTCGCAAAGCAGAGAATGTTTCCTTCTGATGTTCACATGATGAAACCAGAAAACCTGCAGTGTACTGCGAATGTAACACATACCAAAGATCACACTTATGAAGAAGGTTTTTTGCTGTTTTAAATGATCAAATGACAACGGGTACCCTGTTTTAGTCTGACACGCGCTGCGCAATGTCTGTTCTATTAACTCCCACTCAGTCTGAGATTTTTCTGGTTCAGAATAGTTTCCCACACATCTCTCTGTCCAGATCACCCTCTGACCAGTGGAGAGATCTGGGACAGTGGGTAAAAACATGCACCCAAGCTGAGGACTGGTAAAAGTCTCCTAGAAGTTTAGTTTGTTTTCCACCCTCCCTAAAGGCTCATAAACTGGATGTCTCCAGTATGATTCAGACCTTGAGAACAGTTGACATCTTTTCAGGGTGCTCAAATCTTTCTCCCTCACACTCCCTTCTCTCAGCTTCAGCTGACAACCCTGAACTTAGTGGTGTTCCAGACTCAGTCTGGACCTCTCAAAAGTATGATTTAGGACTCATAAAAAACTGTGAGCCTCTTGTTGTTACACCCAAATCTCATTTCAGGCCTAGGAGAGCCCAATACTCCCTGAAGCCTGAAGCCATTGCAGGCATCACCCCTGTTTTTAACTCCTTCCTGGAAGCAGGTATAATTGTCGCCTGTGATGATTCCCCTGTTAACACTCCCATTTTGCCTGTAAAGAAATACAGACCTCCTCCTGTAGCTGAGGAATGGCGCTTTGTTCAAGATCTAACCCCAGTTAACACTGCTGTCCATGCCCAAGCCCCTTCAGTCCCAAACCCCTACACTTTTTTGTCAAATGTTCCTCCTGACTCTAAGTGGTTTTCTGTTCTTGATCTCTCCAATGCATTTTTTTATGTGCCAGTTCACCCAGACTCTCAATTCTGGTTCGCTTTTCAGTTTAACGGGCGAGGATACACTTTCACCCGCATGCCACAAGGGTACTGTGAGTCACCAACCGTTTACAACAGAGCCCTTGCTGCTTCCCTTTCCTCTTTTTCTCCTCAGCCTGGCTCTGCCCTCCTTCAGTATGTTGATGATTTGATGATCTGTGCTCCCTCTAGAGAACAGTGTGTGCATTACACTGTGGCTCTCCTGCACCATCTGGCTGCAGAAGGCCACAAAGTTAGCAAACATAAGATGCAGTTTGCACAGGAAGAAGTTACTTTCCTGGGCCATGTTGTAAGCGCGCAAGGTAAACGCCTTTCCTCCAAACATTTAACAGCAATCCAACAGGTGCCAAGACCGGAGACTGTTAAACAACTCCTGTCTTTCATCGGATTGTGCTTCTACTGCAGAATGTTTGTTCCAAATTTTTCAGAATTAACCAAACCCCTAGGCGAGTTAACTCGATCCAAACCTATGAACTCCAAAATCCAATGGTCAGATAACACTGAATGTTCTTGTGCAGCCCTAAAACTTGCTTTCCAATCCCCTCTGACCCTAGGTCTCCCTGATCCATCTAAGCCGTTCACACAAACTGTGGATGAAAGAAAGGGCTGCATGACCTCTGTCCTCCTCCAGGATCATGGTGGTTCCCTCCGGCCAGTGGCTTATTTCTCCTGTAAGCTCGATCCTGTGGCTGCAGGATTTCCTCGTTGTTTGCGAGCGATTGCTGCAGTAGAAAAGGCCCTTGCGGCTTCCAGAGATCTCGTGGGCTACTCCCCTCTGACCCTGATGGTTCCCCATGAAGTTTCCCTCATCCTGGCGGAACACAGGTCTTCACACTTTTCACTTCCTAGATTCCTTAGATATCACACCTGCCTGCTTGAGCTGCCGAATGTCACTGTTAAAAGGTGTTTGGTCTTAAATCCTGCCACACTACTTCCTACTCCGGACGACGGAACCCCACATGACTGTGTTGCTGAACTCTCTTTGACATGTTCACCACGACCTGACATGACTGACCAACCTTTGCAAAACCCTGACTTTGTTTTTTTCGTTGATGGGTCTGCCTCACGTGACCCTGACAGCGGACGTTGCAGAGCTGCTTATGCTGTGTGCACCTCTCATGACACGATTGAATCGGCTCCTCTTCCATCACATTATTCTGCACAAGCTGCTGAACTGGTGGCACTAACTCGCGCATCACCTGGCAGCTGGTAAGTCTGCCACCATCTACATTGACTCTCGCTATGCGTTCGGCGTAGTACATGATTTCGGTGCCCTTTGGCGCCACCGTGGTTTCCTGAAATCTGATGGAAAACCCATCCTTCATCATAATTTGGTCTCTGATTTATTAGAGGCTCTTCTTCTTCTTCCGAAGCAGATTGCTGTGTGCAAATGTGCAGCTCACACTAACTCTTCTGATTTTATATCCATAGGAAACGCGTGAGCGGATGCGTCTGCGAAGGCTGCAGCTCTTCTCCCCCCCCTACTCTGTCTCTTTGTGCTCCATCTATTGGTTCGGTTGAAGTTCCATCTTCTCTTTCTGCACTACAGACATTGGCCTCCCAGTCCGATATTCGCCTTTGGAAACAGGCTGATGCGAAACACATGCCTGATGGGTGGATGGGACCTAACGGTAAACCTTGCTTGCCCTCTGCCCTATTTCCTCATTATTCAAAATTGACACATGGGTTGGACCATGTCTCAAAAGGCGGGATGATGAATGCCATTTCACAGCATTGGTTCACTAAAGGATTTACTGTTTATGCACAAAAAGTTTGTCAAGCATGCATGGTTTGTGCCTCCCACAATCCAGGCAGACAGGCACCGAATGCCCAACAGGCCGCCCATCCACCTCCAACTGGTCCATTTGAACATGTAATGATGGATTTTATTGAGCTTTCTCCATCAGAAGGCAAAAAATATTGTCTAGACATGGTAGACATGTGGTCTAAATGGGTTGAGGCTTTCCCCACTTCTAAGGCAGATGCTTCAGCCGTGGCACGAGCTCTGCTAAGTGAAATCATTCCTAGATGGGGCATACCACGACGTCTATCTAGCGATAATGGTGCTCACTTTGCTAATGAAGCTGTGTTACAAATCTCCCTCCATTTAGGCATTGATGTGAGAAAACATTACGCTTACCATCCGGCCAGTGGCGGAGCTGTGGAGCGGGAAAATGGAACTTTAAAGAACAAACTAGCTAAGTGCTGTGAAGAAACTGGCCTCTCTTGGCTTAAAGCTCTTCCTCTTGTGTTAATGTACATGCGCATGCGCAAAAGAGGAAGGACAGGTTTAAGTCCATGTGAAATTCTGTTTGCTGCTCCACCCTGTCCACACTGGACTGGGCCCCCCAAGGGCTCAACCTTCAGAAACAGCTTTGTGTGAAAGTAACATTCTAACCTATTGTTTAAATCTCACCAAGACCCTTTCAGGCATCCGCTCTCAAGTGACCGCTGCCCTCCCTCAGCCAGCCGATGGTCAACTCCACTCCCTGAGTCCTGGTGATTTCGTTTTGGTCAAAAGCTTCAAAATATGCAGGTGGAACCACCAGCGCTGGGTGGGCCCGTTCCAAATTCTCCTGACTACGCACACCGCCGTGAAGGTAGCCGAGAGAGCAACTTGGATCCACGCCAGCCACCGCAGGAAGGTCCCACATCCAGAGGAAACACCTGTTCCTGACCAGCGGACTGACCTGGCCGACTGCTCCGATCACGAGCAAAATCAGTCAGGAGTGAAATAGCGTCCTGCTTCTTCAAAGAGCATACCGCTCCAGCATCAGTGAAGATTGAAATCAGCGGCTCACCACTACAGAAAGCAGACTGCATTATCTGCGGTGCTCACAATGAATAATCTACATTATCTGACTGGCCAAACGCCAATGAGACATCGCCCTTGGTGGTTTGCCCTCATCCTGCTCCCACCAGCCACCCTAGTCACGTTCCTTTTTTTCTTCCTTGAGACTCATGTGCCCCCATGCCCCTCGCCCCCATCTGCCAATACCACAAAGTCTACTCTATCTCCTGCCTTCGACCTCATTGCGTCCACGTTTTCCCCTCCACTCTCCTCTCCTTATCGGCCCAGACGATCCATAACATCAGGTAAATGCGCATTCAGCAGCACCTGCATCTTCCGCCGAATGCAAAACCCCTGCAACCACACCCCCACTCCCACTCCCTTAGAAGGCTCCTATAACCAAAAATCATGGGAACTGTATACTTGTTATAGCGCTACAGTATTTGCTGCTACTGTGTCTATACCCCTGAACTCAATCGCTTTATCAAATCTCCGGAGAGGCACCACTTATAAAAACTATCACTGGTATCTTTCCCATGAAGAGTTTGCTTCGAACTGGAACTCTGTGTTTGCCTACACCGGGTCCGATTGGAAACCTGCTAACTACATGACCACAATGGCTGCTCGACAATGGGCCTCTAGACTGCATATGTCTAAAACTCAGACTCATCTTGTACTTACTTTTAATACCTCTTCTAATCCACTGTCCTCCAATCCTTCAGGACACAGTACATCCCAAGGCTGTTATCACCTTGGCTTATATGCTTATGTTCCTGGTCCTACACTTGATCCTAAAGCTCATATTTCTATTTGTGCTAACATTTCCACCCAGAATTCCTCTGCTGGTGTTCTGTCTGTGGGCCCTCGCTCAGATGTTTCTTCCACATTGATAATTTTTAATGGCGACCCCGACGTGGATCAATGTTTTGAAGTTATGTCTGGAATCTCAGGTCATACTAATAACTGGCTCCTGTTGACAGAACAAGTTGGACAAACCACTCATGATGATTGTATTGTGTGTATGGGCCCTAGGCCCCTTCTTAGAGTGGTTCCTCCACCTCCCGATCTAAATTTTACTTCTATGGTTGATTTGCTTATGAAGGACAATCCCTATGTAGCCTGTTCAGACTGGGAAATTCCTTTTCCTGTTACCTCTAAGAAGGTAACTCCCTCTCTGTTTGATTCTGCTGTTGCTATTATGAACTTCTCGTGTTTCAGTAACTCCACTCCGGGTAGAGTCCCAGTTGGTAGGTTATATTCTTCTTATTGTAGCTCCACCTCCACGTTAGGAAGACCGAATGTAGCACGTGCTGACCTCTGGTGGTGGTGTGGAGGCAACATACTCAGGTCTGTTCTCCCTATGAATTGGACAGGTGTGTGTGCTCCAATCACCCTTATCTTGCCAGTGACTGTCACTTTCACTTGGCCATCTGACATGGTCTCCAATCCACCTATTCGTACGAAGCGCAGTTTGGGACTTGAAGCAGATCCTACCTACATTGATGCAATCGGCGTGCCATGTGGTGTACCGGATGAATATAAGTTGGTTGATCAAATTGCAGCGGGTTTTGAATCTATTCTCTGCTGGTGGTGTACTATCAATAAAAATGCTGATAGAATTAATTACATCCACTATAATGTTCAGCGCTTAGCTAATTTTACCCGTGATGGTCTCTCTGCAGTCCACGAACAATTGCGTGCGACTTCTCTCATGGTTTTCCAGAATAGGATGGCTGTGGACATGCTCCTCGCTGAACGCGGAGGTGTTTGTTCCATTTTTGGTGATCAGTGCTGCACGTTTATTCCTTACAACACTGCACCCATGGGAAAACTCACTAGAGCCGTGGATGGCCTCCGCACACTTAGTAATAAAATGAAGGAACATTCTGGAGTCGACACGTCCATGTGGGACTCCTGGCTGTCTGTATTCGGTAAATATAGAGCTTTAGTTGCTTCTATTCTTCTGTCTGTAGCTGTTTTCACTTCCATTCTTGTTCTTTGTAGGTGCTGTTGCATACCATGCATCAGAGCCCTTTTGGTTAAACTTATTAATAAGGCTTTTGCTTCGCACGTGCCTCAAATGATGTATACGTCCCTTCCCCGGGACTTTGATGGTTCTATTTCCCCAGCTGATCTGGAATGTGGTGATGCTTCATGCCCCTCTTCTGAATCTTCTTGTGACTCTGACTGTGATACGATAGTTTAAGCTGTTTCTTTTTTGGTTGTTTTAGACACCATTTGGGGACAGGATGTTGTTCCCCAGATGGGACCTTGAATTTTAGGACACAATGCAGGAATATGAAATGCATTTTTTTATAGCAACTATTTTTATACAACAAAATAATAAATTGAGAGGTAAAGCAGCCAAAGCTCAGCTTCAACAATCAGACAAAAGTACAAAATTTCAGAATTGAAGATCCGACACATGAATTTTCTTCTCTGAGTGAGAACTGAGCCTGGGTCATGACAGTGAGAGTGACAAATCCTGACCACTAGACCATCAGGAACACCAGCATCAGTCTCCCGAAGGGATTTCAGGCTCGTGCATTGTTGCATCAGTCCATTGTTCTGGTGGATCCCTGCTTAGACGTCTGGATGGATGGATGGATGGATGGATGGATGGATGGATGGATGGATGGATGGATGGATGGATGGATGGATGGATGGATGGATGGATGTCCTGTATATTGACACCGTTCAACAGAAGCTCATTAAATGTGCCACAACCCTGCAGCAGCTTTTAATAACAGGCTGGAATTGTATCAAAGACAAAGTTGTATCTTTGTCAGTTATTGGAATACATGTTCCTAAAACCTCAACATATGTAAGAAGTCTGCTTTCATTAACAAATGATATGTAAAGGATATTGTTTTATATCCATTAATTTGTTCTGATATTTAATACTTTGGTTATTCCACATTAAATATTTGTGTGGGGAAAGATTATGTTTATAAATCAGACGCCAGCACAGTTACTGTTTATGACAATTTAATAAATGAATTAGTGTTTTATTAACCGCAGAATCACATTTTAGGAGAAAATACTACAATTTGTTTACATGCTGGGATCATCCATGTACAAGGACATTCACACGGTTTCACATAGAACATACAGCAAGATGCAAAAGAAACCATCAAAGTAGATTTAAAATAGAATTAAAACAACAACTAAGATTAAACAGTAAAAAACTAAAGTAGCAGAAGATACATAAATGCAACAGAAATGAAGGTGCTCTGTTATACAGTCAGTCGTACAGTTTTGTATCTGGTTTCCTGCTTTTGTTAAAAAAACAACAATGACAGATCTTCACTTTGACGAGTGCTATTTAGAACATTCTCTCTGTGATGTCATCAATTACATCACATGTCTGACATTCCAAGTTCCAAAGATAAAGTTAGTATTTATAACACTGTGCATCAGATGCCTGTAATTGATTTGCTTATGACTAATATGTGCACGTTCTCAAATGCAACAACAGCGCCCTCTGCTGTTTAAATTTAAGTAAACGTGTTGCTTTAGTTTACAGTTACGTTCTGCAGAATAAACCAGACCTGTTTCTGACTCTGTGCAGATGCCTGGACTCTTCACAGCCACTAGAGGGGGCTGACAAGTTACAAGATAGACATAAATGTACAGCAGTCATGGAGAAATGAAGTTTTCTTTCCAGCTAAGTTATTACAGGGAAGTCTGTGGAGGTGTAAAATATCCTGATGTCTCTGATGTTTGTCATGATTCAGTCAGACCTAGAAAATGTTCTGATGATAGACGGAGGTTTCCCTATCTAGGAATGAAAGCCAGACCTTGTGTTAGACGTTATATTCCCATACGTTATATGGTGGTTTGTAATTTTACGTTATAGTGTTTTCATGTTGCTGTGACAGAATAGTTTCCTTTTTATTCCAGTCTTATCTTAGTGCGTCCTATTGATCCACAGTTCTTAGTCAAATTTATTTTCACTTTTAGGACTGAATTGCTTAAAATATAATTAATTGCATTCATTGATTGATTGATTGAAGCTGACATTATATATGTCTTTGTCCTTTTGAACTATATGTATAAAACTAAGATTCATTATTAAGATCCGATGTAGAAACTGAAACAGGATCACAAAACATTTATAGTTCTGCTCTGCAGGTTTTGGTTTTAGTTGCTTGTCTGAACATTCAGAGAGACGGAAAGGACTCTGGTTTTATTTTGATTTTATATTCAGTATGCGGTACAGTAATTTACTATTATGTTGTTCTAGGCATTAAAGTGCTAACTGGTCAAACTAACACCAATGTGGAGGACACATGGCCTTATGGACAAGGCGTCTGACTTCGGATCAGAAAATTTAGGGTTCAAGTCTCTATGTGGTTAATGGGCAGTGAGATATTATCACCATCATCTAATCACACTTTAAATGTGAGACAGAACAAGCTGCTGTACTGTCCTTTTTCTTAGTCCCAGCGTCTTGTTGATCTACAGTTCTTTGTTGAGTTCTGCTGCATCTTGTGTCAACATGAAAACACAGTGACGTAATTGCAACCCACAAGGAGCTCAACCCAGGGGTTGAGCTCCTTGTAAATAAACTTTTACAGAGTCCATTTTGTGTAATTGATGGATCAATCACTGACTCTGGTGATAAACTTTATTTTTCCCTATTGGCTTACTTGGTTGTATGTCAAAGCCTAATTGGGATTTTCTTTGGGTTAATTGGTTGAAATATTGTGTGCTCTCCATTGATTGGATGAGGTGAAGAAGATCCCTCCACCCAGGAAGGGCGAGATCGTCAGAACGTCAAGTGACGCACGATGAGACAGAGAAAGTGGAAGAAATAATCTGACCTGTAACTAAAGATTCGGTTCAGGAGAAAGAAACTGGAGTGTGTAAGATAACCAGTATTAGGTTGTTTTCCTGCCAGTTTTTCTTACTGCTGACCGTCTAGGTGAGTAAAAAGTTAATACTATTATCTAAGAAGTAAAGAGTGATGCCATGTTACAATTTTATGATGTTTATCCAATGTAAATTTAATTTAATATTGGTGCTATGTTATATTATTGTATAGTTAAGTGGTATGTTAGAAATAAGAGTATGTCATATGTGGATATGCTTAAGAGTAGGTTTCAGAGCTGTAAGCTGTAAGACTTTTATTGTCATGCAGGGTGGAGTTTTATTTTATTTCGGAGTTTTCTTTTGTTTTTTTTCCTTTGGATTTTATTTATTCAATTTTTTTTTTTTTTTTTTCTGATCATTCTTGTCAGTGTGGACATCGTGCACACGCTGTATGTACGATGCACACCGAAATTAGTCTCTGCTTTTAACCCATCAACTAGTTTCACTAGTGAGCAGTGGGAAATCATCTGGAGGAAGAACTGGATATTACCCTCTTCTCATTCAGGATCTGCAGTGTGGAAGGATTTACCTGAGCCACCTGACTCGGATGGCCCGTTAAGAGAGGCTTGAATTACTGTTTTTCCTTTTCCTGAGAGATCTCAGGTGGAGGAGAACATTGTTTCTTTGAATGAAGATACTGGGACGTTTGAAATATTTTCTATTGGTATTATTGTGTTTTTGGAGCTTTCTATGTGTTATTGGAACTGTTCTTGATTTTGTAGTTCATGTTAATACAAAGAGCTCCCTTCAGTGACAGAATAGTTTCCTTGTCTGTGCTTCTTAATGGTTGCTGTCCAGTGCTGAAACCGATGACACTCCCACACTCATGTTTGACAGCAGCACATCATTATAGGAGACTCATTTTACTGTCATGAGAGAGTTTTAATAAGCTAGAAATAGCTCAGCTGGGAGAGTGATAGACTGAAGATCTAAAGGTCTCTTGTTCAATCCTGGGTATCAGTAAAAGACTAGCAGAGGCAGAAATAACCATGTTCTGTATAACTGCCAAATGATATTACAGCTTTTAATTCATTTTTCTACAGAATTTGGATTTGAATCCCAGCAACAACATGATGAAATGTTTCAAATATGAGTATGAAAAAAATTTAAATCACTCATCTTATATTTTTATACTTGATAATACAGTCCTGTGTCAGAGGTGTGGTCAGAGCAGGTGTAGCAGGTTAACAACAGCAGGCTCCAAGGTTACCATGGAAACACCAGCTGTGTCACTGCCTACTGTGAGAGAATCCCACAGCTTTTCTTGGCTGCTGTTCCAGGATGAGATGCTGTTCAGCTGCTTTTCCAAGTGCTTCATGTAGCAGGATACATGAATCCTGGAAGTGGGGTGCAGAATCAGCTGTTGGGATCTGTGGTGGACTGGTGGACCATATCTTCATCTTCCAGATGACCGTAAAATTCTGATTCAAATAAATCCTGGTCTCATCAGATTCTTTCTTCCTGATACCAAAATCTGTCAGCACAGTTCACATCTTTGTTTATGTCACACAAAAACAGTGTAGTCTCTGAGGTTCTGCTGGGACTTGGACCGAGGTTCTCCTGTTTACTAGACAGGTGCTTTAACCAACTAAGCCACAGATCCTCCACAAGAACTTTTGAAGGTTTTCCAACAACCCAGTTGACACAACGTGTTGGTTCTCCCTCTGAAGCAGCTATGTTCCACTTCGCTGTGACGTTTAGACACTAACCTGTTCACTTCTGTGTACAGAGCAGAATGGATCAGCGTCCATCAACTTAACCTCTCAGTTACCTCGTCACCATGGTGATTTCTCCAACCAGAAACAATTGGATCCTCACGTATTAACGGTGCAAACGCACAAAAAAGTGTTGTAACCATGTTCCACCTACGTCAGGCTGTACTAACATCGCCATTGAGTGGATTTGTGCCGACCGCCACACAAACTCATCATCTGACAGTTTCTAACTATAAAGTAGTGAAACTCGCTTTTATACACCCAGACATGTTCCACTAAACTTCCTGAAGTCAAGAGAGAATTTTAAAAGATTTCTTCCCCCTTTTGAGCCCTTTTACACCTGAACAACGTAACAAAACCACATGAAACCAAATTGTCCCACAAACATTATTTCTTCAAATACTGTTACAACTTAAATCCAAAGTAAACTGATATGTTTCCTTAGTTTATGTCACATGAAAACGTCAACACACGTCAGTGAGTGATGGGTTGTGAGGCGCACAGACGTCCATCACACACATGGTCTGTTTCAGGGTCAAATCCACTAGATTGTTTATGTTGTTCTGATTTCTGACTTCTGGCCAGCTGGATCGTCTTTGTGTGTTATTGACATGGTTCACCAGCAGTTCAGAGTCAGAGCAGACTTGTAGTTTATTTTTAGTGGAGTGCTGCAGACGGCCATTTCTGGGACTGTTCTAAATTGATCCACACTTTCTGTGTGACCGGAAAGATGGTGATTTACAGCAGCTGGAACAGCACCGTCGTTACACTCCTGTTTCACATCCTGTTTTGACAATGTTGTCTTGACAGATGTAGTCAGGTGATGAAGAGTTGTGCGGATCTTCATTATTCCGGTGGCAAAAATGTCAGTAATAACATGCCGTAATGATTACATCCTCCAAACTGGTCCCAGGTACACCACAGGGTGGTGTCCTCAGCCCTCTTCACTCTTGACTGTTCTGCCACCCACTCCACAAACACAGTCGTGAAGTTTGCAGATGATATTACAGTAGTGGGTCTCATATCGGACAATGATGATAGAAACAAAGGTCTGACCTGCGTGACTTTTACTGGCGGACAAACATTAAATAAAAAGTGCAGCTTTATGTGCCTTCATGTACCTTATTCCAGATGAAATATAAGACGGCAATTTGGTAGGTCTTCCCAGCGCAAACCTGAAAAACATACCAGATATTCTTTTTTTTTTTTTTTTTTTTTCTTTTTTTAAACCCTTGTTTGCATATATATTTATGGTTGATACCATGTTGGTATAACCGGAGTTGTATATATGCATTTTAATCTGGTAACCAAGGGTGTTTTGTGTGTGTGGGTGAGTGTGTGCAAGTGTGCTACCTTCACCAGCCCTCATAACAGTCAAACTTATATTTTTATTGATCCCTGGAGAAATCAAATCAATCGTTATAAGCAAAAAAAGAGAAAAAAAAAAAAAAGAAAAAGAAAATATAGGAAAATAGAGGAAAAAGGAGGAGGAGTTTCATATTTACAATCACATTTCTGATCGTTTGAGCGTTGGGGGGGTGCTGGAGGCAGTATTGAGTAGTCATATATAATACCTACATACATACATACACATACATATGTGGACATGTATGCTGTTATCTAGTACATATTCTTTATACATTGTAAACAGAGCAACTCAATTTGTACCTCAATGCACAATGCACACACACACACACACACACCCGTATACATACACCCAGCAATGATCCGTGTGTTGACCTCGAAGCATTATGTATGTAAGATACATGTGCATCAGTAAGTAGTTATTCATACATATTAATATACTCTGATACAATCATGTGCACCTGTGCTTTTTAGTTTCATGTGCATATACATATATCCTGTATTTGTCCATATATATATATATATACCCATACATCAATAAATACACATATAGAAATGCATCTACATATACACAGTAACATATAAACACCTAGTGCATACTTATATATATCTATATATATGCATACATACAAACACACATACATACCCACATATACAGATCCGCACATGTACACACACACACACACACACGCACACACACACCTCCACATGTGTACTCCCATGCACACACACACACACACACACACACACACACCTCCACATGTGTTTGCACTCACCCACACCCACGTCCACATGTGTACGTACACACACATGCACACACACACACGCACGTGCACAGACACATATACCCACACGTACATGCACACGCACACACACACACACGTACATGCACACGCACACCCACACATACATACACGTGTACGCACACCCCCCCCCCCCACACACACACACACACACACACCCACATACACACGTGTACGCACACCCTACCCCCCCCCCCCCCCCACACACACACACACCCACATACACACGAGTACGCACACCCTACCCCCCCCCCCCCCCCCCCCCCCCCCCCCCCCACACACACACACACACCCACATACACACGTGTACGCACACCCTACCCCCCCCCACACACACACACACACACACACACTCGTGTAAATGCGCACACACGTACACACACACACACACACATGTACATGCACACCGACAACATGGAAACCCATATATATATATGGTAATACCTACATACTCATAATTCTTTGTGCACATAAATACATACATATACAAAAATATAATAATAATCACAATAAAAATGACAACAACAAATCATTTACATACCTCCTTCCTTTGAATAGTTATTTTTAACTTTGCTAAAGTAATTATTCTTACAAAGCCCTTGTTGGTTCCCATCGTCACCGGTCATCGCCCCCCCTGCCCCCCCGCCCCCAGGCCAACCCATGCCCCCCCCCCAAGAGGCGGCTGCAGCCAACCCACCCAGCAGAGCAGGACAGAGGAGAAGGCGGCCACCGGCCCCACCTCCCCTTCCATGTCAAATCACCTCCGCAAGGAGCCTGACAAGTCCAGGAAGACAAGGGCGCGGGGCGCCCCCGGATCCCCAGGCAACCCAACATGGCGCGTCCCCGCCAAGCAAGAACGGTGCCGTCACGGTCCGCCAGCGTCGGCGCACCGCCACATGTCCGGCCGCCACAGCGGTGACACCAGACTCCCAGGGCCGAACAGCACTGGGCCGGCAGAGGGGGGGGGCCAGGCGGCGAGAGGGGAGGGAGGCGGCGAGAGGAAACACGGGCAGAGCGAGCAGCCCCGGGGGACCGAGGCAGCCACCACCCGCAGTCGCCAACTTACAGAGCCAAGGCGGAGGGACAGGAACAGGGGGCAGGGGGGGGGGGACACAGCCGACACCCAGAGGCCACGCCAGGCCAGGGAAAAGGAGCCCGCCAACACATCCCGGCGCACCCGGCCGGTGGACCGCCACCGCACTACTTCCAACCAGGGGGCCCCTCCCAGTAGTCAGCCCCGGTACCAGGCGCCGCAGCCAAGGAGCAGCCCCGGCCCCCCCGAGACCCAGGCACCCCCCCGCAGGACAAGACCCAGACAGTAGGAGCGCAGGCCGGATCCCCGGGCACCCAGCGACCTGCAGGGGCCGTCCAGCACATGCTCCCCTGGTAGTCCCTCATGTTACCCCCCTCCCCCCACCTGGCCCATTGATCTCTCAATTTTTTATATATTTTTTATTTACTTATTTATTTATTTATTTTTTTATTGTTACATATATCCCCACCACACTTTTTTTTTTTTTTTTATCCCCCCCTCCCTCCGTTCCTTTGTTAATGTATTTGGGTGCATTAAAAAGAGCAGCTGGTACATGTATGGTGAGCACTCCCTACACATACCAGTGCTCTCTATTGTGTATATATATAATAATTTATATATGGTCATGGTGCATTAAAAACAATAAGAAACTGGCACCTACAGGGTGGATGTCCCCTGTAGGCCCCAGCTCTTCTTGTCATGTTTGTCTCTTTGGGGAGGGTTTTTTTTTTTTTTTTTTTTTTTTTTTAATAATAATTACTTTGATTATTATTTATTTATTTATTTATTTATTTATTTATTTATTTATTTATTTATTTATTTATTTATTTTTAAAATATGTGTATATACATATATACACACCTGCACATACACATACGTACATACATATAAAACCCCCCTTTTTTTTTTTTTTAATTAATAAATATACAAATATGAGAGAGGGGGTGGTGGGGAGGCGGGCAACCAGGACCAGGGGCGCATCACCTGCGAGCCCCACACAGTCACAGGAGCCAGGCCGCCAGCCACGCCCCACCGTCAGGGACCTCCCCCACAAAGGGGCACCAGCATCGCGAGAGGGCCGACACACGCCCCCAGCCGCAGGCCGGACACCAGGGCCGACCCCAGCGAGGCCCCCGGCCGGACCCGCACGGGGCCGCACCGACCAGGGATCCACGGCGGCGGCGCACAACCCGATCCCCCTCCCCGCGCCACCCCCGGAAGCCGACCGCACGCACCCCCCCCCCACCCCCCACCCCCAAACCCAGCCCACCGTCCGTATCTAATGCAATAGCATCAGACGGGAGTAGCAATACCCGGACCCCCAGCGCATGCCACCCCGCCCGCATCCCCCCCACCACCAACCCCCCCGCCCCCCGCCCGCCAACCCACCCCTCCCCAGCCCGGCCGTGGCCGTCGGAGCGGCACTCACCGCTGCCGCCAGGATCAACATACCAGATATTCAACAATTGACAACGTGCAAAGACTACTGAGGTATAATCTTCCAATCTTGCTACTGCATGAGACTCATCTTGAAAGTTAAATGTTCTCAGATATACTTGTATGTCAAGAACGCACAGAGGATTCATAAATACAGGAATACAGGTTTAAGATGCTCCACACCCACAGAGTGCTGGCCACACCCACATACAATAGATCACACTCACATACTATAGACCACACCCACTGAGTGCCGACCACACCCACATACCAAAGAAAACACCCACAGACTATAGACCACACCCACACCCCATAGACCACACCCACTAACTGTAGACCACACCCATAGAATATAGGCCACACCCTTGCGTTTTCGACCAGACCCACTGACTGTAGGCAACACCTCATTAAGCTGAACTGCCGCTTGCAGCAGATCTACGACCGAAATGCAACCTGGGTAATGTAGTTTGCAAACTGCAGTTAACTAAGGGACTTTTAACAGTTCATAAATGGAAACTAAACAGAGCAATGTAAAAGAAAATTACAACTAGTATATTATTAGTTTTTTTCCAGGATGGTGGATTTAAAAACTTGTGAGTTGTGTGAGGAAGATAAGCACCTTTATGTTTGTGAACAATTTAACTTCAGTCTGAAAGTTTTAAATGAGATGGACTCTGACATTTTAAAGACTTTGGTACCTGGAAGGAAGAATCTGATGAGACTGGATTTATTTGAATTTGAGAGTGTGTTTGCATTATTCTAATAGTTTTTACTTACATCTAAATTATTATCAAATGTAAAATAATGAAATTGGCTCCAACACATGCTTTAATACTGGTGACATCTCACTGAATCCTGTTAGGACACTTTCAACATTTTATCAATTATCTTTCTATGCAATTATTTATTTTCGGGAACAAAACAATATTACTCTGTTGTGTTCCACCTTTTCCTAAATGTCCTCAGACCAGTCATCTGTTCCTGTACCCGTTCGTCTGCCTAGGCACATCCTGAAGCTGGGGGATCAAGAGTATGCAGATATGGTCCACCAGTCCACCACAGATCCCAACAGCCTGCTGCACCCCACTTCCAGGATTCATGTATCCTGCTACGTGAAGCACTTGTAAAAGCTACTGAACAGCAGCTCATCCTGGAACAGCAGCCAAGAAAAGCTGTGGAATTCTCCCACATGAGGCAGTGACACACCTGGTGTTTCCGTGGTAACCTTGGAGCCTGCTGTTGTTAACCTGCTACACCTGCCCTGACCACACCTCTGACACAGGACTGCATTATCAAGTATAAATATATACTTTTGCAGTAAAAGATGAGTAATTTCAAATGTTTCCGATTCATATTTGAAACATGATCATGTTGTTGCTCAAATCCAAATTCTGTAGAAAACTGAATTAAAAGCATTTAGTGTGCAGCTGTTACAGTTATTCACAAAGGGTTTATTTCTGCACCTGCTAGTCTTCCGCTGAACCTGGCAATTGAACCAGAGTCCTTTAGATCTCTAGTCTAACTCTCTCCCAGCTGAGCTATTTCAGCACACAAGTATATTAAAACTCTCCTCATGACAGTAAACATCCAACAATCAAGTATTTGATACACTAACAATTCATTCCAGCTGTTCATCAAACATTGATCAAACATTGAAGGTTGAGAAAAGTGCATAAATGTGTATTTTAATGTCTCTTCAGCTGTATTTGATGTCTAATGAACTTAACATCTTTGGATGTTTCAAACCTCACTGCTGTGAACTTTTGTTCATCTTGATTTAATCTGGAGGGATGTTGCTGTGTAGAGGCAGAATCTCCTATAACCATGTCCTGCTGTCAAACATGAGTGTGGGAGTGTCATCGGTTTCAGCACTGGACAGCAACCATTAAGAAACAGCAGTACTACTAACCCTCCTCAATTCCTCCTCCTCTTCCTTACTAAACCATTTTGTTGAAAAAAAGGACATTTTTTTGACAGATTAAAAGTACAAGGAAATATAAAAGGTCTATTCACTCTTACTAAAAAAAAATACTAAGCTGCAGACGTTGTAGGTGGCTGAGCACTGCCTGCACAGAAGAGAGATCTTCATCATTGCTTGATGTTGGTGAAGATCTGACTGGTGGAGTTTAGGTGATGGATTGCAAATCATTTGGAGTTTCCCCATGCGTGTTCAAGTTTGGTCAACATAAGATTCAACTTTTATGAACACAAAACCAAGAAATTTGTTAGACACTGGAGGTTTTCAACCTACACAAAACCATAATTTAAAACTGGCTGGTTCATTTTCCTGACACTGACATGTTTCCTGGTTCAGTTTCCACCTGTTTGTGTGTAGAATGCCTTTTAAAATAAGGGGACAACATATGTGCTGTTTTATGATATTCAAGATTGTCTCCTCCAACTATTATCACTGACAAGGAGTCTTGAACTGTTTGGTTTAGAGGTAAATGGTACCATGGTTGACAAAGAAATGTATTACAAAAAAGTAGGAAATTCTGCCTGAAGTGGAGTTTACACAATTCATATCTTTCTTTGTTTCTGTCCCTACATGACAGCTAAGTTTAGAGGTTGTGCTGGGATTTGAACCCAGAATCTCCTTTTTTTTCTGGTAGAAGAAAAATAACATCTTTCTAACAAGTCTAGCTGGCACAAAAAGCCTCCCTCATTGTGGATGAGTGGTGTCCAACTCAACAAACAAGTGATGAAGGATAATATTAGACTTTGTTATCCAGTTCTCATCTTTTGTCTTTCTCTGAGTCTCTTTCTTTGCAGTTCAGCCTCGTCATCCTTTTACTAATTTATTCACTCTCTCTCCTCTGTACATGTCCAAACCATCTCAGTCCGGCCTCTCTCACGTTCTCTCCAAAACATGGAACATGTGCTGTCCTTCTGGTGTACTCATTCCTGATCCTGTCCATCCGCATCGTTCCCAAAGAGAACCTCAACATTTGAATCTTGGATATTTCCATCTCGGGTCTTTTCCTGTGTTTCAGTGTCTAAACCATAAAATATTGCAGGTCTCTCCACTGTCTTCTACACATTTCCTTTCATTGCTTTCATAGTAATTTGAGATATTTTTATTTAATTGGTGGAAATTCCTAAATTGTACATTTCTATATTTTTTTTAATTTCTTGTATAAAAGTTGAAAGTCTGCACTCTGGTCACATCTTGTTTTATTTCAAATCCATTGTGGCCGTGTAAGGAAATGTCAATCAAAATCAAAATATAAAAATAAATAATTTTCAATATTCTTCAATATAATTTTCTTTTCTTTCTGATTGTAGGCACTATTTGGGGACAGGATGTTGTTCCCCATGGGACATTCAATTTGAGGATTAACACACTGCAGAAATATGTAATGAATCTTTTTATAGCAACTTTTTTTTTATACAACAATATAACAATAAACTTAGAGGTAAAGCAGCCAAAACTCAGCTTCAACAATCAGACAAAAGTACAAAAAAATTCAGGATTGAGGAGCAGACACATGAATTTTCTTCTCTGACTGAGAACTGAGCCTGGGTCATGACAGTGAGAGCGCCAAATCCTGACCACTAGACCATCTGGGACACCAGCATCAGTCTCGTGAAGGGATTTCAGGCTTGTGCATTGTTCCATCAGTCTAGTGTTCTGCTTACACTTCTGTCCCCGTGACCGCCCCTCCTGTTAGCCTTAGATACACATAGATAGCCTTTTAAAAACATTAATACATCCCACGACATTGATTGTATGGAGGAACATAGGAATAATCACAAACACCTCTTGTTTTCACAGTTTCGGTGTAGAAATCATTGTGGCTACTTATACAGCATCATCATAGTTCAGAGTGCCATCATATCCTTCTCCAGGGTCTCTGTCAGCAAAAGGGACATAGTCTCCTCTCTGACCAGGTGAACCTCTCGGTCCTGGAACGATGGTGCTGTAACCAGTGGTCTCTGGGTGTACCAATTTGGTTTGTGATGTAGGCAGCAAATCTGCCATAGGAGTGCACTTGGTTGTGGCCAGCACTCCCTTGTGGTTACCTGGAGGGTACTACCCAGAGTAGTTTCATTTTTGCCAATAATTTGTCTTTGTGAGTTGTGTTGTTGTATTGGGGGTGGTTCTGTTGTGTCCTGGGTGTGTACTCAGAGCGTAGAGACACAGCTGTTTGTCAACGGAGATGTTGACTGGTCGGAAGTCTGTGGATGTTTCATGGTTGTTTCTGCTGCAGAGAGGCTAGATTACCCTGCTCCCTGTCAGGGTAGGGATCCATTGTTTTCTTCACTGACGTTGATACGAATCAACTTAAAAAGCTGGTCCCCTTTGTAGTCAGACTTCCCCACTGCACTGAATCCAGTACTCTCTGCACTCACAGTGAAAGGGCTGTATCCAGCTGTTCAGCAATCTTCACAGCTGTTGGAGTGGTCAGGAGTACTCGGAATGGTCCCTTCTAATGTGGACTGGCTCAATTCTTTCGCTTGATGTCTTTGATGTACACCCAGTCTCCTGGTTTCACATATGGTGTCTCCTGTGGGGAAAGACACTCAGACGGCAGTAAATTTCGTGAATTCTGCTTTAAATCAGGTCATTCTCTATATGAGGCCTTTGTTTATGTTTCTTTTTGGGTTGTGTTTTATGCACATGGGACGGGCTTTACAATTTATTTTTTTTTAATGAAGGATTGTAAACCAAAGGAAGTGAACTGCTGCTGTATTATGTTACTCATCCCTCCTGTTGACACATGGTGTTGCGCGTGTGTCACAATTGCTGTTGCTTTATGAAGTGATTTTGGGAAGACAGTTTTGTTTTTTAACAATTACAGGTTGTATTGACCCCAAACTACATCTCCTGTAAGGTGTGACATTACATTCTAGTCATGCAGAGAAATTAGATCTACCTCTAGGGGCCTTGGAGAAAATCATGTGATTCATACTTATAGTTATCATCTGAATAGGACACATCTGTCCCTCCCCATTTTCCCTGTTTTACCACTTTCTCTGGATGTCTAGCCTATTGCATCAGTTGAGTAACTGAGGCTGTGTCCACTTGCACCAAGTGTTTCCTGATCCAATCTCCCAGCTGAGGTTTCATATTGGCCAGGAGAGCATTTTTAACTGCTGCTGATATGCTCCATCAGGTGCATCAATAATAGGGATCTATAGGCACAATTCTTTTTCCAATTTAAGTTGAAAATCATCAATATTCTCGTCATCTTTCTGTTTTACTCCTGCCAAAAGACCGTAATTTGCACATCTGTGGAAATTAGTTTTGTCTCAGGAGTAGAATATGAGGGAGGGGATATTAACCCCTGTAAGGAAGGATAGAGGCTCCACCAAGTCCTGCCCTCCAGCAGCGCAATGAATGGCGACAGGTCTGGGTTGAGCAGGCAAGTTTAATTATATTCTGGTCTCACATATATGCTGCTCGCTTCCTGTTCAGTTTTCTGTTGCTTATTTTGTGATTTCTGTATCTGTTTTCACCTCTCCAACGAAGCATGTAGCCACAACTTGCAAATTTCAGCTATTCCTCCTTCTTTTCTCTCTTTCTACCTACCATCAGCTACGCTTTTTCTTCTAAAGCGCTCAACGTGGGTTCTGGTATTAACATCAGGACGAGATAATAGACTGGAGTCGTAGCAGCTGAGGATCAGTGAGGGTTCATTAGATAAAATCAGAACAGTACGACAAGAAAGTGCAAGATGATGAAGACTTGTTCTGACAGGATGTAACTCCAGCTGTGTTCATTCAACTGGTTCTTCAGTTTTTCTACAATCGGAACTTAATTCAATGTCTTACATCTCCTGTTTGACATTGGAACATTTTCTTTTCTCTGTTTCTCCCCAATTCAACATTGTTAACATTTATTTGGTCATAAAATCATTCAGTCAGGTTCTATGGAAGCTGACACCAGGAATTGTTCCCCTTTTGCATCTATTGACAGTAGTTGGTGTTGATATTGATGGTTGATATTTCCATCTTGGGTCTTTTCCAGTGTGTCAGTGTCTAACCATAAAATATTGCAGGTCTCTCCACCGTCTTCTACACCTTTCTTTTAATTGCTATCATTGAAATTTGAGATATTTTTATTTAATTGGTGGAAATTCCCAAAATGTAAATTTCTGTATTTTTTGAAAAGTCTTGTATAAAAGTTGAAAGTCTGGACTCTGGTCATAACTAACTGATGAACTTAATCAGACCATGTTTCAGGTGTCCAGTAATGCAAGGAGTTATTATTAGTCTTATTTCTCAGATAGTGGTGGATCAAAGATGAGTGGAAAAGCCGCTGGATCACCCACTGATCTCGTTGTCAAGAAGTCATTGTTTAATGGAGGGAACCAGTTAGATCCATTTGAGAGAAGCTGAGCACATTTCATTTGAAATAAGTCAGTGATGATGTTGGTTACAGGTTTATTTTCTGCATCTGACTTTCTCAGTTACAGTTTTCTCAATCAACAAGTTGCCCAGAAACTTATTCATTGAACCTAAAGAGGTGAATATGCTGTTTTTTTTTATTATATATATTTTTGTTTAACTCAAGATTATGATGTGTTCCTCAGATGAAACTTTCATGATTAAACTGAAACACATTTTCTAAAATACTGCTCCATAATATAGTGCTTGTTTGAATTTCACTAATCTAATATTCAATAACATTAGTAAACATTGTGTTTAGTTTAAATGAATTACATTAATTGGATGGATGGACAGTATTTAATTAAAAAAAAAATACTATTTAACTCCTTATAATAATGACACTTCCTGACTGGTTCGTTTTGTCCTCGTCATCTTCAGCAGATCCTTCAGAAGGAAACTCATCAACACAGCAGAAGAAACTGTGGAGACATGAAACCAAAAGGCATTTTATCATTTATTAATTATTTATTAAGTTAAAATATTTATTAACATGTATTATTTACTGTGTACAACCAACACAATACAAAAAAAATAAAGTATGGCTCATGAGAAGGTGATAATCATATAGGTCAGGAGATGAAAGCCAGGAAGATCCTGATGATTCATGGTCTGGAAAATTAGTTTGATTGTCACAAATATCTTTAGTCCACTTTGTCTTTTTTGCCCTCTTCCTTGAGATGTCTTCGGCATTCTCTTGTGTTATAGAGGTAAAATTATTTTGAAATTGCACATCACCTGAAGTGTCTTCATCAACTGACGTGTCTGACAGTCTCTTCCTATTGCATGACTTTTTTTTTTCAGTTGTTGTTGCATTATTCTCATGATAAAGAGATGAAGATATTCCCTGGATGGAGAGGAAGGTTGAAAAGGTGACAAAGGGCAAGTATGGCTCATGAGAAGGTGATGATCATATAGGTCAGGAGAAGAAAGTTAGGAGGATCCAGATTATTCATTTCAAACACATGTCTGCATGTTGCAGTGTGTCGCTGCAATCTCCAAAATATGTGTGACAGTCTCAGACATGGTCTACTTTTTGTTGCACTGAGGACCACTGTTTATCCTCTAGTTTATTGTAGTTGTACCAGACTTACCCAACTTCATATTCTAATGCCAAGTTACTTTTTTGGAGGACTACACACAAGCCCATGTGGTGGGTGGAACATCCTTCTCTGTGTTTTGAAGAGATCGGTGCAGACGGATGCTGATGTGCTTTTATAAATGGATTATCATTACTGGGAGCTGACCGTTGTGCTGAAACCAAACCAGCTCATTGAAGGATCAATAGTCATTTCCATACTGCCTTGCAAAGAACAAGTCAAGAGCATTGTAATTTGGAAATTAAAGCAAATCAATGCTCAGTGAAACATTTTATTTGATGTTATTTGATGTGACTTTTTGGGGATCATCCAGATGTTTTTTTTATTATTTTTTTTTACATTTCCAGGATCGTTTGAGTCCAGTCATGAGGAGCATTAAGAGAAAACTGGTTCTCAATGAAGCTGTGATGAACTGATGGAACTTACAGGGATTTGAAAAAGTATTTGCACCCTTTGTGTCACATCCCAGCCAATCCTGGATCTGGTGTCTCCTGATCCTCGTCTCCTTCTCCTCATCCAGGCTCCAGTAAACCACATAGTCTCTGACCTGCTGGTGGATTCAAATCCTGAGTCTGCATCCAGTTCTTTGCCAGGTCGTTCCAGAGTTTCCCCCTGAGACTTTCCAGTCTTGAGTAAGTTTGTCTGACCTGTTCTGACCATTTTTCCATGTAGTTGACCTGCTTCTGGGATTTTCTGACTGTGTTTTTTTCAGTTACTGATATTTTGCTCGTTCACTGGATGACTCTGTTGGACTTGTGGATTCGTACCTCTGCTGGATTTCTACTCAGATTCCTTGAATTTCAGACCAAGTTTGTTAATGACTCTGATTCTGTTTTTGTTTCTGCTCTATAATTTTGTTTAAAATGTATCTCCAGTTACTGCTTGTATCTTACCAAGGTCTGATTTTGGATTTGTATTTTCACTCACAACCCTCACACTTAAAATATTTTCCACATTTACAAACTTTATTGTGTTTTTTAGATTTGATGTAACAGACCGAGACAAATGTGAACATCATTTTGAAAAAGAAAGAAAACTACATGTTTTAAAAGTTTTGGTCACTAATAAAAATATGAATTGTGGCGTGTATTTTTATTCAGTCCCCTGAACACAAATGCACCATCGTGGTGTGGAGATGTTTTTGTTCAGCAGGGACAAGCAAGCTGGTCGGGTTTGATGGGAACATGGATGGAGCTAAATACAGGACAGTCCTGTGACTGGGATCAAATGATGTGACAGAAGATTGTACATCTTTTAATTTTCTATATATAAATGTTTAATTTACTCCGTGAGTGTTTTGTCAGGTCACCTGTTGCATGATACAAAGATTTTAAGTCAGATTTCTAAATGATCATCAGATTTACTTCACTGTCATATTAAAGTTGTTAAAACTGAAATGTCCAACTCAACAAACAAGTGATGAAGGATAATATTAGACTTTGTTATCCAGTTCTCGTCTTTGGTCTTCTTCTGAGCCTCTTTCTTTGCAGTTCAGCCTCGTCATCCTTTTACTAATTTATTCACTCTCTCTCCTCTGTACATGTCCAAACCATCTCAGTCCGGCCTCTCTCACGTTCTCTCCAAAACATGGAACATGTGCTGTCCTTCTGGTGTACTCATTCCTGATCCTGTCCATCCACATCGTTCCCAAAGAGAACCTCAACATTTGAACCTTGGATATTTCCATCTCGGGTCTTTTCCTGTGTTTCAGTGTCTAAACCATAAAATATTGCAGGTCTCTCCACTGTCTTCTACACATTTCCTTTCATTGCTTTCATAGTAATTTGAGATATTTTTATTTAATTGGTGGAAATTCCTAAATTGTACATTTCTATATTTTTTTTAATTTCTTGTATAAAAGTTGAAAGTCTGCACTCTGGTCACATCTTGTTTTATTTCAAATCCATTGTGGCCGTGTAAGGAAATGTCAATCAAAATCAAAATATAAAAATAAATAATTTTCAATATTCTTCAATATAATTTTCTTTTCTTTCTGATTGTAGGCACTATTTGGGGACAGGATGTTGTTCCCCATGGGACATTCAATTTGAGGATTAACACACTGCAGAAATATGTAATGAATCTTTTTATAGCAACTTTTTTTTTATACAACAATATAACAATAAACTTAGAGGTAAAGCAGCCAAAACTCAGCTTCAACAATCAGACAAAAGTACAAAAAAATTCAGGATTGAGGAGCAGACACATGAATTTTCTTCTCTGACTGAGAACTGAGCCTGGGTCATGACAGTGAGAGCGCCAAATCCTGACCACTAGACCATCTGGGACACCAGCATCAGTCTCGTGAAGGGATTTCAGGCTTGTGCATTGTTCCATCAGTCTAGTGTTCTGCTTACACTTCTGTCCCCGTGACCGCCCCTCCTGTTAGCCTTAGATACACATAGATAGCCTTTTAAAAACATTAATACATCCCACGACATTGATTGTATGGAGGAACATAGGAATAATCACAAACACCTCTTGTTTTCACAGTTTCGGTGTAGAAATCATTGTGGCTACTTATACAGCATCATCATGGTTCAGAGCGCCATCATATCCTTCTCCAGGGTCTCTGTCAGCAAAAGGGACATAGTCTCCTCTCTGACCAGGTGAACCTCTCGGTCCTGGAACGATGGTGCTGTAACCAGTGGTCTCTGGGTGTACCAATTTGGTTTGTGATGTAGGCAGCAAATCTGCCATAGGAGTGCACTTGGTTGTGGCCAGCACTCCCTTGTGGTTACCTGGAGGGTACTACCCAGAGTAGTTTCATTTTTGCCAATAATTTGTCTTTGTGAGTTGTGTTGTTGTATTGGGGGTGGTTCTGTTGTGTCCTGGGTGTGTACTCAGAGCGTAGAGACACAGCTGTTTGTCAACGGAGATGTTGACTGGTCGGAAGTCTGTGGATGTTTCATGGTTGTTTCTGCTGCAGAGAGGCTAGATTACCCTGCTCCCTGTCAGGGTAGGGATCCATTGTTTTCTTCACTGACGTTGATACGAATCAACTTAAAAAGCTGGTCCCCTTTGTAGTCAGACTTCCCCACTGCACTGAATCCAGTACTCTCTGCACTCACAGTGAAAGGGCTGTATCCAGCTGTTCAGCAATCTTCACAGCTGTTGGAGTGGTCAGGAGTACTCGGAATGGTCCCTTCTAATGTGGACTGGCTCAATTCTTTCGCTTGATGTCTTTGATGTACACCCAGTCTCCTGGTTTCACATATGGTGTCTCCTGTGGGGAAAGACACTCAGACGGCAGTAAATTTCGTGAATTCTGCTTTAAATCAGGTCATTCTCTATATGAGGCCTTTGTTTATGTTTCTTTTTGGGTTGTGTTTTATGCACATGGGACGGGCTTTACAATTTATTTTTTTTTAATGAAGGATTGTAAACCAAAGGAAGTGAACTGCTGCTGTATTATGTTACTCATCCCTCCTGTTGACACATGGTGTTGCGCGTGTGTCACAATTGCTGTTGCTTTATGAAGTGATTTTGGGAAGACAGTTTTGTTTTTTAACAATTACAGGTTGTATTGACCCCAAACTACATCTCCTGTAAGGTGTGACATTACATTCTAGTCATGCAGAGAAATTAGATCTACCTCTAGGGGCCTTGGAGAAAATCATGTGATTCATACTTATAGTTATCATCTGAATAGGACACATCTGTCCCTCCCCATTTTCCCTGTTTTACCACTTTCTCTGGATGTCTAGCCTATTGCATCAGTTGAGTAACTGAGGCTGTGTCCACTTGCACCAAGTGTTTCCTGATCCAATCTCCCAGCTGAGGTTTCATATTGGCCAGGAGAGCATTTTTTAACTGCTGCTGATATGCTCCATCAGGTGCATCAATAATAGGGATCTATAGGCACAATTCTTTTTCCAATTTAAGTTGAAAATCATCAATATTCTCGTCATCTTTCTGTTTTACTCCTGCCAAAAGACCGTAATTTGCACATCTGTGGAAATTAGTTTTGTCTCAGGAGTAGAATATGAGGGAGGGGATATTAACCCCTGTAAGGAAGGATAGAGACTCCACCAAGTCCTGCCCTCCAGCAGTGCAATGAACGGCGACAGGTCTGGGTCGAGCAGGCAAGTTTAATTATATTCTGGTCTCACATATATGCTGCTCGCTTCCTGTTCAGTTTTCTGTTGCTTATTTTGTGATTTCTGTATCTGTTTTCACCTCTCCAACGAAGCTTGTAGCCACAACTTGCAAATTTCAGCTATTCCTCCTTCTTTTCTCTCTTTCTACCTACTATCAGCTACGCTTTTTCTTCTAAAGCGCTCAACGTGGGTTCTGGTATTAACATCAGGACGAGATAATAGACTGGAGTCGTAGCAGCTGAGGATCAGTGAGGGTTCATTAGATAAAATCAGAACAGTACGACAAGAAAGTGCAAGATGATGAAGACTTGTTCTGACAGGATGTAACTCCAGCTGTGTTCATTCAACTGGTTCTTCAGTTTTTCTACAATCGGAACTTAATTCAATGTCTTACATCTCCTGTTTGACATTGGAACATTTTCTTTTCTCTGTTTCTCCCCAATTCAACATTGTTAACATTTATTTGGTCATAAAATCATTCAGTCAGGTTCTATGGAAGCTGACACCAGGAATTGTTCCCCTTTTGCATCTATCGACAGTAGTTGGTGTTGATATTGATGGTTGATTTGTACGGACGAGATGGCAGCAACCAGACTAAGATTCATCTAAGTGTCTTCAAGACAAACCAACACTCATGTGACCACATCATGAACAGTTTAATATTGTTCAGTTATCCACAAAGCCACCTCACTGAGCTGCAGTCTGCACTCCAGATGCTGAAACAGCTTTGGACAGAGGAAAACAGCTGCTTATATTTGGTATTTTACAGAAATACAGATTTGGAAGAAGTTGTATTCAGTGGATGAAGCATAAAAAAAACAAAAAACATCCTTTTTCAAAACAGTTTTCTTGACTCACTGAATCATTAAGTGAGAAAATTAGAAGTGAAAACAAGGTTACAGACGACGTCAGGAGGTTCTGTCCAGATCTTCTCAGTCTAGGAACCATATAAGCACATTACTGTTGTTGATTTCTGCTTCTACTGACCAACGGACATAAACATCATCACAGTTCAGTTGAACACCAACAAGGCCGAACCCCCGTGACCCTGAACATGAAGAAGCAGTTCTAGATAACGGATGGATCATTTGATTCATCTGGGTGAGAGTTCACACATAAACAAACACTCGACCACGACAGAAAACTGACAGTCCAGTAGTGGTGTCATGGTTGGAACAGGAAGTGGTGTGAATACAGACCAGGATGAACCCTGGCTGCTCACCAGACCTGTGCTCGGATCTGTCAGCAGCTGGAACGTCATCTGGGCTGATTGTAGCTCAGTGGTTCCTCTCTGATGTCACCGTTTGTCACATGTGCAGCAAACTAACTGCAGCTGACACCAACTGAATGATCTCAGCTGAACTGAGCTGCAGAGAAACAACATGCTGGTGTTCACTGGGAAGCTCTGACGGGAAACAGACGGAAAAACAACATGTGGATCCTGGAATAACGGCAGCTTCCATCGTTACAGGACCGGAAGAGGAAGAAGTTTCCAAGGAATCATTCAGAACCGTTTGACAAACATTTGATTGATGTGTTCTGATGAAAACAGAGACAGACATGTAGAGACTGAACTATCTGTCCAACAGAGACAGTTTCTCTGACAGGAGGAGACTCCTGATACTAAACTGGACACAGAGACACTGAAGAACGAGACCTGGACCAGAACCTGAACCCAGGATAAAGAGGTTCAGTGAACGTGGTGTTGAGGGTGTGGAGGTGGATCAGTCTGTCAGAGGAGACGCTGTAGAAGGACAGAGTTCCAGCAGGAACGTCCACATACACAGCTACTCTGTCAGAGACTGAGGAAGACGAGGAGGAAGATGTTCTTCTTTTATTGTGCCAGATAGAGTACCGACCACCATCAGAACAGAACAGACTCCAGGAATGATTGTTCCCTCCAAACACACAGTCATCAGAGTTTCCTTTCCTTCTGATTCTTCCGTAACTCACTGATATACAAACATCTCCGCTCCTCTGGACCTCCCAGTAACAGCGACCAGTCAGAACTTCTTCACACAGCAGCTGAATCCAGGAATCAAACCTGTCTGGATGATCAGGATACGACTGATCCTCCTCCACAAACATCATCTTCCTGTTGTTGTCAGACAGTTTGATGTAGTTGTTGACTGTGTTTGTGTCGATGGAGAGTTGACAGGAATCTGATGGAGAGAACAAACACCACCCAGCTGCAGTTATTATTGATCTGTCATTGATCATTGATGGACTCATGAATGAGTGATGTGACAGTGTGAAGATGGTTGAATGTGTGAATGAAATCAAAACACACTTACACTTCCTCAGACCTGGTCTCAACCATCGTGGTCCAGCAGGCTCCACCCTGAAAGGAGGAGGGGGGTCAGACCAGCACAGTCTCTCTCAGCAAACATGGACATTTCATGGCTCTCACACACACATTGTTCTACACTGATGAAGGAACCGTCCCACACTCGGACCCATGCATCTCTAAAGTCCTGTCCTGTGGTCGTCACGTTCCAGCACAGTTTAATGCTGTTCTTTTCATTTGGTTTCAACTGTGTTGAACCAGGAGGAGGAGGAGACCACGTCATGGATCAGTGAAGGTGCAGCTGCTGTTGTGCTGTGATGGTCCTGAAAACCACACTGCTGTGGTTCTAGTATGTTTACTGAGTCATGGAAAACATCCTGGAGATGAAAGTTCTTCTGATTCCAGCTGGGATCATTGGGATCCAGTGTTTTTAGTGTGGGACACAGGGGATGGGCAGTGATGACCAACATCAGAACTCCAGAGGCAGGTATCTGTGTGCTCCGTCAGTAAGGATCATCTCAGTTATGGTGGAGCTCAGAGGATTGTTGAAGTTTGTTCTGGTGGCTTCATCTACCAGCTGAAACACATCACGTTCCTCACACTGTTCTTTGGAAGTGTCGGAGCTGTCGGAGCGCCGCTCCATGATTATTATCTCAGAGGAGGCAGAAGCTGACAGAACTTTACACAACGACAGATGTGAGTGAAGGACGGAGACGTCCTCCTCCATCAGACACCGGGAGTCTGCAGCAGCTGTGTCCATACCTGAGAGTGTCCAGTCTCCAGCGTGGATCCTCCAATCCAGCAGACAGAAGCTTCACTGCTGACTCTCCTGGATGGTTGTAGCTCAGGTCCAGCTCTCTCAGATGGGAGGGGTTGGAGCTCAGAGCTGAGACCAGAGAAGCACAGCCGTCCGACGTGAGCAGACAGCCTGACAGCCTGCAGACACACAACACAACACACATGCAGAAACTCTGAGAGAACTGCTCTGAAACTGAAGCTGACTCTGTCCTCGTGTTCACCTGATGGTGGCGCTGAAGGACCAGTCAGAGGATCAGCAGGAACACTGGAATTCACCCCAATCAGACACATGTTGTTGGGACGTTTCAATCTGAACTAAACTGGTGGATGAACATCAACATACAGAGAGTCTCACTGCTGCTGAGGCCGACAGCATCCAGACATGGAGAGAGACGTGTGGAGAACATCATGTGACCTGGACATGTGACATCACACTCCATGGTTGACGTGTCTGTCCTCAACACTTTAGTTAGTTTTATAGTCAGATAAGTCAGCTGTGGTTAAAGGTCACGTTAATGAGGTTCATTTCAGGGAAATAAACATTTTACTTGGGGACTATTTTCTCAACCAAACAGCGTTCGTGTTTCCAGGGACGTCGTTTGGTCTGAAATGTTCATGAAAATCTTTTCCATGTTTTGGTTCTAGTGGTGATGCTGAACGCTCCATCGATGCGTCATCATCAACTTCATTCTGGACCATCTTCCAGAGAAGGTCCACGTTCATCCAGATCCTGGTTTTCTCTTCTACCTTTCACTCAGCTGCACCACAGCGGTCCACCGAGACCTCATGGATGATGTCACATCATCGCTGCTGGTTTCAACTCCACATAACAAACATGGAATCAATCAATTGTTCTCATGATGTTGATTTCTGTCACTTGTGTTAACTCTGAATAAAAGTTCAGCTCGTTCACTGACTTGTTACCATTCAATCATCAGAAATGGATCAATGACAGAATCTGAATCAGTCCAGAACCTTGTTGACATCCAGACAGACTGAGTCCAGGTTAGAAGAAGAGACACTTCTGCTGCTGAGGTTGGTCACCATTGGACACTTATTTGTGCTCCAGTTGGATCAATTTAGGGAAACTAATTCAATATTAAATAGGAAACATTTCAAAGCCTGACATAAAACTCTTATTTGAGAAATTTTATTGATAAAGAAGTTCAGATTAGAAATGAGAGCTTAGAGATGTTCACATGTGGACAAACTTGTTGATGCTCTTCAGTTAAAGAAAGAAAAAAACCACCAACGATCACTGAATTAACTTGAAACTGACTAAAGTACAAATAGAAATGTATTTGGACTTGGTGGAGCCCTTCTCCTCATCATCACCAACACAGTTGTGACGGCTGTCTGCAGGCTTCAACCCGATCTGAACCCAGTTACAATTATTACAATTCTCTCTCCAACAATCCTTCAACCTAAACCACAGTTGTAACGGTCAGCAGTTCAACACTTGATGGATTCTGACCTGAGAGACTCCAGTTTACAGTGTGGACTCTCCAGTCCAGGACACAGCTTCTTCAGTCCTGAATCCTTCAGGTGGTTGTTACTCAGGTCCAGTTCTGTCAGACTGGAGGACTGAGAGCTGAGAACTGAGGACAGACCTGCACAGACCTCCTCTGAGAGGTTACAGCCACTCAACCTGCAGAGGAGAGAAAAGGGAAAAAATGAGGTTATTTAAAAGTTGATCATGTCATAAAAGAAATAAATAATGATTTGATTTTGAAACAGAACGCGGTGACTGATGTCTAATGCAGGTCAGACATGAACCCTCACATGAACTTCACACTAACACACTTTAAAATCCTAAAACATCCCTGTTCAAAGGTCTGCTGAGTGACAGGTGAACTAACCAATCAGATCGCTGCACCGCCAGCAGCTCAGAGCTGTTCGTTACACTTCACGTCTACATGAGTGTTTTCACGTTTATAAATATATAATGCTGCTGTCAGAAGTTGCCTACTTGCATACAGAGAACAAAGAAGATTATGTGGAGGCGACTTTCCTCACAGCAACATCTCATGTTGCATCCAAGAAGCAGCAGCCAGAACCTCGTCTGGAGTTATGTGCAGCTCTCAGTGGTGCCCAGTTGTGCAGGTTCCTTATCATGACATTACATTTAGCAGATGCTTTTATCCCAAGTGATTTACAACAGAGGCATCAATCAAGCCGCAGTCGCACAGTAGATCACAAAGTAGATGAGTCAACATTCAAGAATTCACTAGAGCTGCAATATGGAGGTACCTGCAGCTACAACTGTAACAGAACAGCTGAACACCACGTAGCCACTAGAGGCTTTGAGTGACGGCAGCGAGAGAGTAACGAGCCCCACGTCATCAGTCACCTCCCCTCAGAACCAGGATCCACTGGCTGTGAGCTGTGGCTCAGTCATGCTGAGCAGACTGGACAAGGTTCTGGCTGGGTTTGCAGCGGCACCGTCACTCAGATACTCTGAACTACCGGCTCAGGACTACAGACTGCAGCACCGTCACAAGGAGCAGCAGCTGCAGAGGTCTGGACAGTCGGTACCATCCCCTTGGATTCAACATAAACCACAGTTGTAACGGTCAGCAGTTCAACACTTGAGGGATTCTGACCTGAGAGACTCCAGTTTACAGTGTGGACTCTCCAGTCCAGGACACAGCTTCTCCAGTCCTGAATCCTGCAGGTGGTTGTTACTCAGGTCCAGTTCTGTCAGACTGGAGGACTGAGAGCTGAGAACTGAGGACAGACCTGCACAGACCTCCTCTGAGAGGTTACAGCCACTCAACCTGCAGAGGAGAGAAAAGGGAAATATTTATGTCATTTAAACTTTGATTTTGTCATTCAACAAATGAATAAATTATATAATTTAAATGACAACTGATAAATTCAACTTGTTGGTCCAACTAGTCCTGTAAAATCATCAGAAACCAACTGATTCTCCAACAGAACGCGGTGACTGATGTCTAATGCAGGTCAGACATGAACCCTCACATGAACTTCACACTAACACACTTTAAAATCCTAAAACATCCCTGTTCAAAGGTCTGCTGAGTGACAGGTGAACTAACCAATCAGATCGCTGCACCGCCAGCAGCTCAGAGCTGTTCGTTACAGTTCACGTCTACATGAGTGTTTTTACATTTATGAATAAAAACTGCTGTCAATATTAGTGCATCAACAATCAACTCTTTATTATACACCATCATGATATTATTTATATAGCTGGTAAAATGTGAAAGTGTTTGTATTCACACTTGTTTGTCTTTCCTGAGGACTGTTGCTGGCTGTTTCCGTGGTGATGGACAGTCTTTGGAGTTACACGTCTGTGTGTTTGACCTAAGCTGAGTCTGCAGTTGAGTGGATTCAAATGAAGAAGCTGCTCTCAGAAGATAAGTCCCTGCTGAGGTTCCTGTGGTGGGATCTGCAGACCCATCGTCCTCCTGAAGGACATCAGTGGCAGGTACTTCCCTTTGACCCGACCTGCAGTCCCTGCCAGGTGACCTATGACCTGCAGAGACATGTGCTGGACAGCCTCCAGCCTGGAGATTACGTACCTGAAGTGGTGACAAAGTCCTTCTATGCAGATAAATGTCTACACAGTCAAACTTCAGCAGCAGCTACAACCGTAACAGACCAGCTGAACACCACGTAGCCACTGGAGGCTTTGAGTGACGGCAGCGAGAGAGTAACGAGCCCACGTCATCAGTCACCTCCCCTCAGAACCAGGATCCACTGGCTGTGAGCTGTGACTCAGTCATGCTGAGCAGGATGGACAAGGTTCTGGCTGGGTTTGCAGCGGCACCGTCACTCAGATACTCTGAACTACCGGCTCAGGACTACAGACTGCAGCGCCGTCACAAGGAGCAGCAGCAGCAGAGGTCTGGACAGTCTGTACCATCTACTTGGATTCAACATAAACCACAGTTGTAACGGTCAGCAGTTCAACACTTGAGGGATTCTGACCTGAGAGACTCCAGTTTACAGTGTGGACTCTCCAGTCCAGGACACAGCTTCTCCAGTCCTGAATCCTGCAGGTGGTTGTTACTCAGGTCCAGTTCTGTCAGACTGGAGGACTGAGAGCTGAGAACTGAGGACAGACCTGCACAGACCTCCTCTGAGAGGTTACAGCCACTCAACCTGCAGAGGAGAGAAAAGGGAAATAAGGAGGTTATTTAAACTTTGATTTTGTCATTCAACAAATGAATAAATCAGATCATTTAAATGAATACTGATTAATTCAACTTGTTGGCCCAACTAGTCCTGTAAATCCATCAAAAATCCATTAATTTTTAATTTTATTGTTTCATTCCACATGTCAAAACTGTTGTATGTTAACACTAGTATGAATCTGTATTTTATATATTTATACATATTCACACACACACCAAAACCACCTGAACCCAGGCCCCCCCCACCAGCCCCCACTCAGCAACACACAATTAAAGTCCGAGAGCAGAACCGGGAGTTTCCCCTGACCCGGTTGTCCGGCACAGCGTAGCGTCTTTGTTGCTGTATTTGGCAACTTTTCAGACGTTTCTAGTTACTTTTTATTAAAAAAAAGCGACTAACAACAAATCTGACAACTTTTTCAGGTCTTATTGGAAACTTTTGTTGTCTCTAGTCTGAAATCATGAATCGTTTTTTAATTGTTTCTCTGTGAGACTCCGGTGAGTCCGTGGGCTCCTCTCCCGTATCAAAGGACTCTCGAGGCAGCCCAGCACTCGTGCAGAAGCCTCTCCCTGCTCCGGTCACAGCTTATGTTTTTATTTCTATTTGTTATTTTATTCAACAAAATAGAGAACAACATCTTGTGGAGGTGCAATGAACTGCACTATAAAAAAAATAAGAACTGAGGACATGGGACTGTTAAAAAAATACAAAGAGCAGTGTAAGGTGGATAAAGAAAGTGGAGCAGGTTTTCAGAACAAAAGGAATCCGGATACATTTGTCGATTTCCTTCTGCCACACTTAGATTTAAGAAGTCTCAATGAGGAGTAATAAAGTTTAAACTCATTCAAAAATGATCAAAATATGGGGCAGAGTCTCTCCACTTACAACAATTTAGGTGATATTTAAGCAAGAAAAAGAATATTCACTACTTCAGATGTTTTGTTGTCAAGATCATTAATGTAGAACAAGACAGTGAATAGTAAAATCTGGAATGTTGCTATTTTTAAAGACAGCCAGTCTCCAATGTCACTCAAATTTATTTGAAACAGGACAAGTGAAAAAGAGGACAACGGGACAGTCACAAAAACACAAGCTGTCAGATCAAATTTAAATTATTTATGTAGAAATTCAGCCACCGGGTATTTCTTATGACAGAGTTTAAAATGAGTCTCTGACCTCCGTTTACTGCAACAGCCGGCTCCACTGCTACTGACATCCTTCTGTTATGATCGTTAAACTAGTAAGATTTAGAGGCAGACGGGAGAACAACAATGCTGCAGTTTTATCTGTTAAGATGAAGTCTCCTACTATTAATTTGGGTAAAGTTGGAGTGACAGACATGGATGAGAACATCAGGAATAACTTTTCACACTTCCTGATATTCTCTGCAGTACAATCCAGACTAACTCCATTAAATGGAAACCTCTCCTCATCATCACCAACACAGTTGTGACGACTGTCTGCAGGCTTCAACCCGATCTGAACCCAGTTACAATTATTACAATTCTCTCTCCAACAATCCTTCAACATCAACCACAGTTGTAACGGTCAGCAGTTCAACACTTGAGGGATTCTGACCTGAGAGACTCCAGTTTACAGTGTGGACTCTCCAGTCCAGGACACAGCTTCTCCAGTCCTGAATCCTGCAGGTGGTTGTTACTCAGGTCCAGGTCTGTCAGACTGGAGGACTGAGAGCTGAGAACTGAGGACAGACCTGCACAGACCTCCTCTGAGAGGTTACAGCCACTCAACCTGCAGAAGAGAGAGAAAAGGGAAATAAGGAGGTTATTTAAACTTTGATTTTATCATTCGACAAATGAATAAATCATATCATTTAAATTAATACTGATTAATTCAACTATTGATCATTAAGTATCGCTGCACTACAGTCTGGATCAAAGTGATCGCTGCATTCGTCTTCATGTAAAGTTTCCTGAGATGAATTATTGTTGAGAACTGGTCCTACATGAACCTGAACTCAGCTGAACAGTGAACTGAACTGATTTTCTTCATGAACACAACATTTGATTGTAATTAAAACAGATGTGTCTGTGTTTGTCCTCACAGAACTTTCTTGGAGGCTTTGACCACTGGCAGCAGCCTCAGGAGAACCTCCTCTGAAGCAGAGTATTTCTTCAGGTCAAACACTTCCAGATCTTCTTCTGATGACAGTAAGATGAAGACCAGAGCTGACCACTGAGCAGGAGACCGTTTATCTGTGGAGAGACGTCCTGACCTCAGGGACTGTTGGACCTCCTCCACCAGAGAACCTTCATTCATTTCATTCAGACAGTGGAACAGATTGATGCTTTTCTCTGCAGACAGATCCTCACTGATCTTCTTCTTGATGTATCCAACTGTTTCCTGATTGTTCTGTGAACTTCCTTGTTTTGGTTTCAACAGACCTCGTAGGAGAGTCTGGTTGGTCTCCAGCGAAAGACCAAGGAGGAAGCGAAGGAACAAATCCAGGTGTCCGTTTGGACTCTGTAAGGCCTTGTCCACAGCAGTCTGGTAGAGGAGAGTCTCTTTGCTTGTTTTAATCCCTCTGAAGGTGTTTTTTCGTTCCTCCAGCAGGTTGACTCCAGAGTTGATGAAGATCTGATGGACATGAAGAGCAGCCAGGAACTCCTGAATACTCAGATGGATGAAGCAGAACACCTTGTGCTGGTACAGGTGTTTCTCCTCTATAAAGATCTGTGTGAAGACTCCTGAGTACACTGAAGCTTCTCTGATATCGATGCCACACTCTCTCAGGTCTGACTCATAGAAGATCAGGTTTCCTTTCTGCAGCTGCTCAAAAGCCAGTTTTCCCAGAGACTCCATCATCTTCCTGCTCTCTGGACTCCAGTGTGGATCTGTCTCAGCTCCTCCGTCATACTTGACCTTCTTCAGTTTGGTCTGGACCACCAGGAAGTGGATGTACATCTCAGTCAGGGTCTTGGGCAGACCTCCTCCCTCTCTGGTTTCCAGGACTGTCTCCAGAACTGTAGCAGTGATCCAGCAGAAGACTGGGATGTGGCACATGATGTGGAGGCTTCGTGATGTCTTGATGTGGGAGATGATCCTGCTGGTCTGCTCCTCATCTCTCAACCTCTTCCTGAAGTACTCCTCCTTCTGGGGGTTGGTGAACCCTCTGACTTCTGTCACCATGGAAACACACTGAGGAGGGATCTGATTGGCTGCTGCAGGTCGTGTGGTGATCCAGAGACGAGCAGAAGGAAGCAGGTTCCCCCTGATGAGGTTTGTCAGCAGCACGTCCACTGAGGTGGACTCTGTAACATCAGTCAGGATTTCATTGTTGTGGAAGTCCAGAGGAAGTCGACACTATTCCAGACCGTCAAAGATGAACACAACCTGGAAGTCTTCAACGCTGCAGATTTCTTTGGTCTCAGTGAAGAAGTGATGAACAAGTTCCACCAAGCTGAACTTTCTCTCTTTCAGCACATTCAGCTCTCTGAAGGTGAATGGAAACATGAACCAGATGTCCTGGTTGGCTCTGCCTTCAGCCCAGTCCAGAGTGAACTTCTGTGTTAAGACGGTTTTTCCGATGCCGGCCACTCCCTTCGTCATCACGGTTCTGATTGGTTCATCTCTTCCAGGTGGGAGTTTCAGGACGTCTTCCTGTCTGATGGTGGTTTCTGCTCTGTCTGGTCTCCTGGATGCTGCTTCAATCTGTCTGACTTCATGTTCATGGTTGACCTCTCCAGTCCCTCCCTCTGTGATGTAGAGCTCTGTGTAGATCTGCTGCAGAAGGGTTGGGTTTCCTGCTTTAACAACCCCCTCAAACACACACTGGTACTTCTCCTTCAGCTGAGACTTCAGTCGCTTTTGACAAACTTCAGCAAAAGTCCCTGGACAAAAGAGGAATAAAAAAAGAATTTAGTGTTTTATAAAGCTTATTTCACCAAAAGATTCAGGTTTGAACCGACACTGATCAACTAGAACTTTACGATGAGCTGTCCAATACTGACTAGAATCACTTTTACCACCAAAACACCTCTGAACATTCAGGACATGGACACAAGAACATCTGGGGGTCCTGGAGTTTCTAAGACCAGGATGTTGGCAGTAGAGCCTAGATTGGGTGTGGGTTTGTGGGTTGTTGTGTTCTTGTTGTTGTTGTGGGTCTCTGTGAAGTGAAATTTCCAGATTTAGGATTTGAAAACACCGGAAGATGATCTGATCAATAATCTGTAGAACCATCAAGACAATCTGGAGTTCACCAGGATTCCTGGAAGAGGAAAACCAGGACTAAAATCTTCCAGTTATCTGGTGGTGTTGGTGGGTTAAACATATTCATTGAGGTCCACTGCCATCCCATACAGGGAGGATGCTCCTGTAGGGGGTGCTGGTTCCTCACTTCATCTTTCAGTGGTTTTAATGCTGATCTGTGAATGTTGTTCATCTCCTGAGACTTTCTGGGTCATTTATCCAGCAGATTAAATGTTCAGAGAAATCCTCTTACTGCTCTGCAGAAGCTCAGCCAGCTCCTCCTGCTTCATTCCCCTCAGGAAGTTCACTGTGATCTTCACAAATGCCTCTCTGCTCCTCCTCTGTTCTTCATCCTTGTCATCCAACAGATTCTCCAGGGATTCTGGGTAATCTGGACTCAGAACCCTCTGGATCTTCTTCAGCTCGTTCTTCACAAACATGACAATGTTGTCCTCCAGCAGCTGGAACAGAAGACCACATGAATGACACAATCAGACTGAAACCATGGAGACAAACATCAGATCCATGTTGGACAGACTGATGGTCCACTGGTCTACAAAGAGCAGCTGGAGATGAACACCAACAGAACAGATGGAGAAGCAGTTGTTGTTCATGTACAGACCAGAAATATGGAGTCCAGCTGTGCTTGATGCTGCTGGACAGACGGACCACTGGGAGGCTCTGAGCTCTGCTGGTCCACTCTGTGGAGGAATCATGAAGAATTAGCTCACATCCTGTCTGTCCACACAGAGACAAACACAAGCTGAAGGTCCATGAAGACATGTTTGGATGAGGACAGTCAATCAGAGGACTGGCTGTGGTGTTGAAGGTTTACTGGTCCTGCTGGTCCCACTGAGAACGTACATGTGACCTCAATGAGAGCTCTGCTGATTCACAGATTTACAAGATCCAATTCTGCTCCAAGAAAAGTTACAACAACATCTAGAACATGGACAACTGATGGAGACATAAACCAGCTGATTAACTCTGGAGCATCATCAGGATCAGTCCTCTGGAAGGTAAGACCTCCAGATGTTTCAAACAGAAGAAAAAGCTCATGACAGGAGATGAAGATCTATGAGGAGGAAGCTCAGATCACCATCAGGTGATGGAGGACTACAGGGGTCTAGGACTACATGGATCTATTCAAGAAGAAACATGTGGACCTTCACTAACATGAGGACTGATTTAAATACATTTAAGACATTTAAATACATCTCACCTCTCTGAAGAAGACAGCTGGTCTCCTTTAAAGTCAATAAATCGCTTCTTTGACCTGGATTCATGTTCAAAAGAGTCTCTCTTCTGATGGACCCTGATGGAAGAATAAAGAGTTCAAAGTGCAGATTTTCTGTTTATATGAATAATAAATAATCCAAAATAAAAATATTTAGTCTATTTAAAAAGTATTGAACATAAATCATTGGCATTTAGATACACTCACCTCTTTACAGCATAACGTTGGTCTCCTTTAAAGCCAAGAGGATGGGCCATTGACCAGTCGCTCTTCAAGGTCACACAGCTGGGTTCAGGTCCAGGTTCAGGTCCAGGTCCAGGTCCAGGTCCAGGTCCAGGTCCAGGTCCAGGTCCAGGTCCATGTTCAAGTCCAGGTCCAGGTCCAGGTTCATTCCTGTAATAATGACGTTTGCTGATGTGAGTTTTCAGCTCTGACATGCAGAAGAGTCGTGGACAGTTGGAGATGCTCGTCTCACCTCTGAGCTTTGCTCCGACTCTCATGTTCCCCACACAGAGGAGTTTTAGAGGGACGGACTCCGTCCTCTCTGTCCTCACACTGGTCCATTCTGCTGAATTCACGTGCACATCAGCTCACACACACACCTTCATCTGCAGAGGAAACACACATCACTGGTGTTGTACAAAGACCAGCTGCTCCTGCACTGGTTTGCTCCTCTCTGTTGTTTTTATATCAGTGTCACTTGAATGCAGTCAGGAAACAGTGGGAGGTTGAGGAAGTCTCTTCTACAGCCGGATCTGCTCATCCTACCTGCTTTGAAGCTTCACTCAGGGCCTTTTCTGGTTTTCTGTTCAAAGATTAAAAACATTCAATTCTGTGAACAACAGAGTTTTTACTGCAGAAACACAAAGTTGAAAATCTTGAACAAGCTGAAGGAGACTCGGCCTCTACGTCAGTCTGGTTACTGTAAATGTGAAGAAGCTCAAAGGTCAAACTGTCCTGCAGAGACACATTTCCTCCTTTTAAAGCCTCATCACACAACAGTTACACAAGCAGCAACGAACAACTTCTTCAAGGAACCACACTTTATTTTGAAAGGCTCCACAGGAAGCAGCAGTCTGACTTTAATGCTGGAGACGACAGCTTCACTCCAGGAAATAAACAACCACAAAGTTTGTTTTATGAAGAAAACTGATCATCAACTGTTCAGCACGGCGTTTTTGATCAATAATAAAACCAATAAAAATACTGTCATCTACCAATCATGTAGATTTGTCTTCAGACATAAGATTGATCAAAGTCTGCAGGTAAATCAGAAGTGAGCAGAAGTTTCTACCTTCACGTGTTTGAGTCAAAAGACAAAGTTGAAGAGTGAAATAAAGTTTGAAGTAACGATCCGGTTAACAGCAGCTGTCCTTCGTCCTCGGGTCTCACCTCACCGGCAGCTTCAACCCTCTCGGTACCGTTATGTCAGATACGTTATGTAAGTTTCACTTTCACTTTGTCCATAGGTTCACGTCCGGTCGCGCGCACGTCCAGCTGCCTCGTGCACGTTCAGCTTGATGCGGCCGGTACGTGTGATACCGGCTGCCTCCACTTGGGGGCGGAGTGTAAACTCAGTTTTACACGACCAGACAATAAACAACAAGAAAACAACTGCTGGAAACGTGTTGATCACATGGAAACTAGTAAACTAACTACATGGTTCAAACACAAATAATACAAATAAAATCATATTTTTAGTGGAATTCTGAGTCTGGATTGAACCGGTTTGAGCTCGACTCTGTATCGACCTCATGAAGCAGAAGTGTTGAAACACCGTTTCAGACCGGTTATTTAGTTTATTTTCCAAACTATCGGACACTCATACATCAGTAATTAAACAAAATAAGTCAATTTTTTTTAAATTTTATATGGAAAAACAAATGTCAAGTAACTGCTGTGGTGGAAATTTACTGGAATCCAAATGAGAAAGCAAAAAGTTTCAAGTTTAACACAAAGGTTTATTTACAAGTTACAATATGAGAATTAGTAAGATTAAATTAAATTAAATTAATTAATTACTAATTAATTAAATTAATTAAATAAATTAATTCGAGTTAGAATACGAGGAGAAGTTTTTATATGTTCTGAACCAGGAAACGTCACATGGGTCACAACTATATTCCCCCTAAAAGACAGAGCAGATTGTCTCACAGGAAACACTCCTGCAAGACCCCCTTACTGCTTATCAGACTTAAAGAGGAGGAAGGCAGATGCCTTATCAAGGTGTTAAATCTAAGAGCAGAAACAGAAAAGTCTGTTGTCTCTGTCATAAAATTAACGGGCTACACAGTCAAAAGACAAAGAACAGGCTCGTACTTAAAGAATACTCACTTAGGGTCGGATTAAGTTCAGACAATGTTTAAACTGCTTAGTAGAACAAGTGGTTTAAACCAGTACTATATGAATATAATATTTCTCTCACACTCATCAACAACAACGATGAGTCAAACTACAGGAGCAAAGTGAGTCGCCTGGCTGAGTGGTGCAGCGACAACAATCTCTCCCTGAACGTGGAGAAGACCAAGGAGATTGTTGCTGACTTCAGGAGACAACACACCCAGCATGCTCCTCTGACCATCAACGGTGCTGCTGTGGAGAGGGTGAGCAGCCCCAAGTTCCTGGGTGTCCACATCTCAGAGGACCTCTCCTGGACTGTTAACACCACATCACTCGCCAAGAAGGCACAGCAGCGTCTTTACTTCCTCCGCAAACTGCGAAGAGCCAGAGCCCCGGCCCCCATCAGGTACACCTTCTACAGAGGCACCATCGAGAGCATCCTGACCAGCTGCATCACCGTGTGGTACGGATCCTGCACCGCAACCTGCCGCAAGTCTCTCCAACGCGTCGTGAGAGCAGCTGAGAAGATCGTTGATGTCTCTCTCCCCTCACTTCAGGACATCTACAGCAGCCGTCTGACTCGCAAAGCCCTCAGCATTGTGAGAGACCCCACCCACCCGTCACACAGCCTCTTCAGTCTGCTGCCATCAGGGAGGAGGTTGCGGACCCTCCGGGCCAGAACCAGCCGACTGAAGGACAGCTTCATCCACCAGGCCGTCATGAAGCTGAACACTCTCCCTGCTCTTCCTCCGTTTCCCTCCCTGCCCCCCCCCTCACTCACTCTGACCTCTGGATCTGCACCAGAACTTTTGGCAGAACTGGACCGCCTTCTTTGCACCAGGTCACTTTAACCAGACCGATAAGATGAACACCTGCAGGACCGTCACACACCTTTAAAACTGTTGTACATTTCACCGTCATTATTACAATACAGTTCATCATAACAATAATGTCTATCATCATACTAACATTTCAATGTTTTTACTGTAATTTTATATCCTTTGGCTCTTAAACACAACGTCATGCCATAACTTGTTTCTTTTTAATTTGCACTTTGTGTTTAAAATCAATTAATATAAATAATTACAAATAATATCAATTTAAAGCCTGCCCAAAGGTTGGTTGAAGTCAGGTTGAAAACCTTTACAATTCAAAAGAATAACAAATAATACAACAATTACTTGCAATTGTCTAAACAAACAATAAGAGAACTGACTTAAATCGTTATTCTTATTGTATAACAGTTTTAAATTCATATCTATGAGCTAAATAATAATCCTAAACATCCCCGAAGGTGGTGGGTGCTTTAATTTTCTCCCGTCTCCTGGTCTTCTTGCTGCTCCAGACACGGGAGCTCTTCCACATGCACGCGCAGCTTCAACCGCTAATGTTTTGTCACGTTACTGCGAGTAAGAACTGTAACGACTCAACTTCCTATTTCAAAATAAAAGTCTCCAAAACGGACAGCACACATAATGTTCAATACAATCTTTGTACAATAGTAAATCTTTACTTAATCTTCTATATGCACTTCACATCACGAAATTATAACAACTTTAAATTTGTTATAATTTGCATTTTTTAACAAATGTTTAAATTAATAATGTGAAAGCATAATATGCCATATCTTTGTTCTTTTGATTACACATGTAAACAAAGTAGTTAGAATATAACTAATTTATTTCAGAAGTTTCATATGTAAAAATAGAATTTAACTCATTTTAATGTGTTTTAGCTGCTGGTTTAAATGTAATTAACAGTAGTGGTTAAAATTGACCCAAATAAAATAAGTGTAAATTGTTTCACCAGTTTTATTAGTCAGATTCTGACTCTTGAGAACGATTGCATGAGGTCTTTAAAGATTAATTACTGAGCCTAAATAAATGAACTTCATGAGTGCAGTTAATATATTTGTTAATTCAGTCCTAAAATGACAGAATACAGATGTTTGTGTTGTTTGGTTGAGCTCAGAGTCAGCTGGGACCAACGGCGGTCTACAGGACCGCTGTGGCGGCGGAGGAAGGAGTGCTCACAACTGATCTATTATTTGATTTTAACAGGTTCACAACTTCAAAAAACATAAACTGCACATATTCAGAAAAAGTCGGGGCATGAAAGACGTGTAGATTTTGTTTGTCTCACATGTAAAAGGATCCTGATCTTAGTCAACCAAGTCGACCCAGTAGAGCAAAACGTTCATTTAAGTTTAAACAGCAGAGGGCGCTGTTTGGTATTTATCCAGTCCCACATTTGAAAACTGTCCACAACTCTGTCTTTTCTGTTCATTTATCTGTCCTTTAACATATTAACACATTACCCAATGGTTAGAAAAATTAAATAAAAATTGATGATGATGTTTTGACAGTATGTTCTATTGTTGGCCATATATGATCAATGTGCAAAATAAATAACCAAGTCAATTTTTTGACCTCTCTTCTGTGCAGGCAGTGCTCAGCCACCTACAACTGCAGTTTCTTCTCTTTGTCAGTAAGAAGGAATAGACCTGTTATATTTCTTTGTTCTTTTAATCTGTCAAAAATGTCTTTTTTTTCAGCACAATGTTTTTGTAAGGAAGAGGAGGAGGAAGATGAAGAGGGTTACTAGTGCTGCTGATAAACTTGTATTAATGGTTGCTGTCCAGTGCTGAAATGCTGGACACTCCCACACTCATAGTTGACAGAAGGACCATAACTTTTTTCCAGGTGGGATGAGAACTGCATCTTCCACTGTCTTAGCTCACGTTATTTGAGCTTACGATATTTGAAATTAATGGTTTATTTATATCCGAGCACTTTTTTAATTTGTACAATTCTCACATGATTACCTCCATAAGCTTCTGTAAATTCTCTTTTTCACAGAAAATATTTGTGTCATCAGCAAACAGAACAAAGTGCAGTACTTTTGACACTTTGCATATCTCATTTATATTTCAAATAGAGATTTCAGGACCTAATACTGACCCCTGGGGGACATCACAAACAATGCCCTTCATCAATTATGTTTCCGTGTCATCACAGGTTTCAGATTTACTCTTACAGCATTGGTGCTATAGTGGTCAGCATGGCTGCTTCCCAAGCAGTTGATCTGGGTTTGATTCCCAGCCATTGCAAGAAATTGTTGGACCTTATTAGATTATTTTCTTTACTGGATAAAGGAACCTCAATAGTCTTTCTTTTTCATGTGTTTTGATTTCATTGATTTATTTATTTATTTATTATATTGTTGCTATTGTTTATTTTAATAAGTGTTATTTTTGACATCCACAACCATCATCCTTTGTGACGTCATTAATGACATCATCTGCTTTTGATTATGTGATGTTTTCTTTTAACATTTTTTTTTTTTTGAAACACATTTTTTACTTCACAGCAGTGTTTTGTGGCTCGTTGGTCTACTAGTGTGATTCTCACTTTGAGTGTAAAAGGTCCCGGCTTCAATTCCTGGTAAAGCACCAGGACTTTTCGCGCTTTGACCAGGATGACTGATTGTAGTGAAACACAAAATAAACATCAGCATAATGAATAAATGCTGTAAACCCACATATACACTTGATAATCCTTCATCTCAAGACATCATGTAAAATGGAAGTTTGTGTCATTGAAAGAGTTTTACTTAAAGGGTGTTGAGGTGCTGCTGAAGGAGTTCTGGTTATTTTGGTGTGTTTCTCATGATTGTGTTACTCTGTGGTTCCTTGTTTTTATAAGATGATAGTGGTGATGATATCAACTGTCTTCATCATCTTCTGACTCCGGTTGTGAAGCAGAAACAGAACTGTGATGTGTTTTACTTCCCTGTTTTCTCTGTTTTGTGGTCAGTGGTTCTGGGTTTTTCCCCTCCTGTAGTTTTACCTGATAGTCAGTGTAGTTAGAGCCATGAAGTCTTTTTCTGGCTCCAGGATGTTTAGGGCTTGATGTTGGTCTTCTGGTGGCCGCAGTGGTCAACTGTGCTGGTTTGGCTCCTCGGCTCCCGTCTTGTGGACATTTTGTTATCTCTGAACATACCAGCGCACTTTTCCTCTGTGGTTCAGCAGGTTGTCATCTGTTTCTAAACCGTTTCATTGTTCCAGGTATTATTGACATCACTCATCATTACATTCAGAAAATTCCTTGGTTACAGACATAAATCATCCACCAGGCCGTCAGGACGCTGAACACTCTCCCTGCTCTTCCACCCCCCCCCCCCACCCCCACCCCCCCAAAAAAGTCAGTATCACTGACCCCAATGTTGTACACTTAAACCAAACGTCATGCCATAACATGTTTCTTTAATTTGCACTTTGTGTTTAAAATGTATTTATTGTGTAGCACCGAGGGTTTGAGAGTAACTTAATTTCGATTCTCTGTATGTGTCTCACATGTAGTAGAATTGACAATAAACTTGACTCTGACTCTGACTCTGATAAAAAGTGCGGAATTGTGGTGGAAAGTTGGTGGAAAGGATGAACTTGTTGTCTCAACAAGGTTTTTATAACAAGTTGAAGGCTTTCACCAGAGGCCCTGTGGCTTAGTTGGGCAAAGCATCTGTCTTGTAAACAGAAGATCCTGGGTTCAAATCCCAGCAGAGCCTCTGAGTCTTCTTGTTATGAGAGTCGAAAACTGCTGGTTATATTGTCTTCAACATTCTTTAATGGAGTCCTCACCTTCTCATCCAAAACTTTCTGACTCATTCAGTATTCCCCATCCTCAGGGCGCATGTTTTAGATGTTATCTCTCTTTAACGAACCCTCATACATTCTCCATCAAAGAGGAATTCTCCGTCAAAAGAGGAATTCTCCATCACATCCCAGAAGCGTCTTCCCTTCATCTTGAATTGAGACACAATTCTTCAAAAAGAATTTTATTCAAAAGTGTTTAAATATTTTTAAGTGCATATAAGAATGTTATTCTACATAATAAAAGTTTATTTTCTATACATATTTCTTCACCTTTTGTGCAACAACTGATCCCAGGATTCACTTTTGGATGGAGAACTGTGAGACATCTTAGTAGGAGTTACGATCATGAAGAACCCGTCGTCTCTCGTTCAGCAGGAGGCCAATAAAAGTCTGTTTATACGTTTTATACTCTTTTTCTTTACAGGCATCAATGAATCCAAGGATGAAGTGGATTTCATCACTGAAAGTAAAAATCTTCTTTTTTAAACATTTTTCTTCATTCTCATATTTAACCTTTGAATATATATTTGAAGGCTCCAGATTCCAGTCTTTTGTTGGTCAAATATCTTGTGTAAAAGGGGGAAACAATAATACAGCTGATAAATGATGAGACCTTTTCTGCATTATTGTTGTCATTTATCTGGTTGTAAAATCAGGAAACTTCAGTCAGATACAACCAGCTGATGCTGTTGCACTTCCTCTCTTTGAAGCTGATATTTAACTTAACAAGTTGAACCAATATTTATAACCTCCCACGACATGGTACAGTTGTCCTTCTTGTTGCTTCGGGCCCCGTTAAGAAATTAAATATTTCGATATAGAAAACGTGTGACGTCCACATATGTGCACCCCAGGTCTTGGGGGTTAAACTCATCTAAACCACATGATCTGATTTAAAAGGTTCTTTTAAGCATATTGTGAATGTGCTGCTAATTTCTGATAATTAACATCAAACTACAAGTTCAGGAAGTCATTCAGTTTTTCATCTTCTTTAACTTCAGTATCAGTTGTCTTCATCAGTGTCCACCTGAAAATGATTAAACATCAGGTTGACTGGAGAGAACAGAAATCTGCTTCAAGAGCAGTGATCCAGGGGGTTCAACCTCCCTCCAGTTTTGTTACAACACAAACTAACTTGACCAGATCCATCTTCCAAAGTCACACCAGTGCTGACAATAGTAATAATGGAAACTGGAGTCAACATGGGCCTTCAGCTGCTCTGGTACACAAATCCCTCCAACAGGATCAGGTAGTTTTGAGGAGGGTTGGTCGACGTTTCAACCCCCACTTTTGGTCACATGTGCCTCAGATAATGGGTTAGTGTCCATACTGGTTCTGCTGGACCTCAGCGCTGCTTTTGATACTATAGATCACAGCATTTTACTGCAGAGGCTAGAGTATATTGTTGGGATTAAAGGGACAGCTCTAGATTGGTTTAAATCATATCTGTCTGATAGATTCCAGTTTGTTCATGCTCATGAGGTTTCTTCAGTACAGACAAGGGTCTGCTATGGTGTCCCAATTGTTATGCTGATGAAACGCAGCTGTTTTTGCCTATGAAGATGAAACAGAACCATCAGACAAACTTCAGGTGTCTTAAGGACATCAAGGACTGGATGTCCAATAATTCTTTTTTTTTTTCATTTTTAAAGTCTTAAACATCTGGTTTTCTCCAAGCCCTGATGGTTCCTCATTTTCCTAACAGAGTTCTCCATTCTCAGAGTGCAGGTTTACTCGTAGTTCCTAGAAGACGCGTCTTCTGCTATCAGGAACCATCACTATGGAACCAACTTCCAGTTTGGGTGAAGGAGGCTGACACCACCTCCACCTTTTAAACGAAACTTCAAACGTTTGTGTTCAGTAAAACATCTAGTTGGTGTAAACTTTAGTGTGTCAGGACCAGTAGTCACAGCTGCAGCTGCAGGACCAGACTAGAGCAGCTGGTCTTCAACACAGCTTCATCGTGGATCTGCTGCTGTAGACCTGCTGCAGGGGGACCCCAACATGATCCACTGACCTGCAGTCCCACCTCTGACCACCTCAGTGTCTGCTGTCTACACCTGTTTAGATAGTGGTCTCTGTAGTCCACCAACTAACCAGGTACCAGTCTGATGGACAGAAAACTCTCAGTTCTCCAGTTAACAGATAATTGTACTGATGGATCTGGTCTTTGGTACCTTTGATGGTGTGTCTGTGTCTCTTCTCTCTACTTCCTGTTCCTGACCTGGCTGGTCTTCAGCAGGAGTTCCTCTCGTATGATCCAGGTCCTGATCCAGGTTTCTTCCCTCTTAAAGGGAAGTTTTAACCTGCTGTTGTTTAATAATTGCTCGGGGGTCATGTTCTGGTCTCTGGAAAGATCCTAGAGACAACTTGTGTTGTAATAGATGCTGTATAAATAAAACGGAATTGAATTAAACAGTGATATAGTACACAACACACAACATATCACATCTAAAGAGATGATAAATGTAGGTCAATTATGTACTCTCAATCAGATGTTTGCATTTTGGTATTTGTTAAGAACTGCACACATTTGTTTTATTCTTGTTTTACTCCTACAGTTAATATGTAGATGCTCTAGTTGACTGCATGTGTACAACTTTATGTTGCTAAACTTAAGTATGTACGAGTAGTACATAACAGTAACAATATTTGTATGTATATTATGTAATGTCATTTTTATATTCAATTCCATTGTTTATACACCATGTTTATATAATTGATATGTATCATTACTGCCCCACCAACGTTTAGAACACAATAGTAAATGGGATGCTCCTCCTACTTTCCCCTGTCCTCAGTTTGTAAAATCCTGCTTGTCCTATGTTTACATTTACTCCAACACAACACAATATAGACTCATTCACACATTACAACACATCACACAGACACCAAACTGCACCCATCACTGTCTGGTCTTTTCTTTCCTGCTCTTTCACATCCCACATTCAGTGATCTTAATCCGCTTTTTCATTCAATTTTTTATTCTTTGTCTTTTTCTTCTAGAGATCAGTAAAATATGGCTAAACTGTCAAGAGGGCTGGTGAACTCACACACACTTACGCACACAAAAACCCTCTGTTGCAACAATGAAATGCTTATATATGTGGCTTTTGGGTTTTGCCAAACTTACTAGTAACCATTAATATATATGCAGACAAAAGGAGGAAAAACCCACCCCCCACAGAGCTGTCATGCATGTGAAATCAAATGATTGAGATCAAACTGGTTTAAAAATGAGACTGTAAATATATGTTTATGTCTGCTCTGAAGTTGGACATTTATGGAGGTTGATGGAGATGAACTCACCTTTGGAGACTCTAGCGGCCAGTCGAGGAACTTCAACCAAACAGTTCCACAGGACCATCAACGCAGAAGTAAGAGGGCTGGCGCTTGTTCAAAACTAAAAGCAGTCTTCAGAACCAAAGGGTCACGTGACCAATTGCTTCGTCCATTGTCTCATACAGTAACTTGTGGCTCCTGTGCCAGCTCCTTGAGTTAGAAGCGCTGACTGTCAATTAACTCACCAAGACTGTCAGAGGTAAGAAAACTCAGGAATTAACAATCTCCATTTATAATTTCAGAGAATATTAATAAAAATGGTCCAATCAGTGTGAAGAAGAGCCGGTTCTTTGAGAAAATCAGTGAATCCAAACTGTGTGACAGTACGTTGTCGTGTCTATAGTTGTGTTGAAACACAGAAAAGAGCAAGATTATATACATATATACAACTCAGACTCCAGAAAAGTTGAGACGCTGTGTAAAATAGAAATAAAAATGATTCAAGATTCAAATGATTTGCAGATCTCATAGGCCCATATTTTATTCCCAGAAGTACATAAACACAAATGTCAGATGCTGAAACTGAGACATTTTTCTATTTTATGGAAAATATCAGCTCATTAGATAAATCCGCACACAAACACCTCTCAGCTCAAAATATTCTGTAAATTATCTTCAGCTATAAACAGAAAACAAATAAAATGAACAAATACTTATAATTTACATTCCATACACCCATTTGTTGTCCATGACATTGAGATAATTATTCAATGGTGATTTCTTCAGAAAGTGGTGGTCTGAGCTGGCAGCAGGACTTAATCCAGTCCTGCTTCAGAGCTTCGTGTCACTTTTGTGCTTTGTTGTTTCACTGAACACGTGTGCAAAACGACACAAGACAGGAAACGGCCAGCAGGTGTCACTGTAGGCCAGTTTTGAGTTTCTGAGTTTTTTTGTTTTTTTTCCATTACCATTCTTGTCAGTATGCACATCATGCACACGATGTATGTACGATACACACCAAAATTGGACCTCTGCTGGACCCATCCACTAGTAACCCACCCACGAGTTAACTAGTCACTCCCAATTGAAATTAGCAATTGGGAGTTAAGGGCCCCCAGTGATTTACCATTGTGGCCAGCCCAGGGCTTGAACCTGGGTAACTGTAACCACTAGGTCACTTCGCCCATAGCGTTTCTACTTGGAGTACAATCACTGCTCCTCCAGAGGACAGTTGAGGAGGTTCATCTGGACGTCTTCCTGGGCTTGTCAGGCTCCTTGCAGAGGTGGTTTGACATGGAAGGGGAGGTGGGGTTGGTGGCCGCCTTCTCCTCTGCCCTGCTCTGCTGGTTGGGTTGGCTGCAGCCGCCTTTTGGGGGGGGGCATGGGTTGGCCTAGGGGCGGGAGGGCAGGGGGACGATGACCGGTGACGATGGGAACCAACAAGGGTTTTGTAAGAATAACTACTTTAGGAAAGTTAAAAATAACTATTCAAAGGAAGGAGATATGTAAATGATTTGTTGTTGTCATTTTTATTATTGTGATTATTATCATATTTTTGTATATGTATGTATTTATGTGCCCAAATAAGTATGAGTATGTAGGTATTTCCATATATATATATGGGTTTCCATGTTGTCGGTGTGCATGTACACGTGTGTGTGTGCGTGTGTGTGTGTGTGTGTGGGTGTGTGTGTGTGTGTGGGGGGGGGGGGTGTGCGTGCACACGTGTGTGTGTGTGTGTGTGTGTGTGTGTGTGTGTGTGTGTGTGTGTGTATGTGTGTGTGTGTGTACACGTGTGTGCGTGTGTGTGTGCATGTGTGTGTGTGTGTGTGTGTGTGTGTGTGTGTGTGTGTGTGTGTGTGTGTGTGTGTGTGTACACATGTGCGGATGTGCATATGCGGGTATGTATGTGTGTTTGTATGTATGCATATATATAGATATATATAAGTATGCACTAGGTGTTTATATGTTACTGTGTATATGTAGATGCATTTCTATATGTGTATTTATTGATGTATGGGTATATATATATATATATATATATATATATATATATATATATATATATATATATGGACAGATACAGTATATATGTATATGCTAATGAAACTAAAAAGCACAGGTGCACATGATTGTATCAGAGTATATTTATATGTATGAATAACTACCTACTGATGCACATGTATCCATCCATCCATTATCTATACCCGCTTTATCCGTTTCCGGGTCACGGGGGTCTGTCGGAGCCTATCCCGACGCATATCAGGCGAAAGGCAGGGGTACACCCTGGACAGGTCGCCAGTCTATCCAGGGCCATGCACATGTATCTTACATACATAATGCTTCGAGGTCAACACACTGATCTTTGTTGTGTGTGTGTGTGTACGTGTGTGTGTGGGTGTGTGTGTGTGTGTGCGTGCATTGTGCATTGATGTACAAATTGAGTTTCTCTGTTTACAATGTATAAAGAATATGTACTAGATAACAGCATACATGTCCACATATGTATGTGTATGTATGTATGTATGTATAATATATGACTATTCAATACTGCCTCCAGCACCCCCCCAACGCTCAAACGATCAGACATGTGATTGTAAATAGAAAGCTCCTCCCCCTTTTCTCTGTTTTCTTTTTTTGCTTTTAACACCTGATTGTCTTGTGTCCACCTTTTACCCCTTAAACAACACATTATAAACTTCTTGACAAATACTACAACACAGACACCAAACTGCACCACCACTGTCTTGTCTCTCTCTTCTGCTCTCTTTCTCTCCACTCTCCACACCCGGTGACTCTAGCCCTCCTCTGCAGAATATTTATACCCCTCTTTCCGACTCTTCCTTTACTTTTATCTTGTTTGATTTCTCCAGGGATCAATAAAAATATAGTTTGACTGTTATGAGGGCTGGTGAAGGTAGCACACTTGCACACACTCACCCACACACACAAAACACCCTTGGTTACCAGATTAAAATGCATATATACAACTCCGGTTATACCAACATGGTATCAACCATAAATATATATGCAAACAAGGGCATAAAAAAAAACTATTCAAAGGAAGGAGGTATGTAAATGATTTGTTGTTGTCATTTTTATTATTGTGATTATTATCATATTTTTGTATATGTATGTATTTATGTGCACAAAGAAGTATGAGTATGTAGGTATTACCATATATATATATGGGTTTCCATGTTGTCGGTGTGCATGTACATGTGTGTGTGTGTGTGTACGTGTGTGTGCGTTTACACGAGTGTGTGTATGTGTGTGTGTGTACACGTGATGTACAAATTGATGTACAAATTGAGTTTCTCTTACAATGTATATGGATACGTACTAGATAACTGCATACATGTCCACATATGTATATGTGTGCATGTATGTGTGTGTGTGTGTGTGTGTATGCATGTATGTGTGTGTATGTGTATGTATGCATGTATGTGTGTGTATGTGTATGTATGCATGTATGTATGTGTGTGTGTATATATGTATGTGTGTGTGTGTATATATGTGTATATGTGTGTATATATGTATGTGTGTGTATATATGTATATATATATATATATATATATATATATATATATATATATATATATATATATATATATATATATATATAAATATATATATATATATATATATATATATATATATATATATATATATATATATATATATATATATATATATATATATATGAACATGCAAGAGTACTTAAATACTTTAATGCATATTATTACATAGATAACTTTTTAAATACTGCCCCCACACCCTCAAAAACTCAGGTATGTAATAGAGAATAGAACACTCCTCCCCCTTTCCTCTGTCTTCTTTTTTATTAACACTCTGTTGTCTTGTGTCCACTTTAAACACCAAATCACTACCACTAATTCTTTTTTTCTTTTTCTTTTTTTTTTTCTCTTTTTTCTTTTTTGTTTTTTACACACAGCACAACATAGGCACCACACTGCACCACCACTGTCTCGTCTCTCTCTTTCTCTCTTTCTATTTCCTTTTCTGACTTGATCACATACTACACCCGATGAGTTTGTCCCTCTCTGGCAGAATTTAGTTATTTATTTATTTTCACTTTTTTTTTTCCTTTCTTTTCTTTTTTTCCTCTTTTGTACGTCGTCGTACTTAAGGATTAATAAAAGAAATAATCAGACTGTCATTAGGGCCGGTGAGGGGTACACATCTGCACACACGCTGCACACACACACACAAAAAAAAAAACAAAAAAAAAAACCCCTTGATTACAGATTAAAATGCATATATATATTCGTTTGGTTCTTACCAATTTGGTATCAACCAATAATATATGTGCAAACAAGGGGGGGAAAAAAAAAAAAAAAAAAATAGAAGAATGGACGAATGGATTGATGGGCGGATGGACGGACGAACGGGCGGATGGATGGACAATTTATAACATAAGCCAACTTTAAAAGTAACAATCAACTGCTTGATGCAACATTTCTCTTGTTTTTGTGTAAGTTGATATTACAGTATCCATAAAATCTTTATTAATTCTGCGGTCTTAGAATCTTATTCCGTTTTATTTTTAGTTTTACTGAACTAAAATGAATTCATAAAGCCTCATCTTCTCCACCTCTACTTAAGATATCAGTTTACCAAATGTACACGTTCTTGTGGCCCAGTTTCATGTCTTCTACGTCCAGGAATCTAAACCCTGATTACTGACTGAGGTACTGGAGACCTGTATGCATCCTGCACCGTGATGTTCAGGAGGTTTGATTCAATAACTCAGAAAACAAATGCAGTTTTCAGCTCATACAAATCACTACGCTGTAAACAGATCAATAACTCAAAAACATCACTGCAAAACAAGTCAAACTCAACAAAGATTCTTACCGGAAACAAAACTCTCCACCTGGTTTTAACCACTGATGTTAAAGTGTTGTAGTGACGTCTTTGCTCAGCTACGTCCTTTGAGGGTTTGGTAACTCCTTCATCATCATCATCATCACACTCAGCTGATCTCGTGGTTCTCCCAAAAAACCCCGAACCATTTTCTTTGTGTTCATGTGCTTACAGGCTGAGCTATCTGATGAAAAGTTAGGGTTTTCTGACGGGAGGATACTCTTCATACTAAACTGAACTCAGAGACACAGAGGAATCAGGCCAGAGTCTAAATCCAGGATAAACAGCTTCGGAGATCGTGGTGTTGAAGGTGTGGAGGTGGATCAGTCTGTCAGAGGAGACCTCATAGAAGGACAGAGTTCCAGCAGGACAGTCCACATACACCGCTACTCTGTGAGTGGAAGGAAAGGTGGACGAGGACACTTTCCTGCCGTTGTGCCAGACAGAATAGCAGTTGCAATCAGAGCAGTTCAGACTCCAGGACTGACTGTTCCCACCAAACGCACAGTCATTCAAGTCTCCTTTCCTTTTGATTCCTCTGTAACTCACAGCTACATCAACTCGTCCTCCCCACTGGACCTCCCAGAACCAGCAACCAGTCAGAGCATCACTGCACAGCAGCTGCGGCCGCTCATCAAACCTGTCTGGATGATCTGGATCAGGATGGGACTGACCCTCCTCCACAAAAGTCAACATCCTGTTGTTGTTGGACAGTTTTATGTGTTTGTTGACGGTGTTCGTGTCAATGATGATTTCACAGGAATCTGGTGGAGAGAACCACAATACAGCTGCAATGATTCTTGATCTGTCATCTGCTCATTGATGGACTCATGGATGAGAGATGTGACAGCGTGGAGATGTTTGGATGTGCTGCTAAAGAATCAAAAACACTTACACTTCCTCAGACCTGGTCTCAACCATCGTCGTCCAGCAGGATCCACCCTGAAAGGAGGAGGGAGGTCAGACCAGCAGTCTTCTTCAGGAGATATGGACATCACATCAGACACCGATGAAGAACAGTCCAACACTTGGGCCATCAATCAAGAAACTGGACACCCTCCCATACAGTCGTCATAGATATTAAATATAACAATAATAATAATAATAATAATAATAATAACAATAATAATAATAATAATAATAATAATAATAATAATAATAATAATAATAATAATAATAATAATAATAATAATAATAATAATAATAATAATAATAATAACACTTTCATGAAACCCAACAAAAAAAAAAAAACACAAAAGCATAAAGTAAAAAATTAAGAACAGTGTAGTTGGACTTAGAGTGTGTAGATAGTCTTAAACGGGTCAGACTTGGGTCTGGCGCTTCTGGAGGAACTTCTGGGGGAGACCAAACTAGAGAGAGTCCTATAATCAATGCAGGAGGTGACAAGACAGTGAACAAGGATGGAGGTATTGTGGACAGTGAGCGAGGGACAGAGTCGGTTTATGTTACCAAGGTGGAACTAAGCAGAACGGGTGATGTTATGGGAGTAGAATGACAAGGTGCCATCAAGGATGACACCAAGACTTCTAACTGGAGGGTAGGGGGAGACTGAGGAGCTGTCAGTTGTAAGGGAGAAGCTGTCAACTTTGGTTAATGATGATTTTGTGACAATGAAAAGGAGTTTAGTTTGTTAACTGTTTAATTTCAAGAGGTTTTAGGTGAACAAGGATTTGATTTCAGATAAGCAGGAGGTGAGGGAGGAGGGTGGGATTATGGAGTCTGGTTTACTGGAAAGGTAGAGCTGGGTGTCATCAGCAAAAAAGTGAAAATGAATATTGAATTTGCAGAAACATTTTGCAGAGGAGGACGAGATAGATGATGAACAGAAGGGGTCCCAGGACAGAGCCCTGGGGCACACCTGTGGTGACTAGGGAGTGGTTGGATATGAAAGATTTAAGCTGTATGACCTGCCTGCTGCCTGTGAGATAAGAATGAAAGCTGGGGAGGGGATGTGGGTGATGTAAGGAGTTGTCACAGAAGCAGTCTATGATCATGACCTCAGAGAGTTTTAGAAGATGACACTGAGTGAAGGACAGAGACGATGTCTGCAGGTGTTCCTCAATCAAAAATGTACTTACTGCAGCAGGTGTTTCCATACCTGAGTGTTTCCAGTCTCCAGGTTGGATCCTTCAGTCCTGCTGACAGGCGCTGCACTGCTGACTCTCCTGGACAGTTGTAGCTCAGGTCCAGCTCTCTCAGGTGGGAGGGGTTGGAGGTCAGAGCTGAGACCAGAGAAGAACACCCTTCCTCTGTGATCAAACAACCTGACAGCCTGCAGAGACACAACACAAATGTCAGGTACTCAGAGAGAAGTACTCTGAAGCTGACTGCGTTCTCATGTTGACCAGATGATGGTACTAAAGGAAAAGTCACAGGATCAAAAACACATATTCACCAAGACGATTTGGTTCACAAACTGGACAAATGTCTGAGGTAAACTCCTGGACTAGCAGCTCATGACTTGGTTATAGTACTGTGCCCTAACAGCTGACAGATTCCTGGCCCAAATCTTGGCTGGGGCAGTGCTTGCATGGATTTTTGGCAGGTACTCCAGTGTCCTCCCAAAGTCCAAAATCATGCATGTTACACTGACTGGTGATTCTCAGGGTGTTTATTTCTCCTGATGGACTGGTGACCGGTCCACGGTGTATCCCTGCCTATAGATGATGAATATATTAGATAAACCCTGACCTGAGAGTTTCCAGTCGACAGTGTGGACTCTCAAATCCAACAGACAACAGCTTTGCTCCTGAATCCTGCAGGTCGTTGTTACTCAGGTCAAGTTCTTTCAAACTGGAGGACTGGGAGCTGAGAGGTAAGGACAGAGCTTCACAGCTTCTCTCTGAGAGGTGGCAGATGTTTATTCTGAAAGCACAACATTGAACAAGGACACAATGAACATTTATGAAACTGACAACCATCATAAAAACACATACATTGGACTCTCTTATAACAAAGGAAATACAACTGTAAAATTTATTATTTTGAGCAATTTGATGATTACTAACTTCAAATGTTCCAGTATACAGTGAAGACTCTCCAATCCTGCAGACAGAAGCTTCACTCCTGAATCCTGCAGGTGGTTGTTACTCAGGTCCACCTCTCTCAGCTTGGAGGACTGAGAGCTTAGAACTGTGGACAGACCTGCACAGCTTCTCTCTGAGAGGTTACAGCCACTCAGACTAAAGACAAAAATACAAATAAAGAAATGTGGTACTTTTAAGTAAGATAGTTATAAAGTCTTGCTTCAATAAATAAACAGACAGCTTCTGTGGACTATGGTCAGCCTCAGGAACAGCTGGGTTTCTCTTTTTACCAACGGTAACATGAAATTTTGTTGCAAAGCTGCTCTACCAAAATCCATCCATCCATTAACTTGCATTTGTCCGAGACCGGGCTGTGGGGGAAGCAGCCCAACAAAAAGTCCCGGACCTCTCGCTCCCTGGGCACCTTCTCTAGGTCTTTCTGGGGAGTACCGAGGCATTCCCAAGTCAGCCCAGAGGTACAATTCCTCCAGACTGACCCGGGTCTTTCATAGGGCCTCCACTGCACATGTCCAAAACACATCCTTAGGGAAGCGTTCAGGATGCATCCTTAACCGGATGAACCACCTCAACTGGCTCCTCTTCATGTGGAGGAGCGGTGACTAATTCTTCCTGAATGGTAGAACTTCTAACCTTATCTCAAAAAAAGAGTCAGCCACCCTGTGAAGGAAACTCATCTCTATTCTAAGTCCATAAAAGACTTCCCCTCAGGGACCCTAGCAAGGGTAGAAAGCTGGTTCAGTGTTCCATGACCAGGCCAAAACCTGCATTTGTTGTCCGGAATCTCAGGAGGAGTCCCCAAGGAAAACCCAGGACTAGCTGTAGAGACCATGTCTCTCGGCTGGCTTGAGAATGCATCGGGGTCATCAACCAAGTGCAATGCAAAGCGTTGGATAAAGTGGTGTAAAGCACGCTGCCACTGGACTCGAGAGCAGGCTCTACCAGTACAACACAACGCCCAGTGATGTAATCAAATTGGGGTTACCAACTTTCAATGGGGCTGCAACTGCAAATCATCCATGGTTCACAGCTGACAAAGCATAGAATTATCTCGCAGGTTTGGGGTGGGGTGCTGGCTCAAGTCCAGGAGTTACGTACCCTGAGTCTTGTTCACAAATGGGAGAAGAATGTAGCACAAGATTGACAGATGGGCCGATGTGGCCTCTAATATTGTCTCTGTACTTGCCTTTGTGATAAAGAGAGAGCTGAGCTATAAATTAAATCTCTGTATTTACAGGCCAATCTGCTTTCCTACCCTCACCTATGATCAAAAACTGTTGGGTTAGGCTGCTTCTGCCACAATTCAAACCCAAATAAGTGAAAAGTAATGAGTAGATGGACATCTAAATCTTTTTTGTATTTTTTCGCCAATATTATGCTTATACTTACAGAACTTTCTTGGATGCTTTGACCACTGGCAGCAGCCTCAGAAGAGCGTCCTCGGAAGATAGGTATTTCTTCAGGTCAAACACTTCAAGATCTTCTTCTGATGACAGTAATATGAAGACTAGAGCTGACCACTGAGCAGGAGACAGTTTATCTGTGGAGAGACGTCCTGATCTCAGGGATAGTTGAATCTCCTCCTCTAGAGAACGATCGTTGAGTTCATTCAAACAGTGGAACAGGTTAATTATACTCTCTGCAGACAGATCCTCACTGATTCTCCTCTTAATATACTTGATTGTTTCTTGATTGGTCTGTGATCTTCCTTTTGGTGTCAGTAGACCTCGTAGGAGAGTGTGGTTGGTCTCCAGCAAAAGACCAAGGAGGAAGCGGAGGAACAAGTCCAGGTGTCCGTTTGGACTCTGTAAGGCCTTGTCTACAGCAGTCTGGTAGAAGTGTGTCTCTGCAGCTTCATCTTCTGTGGTTTCAAGTGTACAAGAGGTTGTTTGTTCTTCCAGGAGGTTCACTCCAGAGTTGATGAAGGTCAGATGGACATGAAGAGCAGCCAGGAACTCCTGAACACTCAGATGGACGAAGCAGAACACCTTGTCCTGGTACAGGCCTCTCTTCTCAACAAAGATCTGTGTGAAGACTCCTGAGCATACTGAAGCTTCTCTGATATCGATGCCAGACTCCTTCAGGTCTGATTCATAGAAGATCAGGTTTCCTTTCTGCAGCTGCTCAAAAGCCAGTTTTCCCAGAGACCTGATCATCTCTTTGTTTTCTAGACTCCAATGGTCATCAGTCTCAGCTCCTCCATCATACTTGACCTTCTTCAGTTTGGTCTGGACCACCAGAAAGTGGATGTACAACTCAGTCAGGGTCTTGGGCAGATCTCCTCCCTCTCTGGTTTTCAGGACATCCTCCAGGACTGTAGCAGTGATCCAGCAGAAGACTGGGATGTGGCACATGATGTGGAGGCTTCGTGATGTTTTGATGTGGGAGATTATCTTGTTGGCCTTCTTCTTATCCTTGATTCTCTTCCTGAAGTACTCCTCCTTCTGTGGGTTGGTGAACCCTCTGACTTCTGTCACCATGGAAACACATTCAGGAGGGATCTGATTGGCTGCTGCAGGTCGTGAGGTGATCCAGAGACGAGCAGAAGGAAGCAGGTTCCCCCTGATGAGGTTAGTCAGCAGCACGTCCACTGAGGTGGACTCTGTAACATCAGTCAGGATCTCATTCTTGTGGAAGTCCAAAGGAAGTCGACACTCATCCAGACCATCAAAGATAAACACGACCTGGAACTCTTCAAACCTGTAGATTCCTTTGGTTTCAGTGAAGAACAGATGAACAAGTTCCACCAAGCTGATGTTTCTCTGTTTCAGCACGTTCAGCTCTCTGAAGGTGAATGGAAACAGTAACTGGATGTCCTGGTTGGTTTTGTCTTCAGCCCAGTCCAGACTGAACTTCTGTGTTAAGACGGTTTTCCCGATACCGGCTAGTCCCTTCGTCATCACTGTTCTGATTGGTTTATTTCTTCCAGGTGGAAGTTTAAATATTTCTTCTTGTCTGAGTGTTGTCTCTGGTCTGTCTGGTTTCCTGGATATTTTTTGAAACTGTCCAACTTCATGTTGTTTATTGATCTCTCCGGTTCCTCCCTCTGTGATGTAGAGCTCTGTGAAGGTCTCGTTGAGGACAGGCCCTCCTTCTGCAACAATCCCTTCAGTTACAAACTGGAACTTCTCCTTCAGGTTAGATTTGAGGTTTTGTTGACAAACTGCAGCAGATGCATCTCAAGAAACATGTAATAAAGAATACCAATTAGCAGTTCATGAATAACACCAAATCAGTGAAGTCACCTAAAGAATGTGCAATTGAGAATGTTGTTTGCTGCCTTTTGCCTTCTGCCTTTTTGAATTTTATATTGTTTTCTTTCTTTTATAAACACAAAACGAAACGAGAATATCTACATAAACCCAGATCAAAGAGGTTTCATTCAAAATAAGAAAATAAGCTAATATAAAACAGCACTCGCAACAAACTAAATAAAGGATAACATCAAAGGATGCAGAAAATGCTTCTGACAAGGTTTTTTAAGTTATTGGACATTGTCATTTAGCACTGTTGGGCCACAGCCATGTGTTGAACAGAAAAAAGGCCTAGCATCAACAGTAATGCCTGACCACATGATCTGAAACAAAAAAACCTTCACCATAACTCATAAACCCAACAGGCTTTGATCCATTTGTGATACCTAGGTGATCAGGGTATGGCCTCTCACTGGGCTTGGAGCTCAAAACCCAGCAGGGGTCCTCGCTGAGGCGCAGCAGCCCAGACCTGGCTATAAGGAGCCACTCCCCCCTTTCTTGCTCTCTCACCCTCTCAAATGCTCTCTCCCACACACTCTCCTTCAATGACTCCTAAACTCATGAGCCTGTAAGCTGTGAAGGCCAAAGCTCCTACTTCAGCCTGACGAGCTACCAGCCAGAGGCCTGTCTCCTCCATCACCGTGCCTGAAGAAGTGTCTGGTTGCCAGGAAATGACAATACAGCCTGTCTGGCTGCAGCGCTGAAATGGAGTGAATCGCAACCGTTCCGAGTCCCAGATGAGCCGAACAAGGGACCTGGGCAACTCCGACAACATGAATACCTTCAGACTGACAAAATGATTTATTCATTTGGATAATTTATTATGTAACTTATTACAACATCAAATTAGCCTGTATGCAGATGATTTACTATTATATCAACAAGAACCAATTCTATACCAAAATGTATTAATGCCATCAATAATTTCTCCCTAAACTTCTAATTACACTATAAAATTTAAAAAAAAAATGAAAAAAAAAACCCAACAATATTACTACTTTCTAAAGAGGCACGGGATTCTGCAGCTCAAAATAATTCTCTACTACTTAACATTGATAATATGAAATATTTGGGTATCAATATTGATTAACCCTTTTGTTGGAGAAACTGAACAAGGTTTAAAGTGTTGGGGCCATACAGCGACAGTTATAATGAAAATACCTCCACAAATCAGCTACCTTTTCACAGTATTTCCCATTGCTGCACCAGATAACGGGTTTAACTCGGTCAAGAGTTTTAATGGAAAAACAAGAACCAAAGATTAGTCTAACACCATTTTAGAAAATATTCAAGTGTGTTGGCGCCAATAAATCAATCTGCTGACAAAGGTAACTTTGAAGCAGGCGTATATCATGTATTTAATACATTCTATACAGATGCATTAATCAGAATTGAGTTTTCCTCATTTACATAAGATCTCCATGTGGTCGGCTGGAGATCTTGTTCGTTCCTACAAAAAGTTCAGAACTTCTTACATTTTTATGAATGCCAAAACACGTGTAAATGTGGCTGTGAACAGTTTCTGCACAAATCTGTTCTCAGGTTTAATGAATGTGTCATTTATCCAGAAGTGAAATGTTCAGAGAAATCCTCTTACTGCTCTGCAGACGCTCAGCCAGCTCCTCCTCCCTCATTCTTCTCAGGAAGCTCACCGTGATCTTCACAAAAGCATCGCTGTTACTCTTCTTCTGTTCTTCTTCCTCATTCTCCAACTGCTCCTCATCCTCCTTATGACTTTCTAAGCATCCTGGGTAATCTGCACTCAGAAGCTTCTTGGTCTTCTTCAGCTCATTCTTAACAAAAGTGATGATGTTCTCCTCCAGCAACTGCGACAGATGACAACATGAAGACACAATCTAGTGTCACATCCACGTTGGACAGACTGATAATTTGCTGGTCTACAGAGAGCACCATGTAGATGAGCATCACCAGACCACATGTGGAGGGAGATGTTCAGGTACAGACCGTAAATATGACGTCCAGATGTGCTTGGTGCTGCTGGACAGACTGACCACTGGGAGGGTCTAACATCTGCTGGTCCACTCTGAGGAAGAATCATGGAGACAACCCAGTTACTCAGACATCTGCAAGTTCTTAAGGTCCCCAATGGTGCAAACCTCTTTTACCAGTTCATGGTTTTATTCAAGGAAAATGCTGTGTCTGTCAAGATTTAATAATTAAGGATTTCTAAAGCACTTACGTTTTTGGAACCTGCCACGGCCCATGTCCATGATCCACGTTGCTCTTCACAAGAGAAGAGTCTGCTTTAGGACTTTCCATCTTCCTCCTGGGAAAAATATCACATTTGGAAATGTTTTTGATCTGAAATGCAGACCATGGACAAATGTGGAACCATACTCAGTCCAGTGAAAATGCTGACACATCCCACAATCGTATACCAGGGAAATACTGAGTCATCTTTGATAAGTCGTCCTTTTTTTAGTTTCTAGTCGCAGACGCTGCACCCTGAACAGAGAGGCCCAGACCTCCCGCTCCCCTCCATCTCCTCCTGCTCTTCTGTGGGAATATCATGGCATTTCCAAGCTAGCCTCGAGATTCAACCTCTCCAGTAGGGTCTGGATCTGCACCAGGACCTCCGACTGACTGGATGTGTCTAGAAGAGGGGAGTGGTGGCCTATTGGTTACAGTGGTGGGCTGTGTGTGTGGAATGTGGAGATGTGTGTGGTGTGGAGAACCCAGGTTCAAGCCCAGGGGCTGCCCACCATGGTAAATCACTGGGGGCCCCTGAGCAAAGCCCTTAATTCCCAATTGCTCCCCGGGTGCCGGTTCTAGCAGCCCACTGCTCACTAGTCCAGTGGCAGAGGTACAATTTCGGTGTGTATCGTACATACAGCGTGTGCACGATGTTCATACTGGTAAAATGATAGAATGGTAATGAAAAAAAAAAAAGAAGACCGCCCCTGGGAGGCGTCCAGAAGACTTGACTTGGGAAAGAAGAGCAGCGACTCCAAACCTAGTCCCTCTCGGATGACTGAACTTCTTCTCCCATCTCTGAAGGAGAGTTCAGTCCCCTCATCTGTTTGTATCTATAGTTCTTCCAGGCAGGGCCCACGGTCCATGGTCCTAGGAACTAGGTCAATACAGGGCAATACATGACTGCAGACCACCTTCAATGTCCTCCTTTGTTCTTGATCACTTATGAACAGCATCCCTAGATACCCCTGAGGAAGCTTCTCACTCCCGACCAGGAGAGGGCGTTAGACCTAAAACCAACTTAGAATCATGGCCTCAGATTTGGAAGAGCTGATTCTCTTCCCTGCCCAAACTTCTACAACAACAGCAGAAGATTCCATCTTAATTACACTGACCAAGAAACATCTTCTGCAAAAAGCAGCACCGTAATCCTGAAGTCACCAAACCGGACCCTGCTGATCTTTGGCAGCACATGGAGATTCTGTCCATAAAAGTTAGGAGGAGAATCGTGACAAAGGGCAGCCTTGACGGAGTCCAACTTACACCTTTAATGAATCCGACTTACTGGACCGGTGGCAGTACAAACCCAAGTCACTCCACTTGGGGCAGAAGTGCTCTCCAGATGCCTGCTCTTAGTGAAACTTTGTTCTTGGACCTTCTAGGTCAAACCTATGATGACTGCAGGGCCCAGCGGAGCTCTGCTAGTCCTCATTTCAGCTATGACAACGTTTCTTTGTGATGCTGTCTCAGTGGCAACTCTTGAAACGATGACGTTTGGACAGATCTGATCAGAATGTACGATTTAAACCCTTACCATCTAATAAAAAACTTAGAGTAAATTTAACTCCAGAATGTTCCTTCAATGGAACCATTACACATGACTGACGGGCAGTTTGAAAATACAACTCACCTCTTTGCAGGAACAGGTTGCCTTTCCTTAAAATTAATATTATATTCCTTTGACTGGTTGCTGTTCAAGGACGCACAGCCGCGTCCAGGTCCAGGTTCAGGTCCAGGTCCAGGTCCAGGTCCAGGTCCAGGTTCAGGTTCAGGTTCAGGTTCAGGTTCAATCCTGTAATATTGACGATTTAAAGAAATGAGTTCTGTCCTGAAGAGTCATGGACAGTTAGAGATCATCTCACCTCTTAGGGTTGCTCTGACTGTCATGTTCTCCACGCAGAGATGATTCAGAGGGAGGATCTCCCTCCTCTCTGTCCTCACTCTGGTCCATGTTGATGAATTCACATCCACATCAGCTCACAAACACTTTCTACCTTCATCTGCAGAGAAAAAACACACATAAGTGATGCTGTAGAAACATCAGCTGCTCCTCCATCTATTGGCTCCTAAATTCTGCTTGATATCAGATTTCAGCTGAACGTAAAGCTGAACGTGACGTATACGTGAAATAAATCATGTTTTCATATGGACCCTCCTTTTTGTTTCTGTGGTTTAAGATATTAATAATGTACTTAGAAGTTATACATAATAATAGTAAACATTTTACACATTTATAAATATATATTTTGGTGTACCTGAGAATAAATTGGCAGATACCTGAATATTGCCATGTGCAGTTACATGCTGCTGTATATAAACACTGTTTCCACTCAGTCCCAGAATTCATCTGTCCATAAATACATTAAATGAACATATGAATTTATATCCACCCTTGTACAATCTTATTCATTACAAGCATTCTTACTCATAGATGTTTCTATAAACATTAAAGTACACATATACAACTATACTTATTACTATCCACATATGTATAGATACACGCTTTTCACATACATATACACACATATACACCCACAACCATGCAAGTCCAGTCCCCCCCCCCTCCCCATGACAAAACCAGAACAGAACCGGAAAGTCCCCCATCCTGAGTGGGGAGCACAACACAACACAGCAACACTAGTACCCAGGCCCTCCACTGCCAACCTAGAGACTCCCCACCATCCCCCCACCAGCCACCAAGATGTTCCCACCACACATTAGGCACCCCCTTGCAAGCCCTGAGGCAGGATGTGGGTGCAAACCCAACCATAACCCAGGGGGCACAGGGAGTCCCCCGTCAGGTAACACAGACATCCCAGAAGTGACAGAAAGTGAGGGAGAGTGATGGGAGGCATCCAAACCAATCCCCAGGCACCACCACCAAGGGCCCAGACAAACATGCTAGCGCGACCCCCCCCGTCAACCTCCCTAGACCACAAGGTTTGGGCCACTGAGAAGAACTGAACGAGGGAACTGAAGGAACACACATACACACACATACATGAATACATATATAAACATCTATATACATACAATACAATTTTACAACTTTTTAATAAATTTAGCTTTTTTAATACATTTAGTGCTTTTAAATGCACGCTCACATTCACATCTACGGGCAATTCAGAGGTATCAATAAACCTAAGATGCATGTTTTTGGACTGTGTGAGGAAGCCGGAGTACCCGGATATGAACTCACACAAGCACAAAAAGAACATGCAAACTCCACACAGACCCGCACCCACGAATTGAACCAGGAACATTCTTGCTGTGAAATGTTTAGTATTTTAATAGTTCAGTCTTTTAATACATTTAAGTCAATTGGATACATTTATTTATTTATACTCTTCTAATACATATAGTCTTTTTAATACATTAGTCTTTTTTAATATATTAAGTCCTTTAAATACAATTAGTGTTTTAATTACATTGAGTCTTCAATACATTTAGAATTTTTAATATAATTAGTATTTTTTATATATTTAAGTCTGTTTAATACATTTAAGTCTTTTAAAATATAATTTGTCTTTTTAAAACATTGTTTATTTTAAAACATTTAATCTTTTAATACACTTTGTCTTTTTGAAAATATAGTATTTTTTAATAAATTTAGTCTTTTTAATATTTTCTTTGATACATTTAGTCTTTTTTAATAAATTTAGTCTTTTTTAATATTTAGTCATTTTTTAATATATTTAGTCTTTTTTAATATTTATTCTTTTTATACATTTAGTCTTTTTTATACATTTAGTCTTTTTTAATATTTAGTCGTTTTTTTAATCTTTAAACTTTCGTAATATTTAGTCTTGCTTAATATTTTTTTAAACATTTAATCTTTTTTTAATACATTTAGTCTTTTTTTATACATTTAGTGTTTTTTAATACATTTATTCTTTTTTAATATTTAGTCTTTTTTTATAAATTTAGTCTTTTTTAATATTTAGTCCTTTTTTAATACATTTAGTCTTTTTTATATCTAGTCGGCCTCATACTCTTCCTCTCCGGTTTCAACACGGAGAACACTGAAACGCTCCCGCTGACGTTAATGACAGCTGTTGATCGATTAATGTAAACTGTTGATCGATCATGTCATCGATCTGCTGCAGATTCTGCAGAAACTAAGCTGCACACGGTTGATACATTAAGAGACGCCTTACATTTGCTTGCGGTGGAGTTTCATTTGGGGAAAATCACCTGCAACACACACCAGCGGTAAAAATACACACCTTCTTGTTTGCGGGTGACAACAAGGACGTGGTGTGTCACACCGCCACCTGCTGGCGGGCAGCGGGGACCAGGCAGCCGGTGAACCACAATCAGTAAAAATACACTAAAAGAAAAAAATCCGTTAAGGTAAATCAAACGTTTATTTTCTTAAGCTCTTCCTATGACCACATATTTCGGACATTTGCACCATGGCAGCTCCCAGTGTTTCTTCTTGTCCACCTGTATCATGTTCATACTTTCTAGATAAAGTATTGTTGTTCTTTATATCCAAATGTGATTCCTGATAACTTCAATCTTTCTGTTTCTCCTTTCTCCAACTTTCAACTGCCAACAAGAGTGCTCTTTGCAGCTTTACTGGCAGTTTCATTTCCTCCACGATCTACATGAGCTGGGACCAGAAAAAATGGACTCCCCTCATGCATATTGTAAACAATGTCTGATTTAAAAAAAACTTCCAGATAAACATTTGTGGCGCCGTTAGAAATCTACCATAGCTGAAACTGATCCCATTTAATCATTGATCTGTAGATATGCTCCAAGTAAGTAAATTAAAATAACAAAAAAACCGAATGATAAGTTACAATCAAATACAGCCAAATGATATCGTTGTAAAAATATGATGGACTGTATAAAACGACTGAATAATCCACTTGTGACGTCGTCAAAATGACCCTGAAGCCCGGTTTCAGTTGCTCTCCAAGGTGCTGATTCTGCCGATTACGAACAAATAGCTGAATGAGCAGGCCTGGAAACCAGCTGCAACATGCCACATTTCTACTTCTCTTTGTGCTTTCTTTCATAGTTTAGGGCGTGTTAACCTCTGTCGCGGACTAGTGTTACCCTACTTTCACTCTATTCTCATCTGACTATCCCCACTTCAGATGCTGCTGCCAGAAGACATGAGACACGAGTGATGCTGGAGATGACGGGGGACTAGGAGTAGGATCCAGACCCTGGTGGTCAGTAGAGGAAGCGGACGTCGTGATCCGGACCCTGGTTGTCACCAGGGAAACTGCTGTTCTGGATCCAGACCCTGCTGGTCAGTAGAGGAAGCGCAGGTCTGGATCCAGACCGCAGATCCGGACCCTGGTGGTCAGTAGAGGAAGAGCAGGTCTGGATCTGGACCCTGGTGGTCAGTAGAGGAAGAGCAGGTCTGGATCTGGACCCTGGTGGTCAGTAGAGGAAGCGCAGGTCTGGGTCAGGACCCTGGTGGTAAGTAAAGGATGCAGACGTCGGGATTCAGACCCTGGTGGTCAGTAGAGGAAGCGCAGGTCTGGATCCAGACCCTGGTGGTCAGTAGAGGAAGCGCAGGTCTGGATCCTGGCCCTGGTGGTCAGTAGAGGAAGCTCAGGTCTGGATCCAGACCCTGGTGGTCAGTAGAGGAAGCGCAGGTCTGGATCCTGGCCCTGGTGGTCAGTAGAGGAAGCTCAGGTCTGGATCCAGACCCTGGTAGTAAGTAGAGGAAGCGCAGGTCTGGATCCTGGCCCTGGTGGTCAGTAGAGGAAGCTCAGGTCTAGATCCAGACCCTGGTAGTAAGTAGAGGAAGCGCAGGTCTGGATTCGCACCCTGGTGGTCAGTAGAGGAAGCGCAGGTCTGGATTCGGACCCTGGTGGTCAGTAGAGGAAGCGCAGGTCTGGGTCCGGACCCTGGTGGTCAGTAGAGGAAGCGCAGGTCTGGGTCCGGACCCTGGTGGTAAGTAAAGGATGCGGACGTCGGGATTCAGACCCTGGTGGTCAGTAGAGGAAGCGCAGGTCTGGATCCTGGCCCTGGTGGTCAGTAGAGGAAGCTCAGGTCTGGATCCAGACCCTGGTGGTCAGTAAAGGAAGCGGACGTTGGGATTGAGACCCTGGTGGTCAGTAGAGGAAGCGCAGGTCTGGATCCGGACCCTGGTGGTCAGTAAAGGAAGCGGACGTTGGGATTCAGACCCTGGTGGTCAGTAGAGGAAGCGCAGGTCTGGATCCGGACCTTGGTGGTCTGGACTGTTTCCATTCACCTTCAGAGAGCTGAATGTGCTGAAAGAGAGAAAGTTCAGCTTGGTGGAACTTGTTCATCACTTCTTCACTGAAACCAAAGGAATCTGCAGCTTTGAAGACTTCCAGGTTGTGTTCATCTTTGCAGAAACTCGCCCCCGGTGAGGTCTAGCCATGTCTCCGTCAAGACTTAGTCTGACCATCACGAACGCCGTGTCCTGGTCAGAATCACTTCTGCGGTGCCAAAAACCCCACTGGTATCGGTGCATAATCCATAAGAACCAACACAAAGATCACTCATTTAAACACGTTTAATCACGTTTGAACTGTGCACAACCCTGTGGATATTATATCCATTCTGTTTAAATGTTTGACTCTGGATCGGACAGAACGGAGACAGACTGAAACAGAAGCACCAGTAAATCCTGCTGACAGTCATGTCTCTCGCCTACTTCTCTCTTCTCACCATCGGTTCTGAAACCGTCTCGGTGTTGGAAGAGTATCTCAGCTGTGCTTCGTCTGTTAGCGGCTTCGTCAAGTCGGCGCCGCACTGATCTGCTGCCAGGAGGCTGAGAATAGCGGAGATCCCGCAGCTCGTCGCCTTGAGAGGGGGCGTCTCATGGACGTCGGAGTACTTGAGATATGAATGTTTCAAAGAAAAAAGAAGGATAGAAAGAAATCAGCCTTTGTGCATGTGGTTCTATCACGATCAGCAGGACGCGGCTTCACAAACGTAAGTTGTGGCTCTTTCAATCTTTCAGAAACTATTTTTATTTTGGGCAGTAAACAGGACATAAACATTAACTTCTACTTCATTGATGCTCATGCACAGGTGCCTTCTTCATCTACAGACGAGACAGCAGGAAGATGCGTTCTTCACATGAAGCTCATGACGGTTCCCTTCTTCCCGACTTGGTGAGGCTGCAGCGCGTGGAACTGAATAACAATCCTGCAAAGCACAGTCAGTGGGACAGTCAGAGCCTCCAGCAGTCAGCCCAGTCTCATCACAGCCCAGAAGACACGCAGAACTGGGAGAAAACAGTTATGAACTTATCAAGACTCACCTATCTTCAGTCAGACCCAGTTCCCTGGTCAGAAAGTCAAAGATCTTGGCACTGTGTTCTTTGTTTTTGTCAGCGGTGTCGGTCACAGAGATCGCAGACACCGACAGCATCACACACGGAGCGCAAGAACCAGCGATCAGCATCGGCAGGCCGGGCTTCACCACCACATTCATCCTCTGAAAGACACGGCAAAGACCGGGAACGTCAACCTTGAATATCGCAGACTAAGCAGAGACAAACAGGGCTTCACACTCAAAGCCGGACCTTGAACCGCATCTCGCCGGTATCAAAGTCCACTGTTCCTTCCTCTGACCTCTGAGCAGCGATCTTGGCTGCTCGGCGTTGGATGGTTGCCGTCATTTCATTTATTCAATGTTTAACGGCCCAAGAATGTCTTCTCGTTGCTGCGGGCCCCCGATAAGAAATCAAAGTAAGACTCACGACGTCCACATTTGTGTGCACCAGGTCTGATGAGGTGAATACGCTCTGAGCCTCCGCGAGTCCACCTCCGGCGGTGGCCTCGCGTCTGCATTGGTCTCTGCATCTCTGTACAGGAGGCAGGGCTCGTCCGGGTCCACGGAGACACGCAGCAGATCAGATTCAGGACAGTCTCGTTGACGCCACGTGCCGTGGGAGTCGCAGCGGCTGGAACGCGGTTCGCCGGTTCGTGTACGAACCCGTGATCCGAGTGAACCGAGGACAGACTGGACACCCGAGCACCGACGTTACCGCCGCTGTGGCGGCTGCGGCCCGGTGCACGTGGAGCTGCTCTGCTCGTGAGAGGCAGGCGCGCGGACGCGGTCACTCACCTCCTCCGGTTTACCCAGAGTCGCGGCCGCGCACGAGCACAGCCTTTTCACAAAGTCCTCCGAGAACGAGCCGGCCGCTAAATTAGTCTGCAGGTCGATAAAAGGCATCTTAGTACTGCGAAATCTGCTCCGAGTGGCTTTTGTTTTGTTTGTTTTGTTTATTTCTTCTAGAAGGCGACTGTGACGCGCGGCCAATACTTTTTCCGGTTGGGATTTTTCAAAATAAGGTTTTCTGCGGGTAAGTAAAGGAAGTAACTGTTCCCCTTACATCTCAGACGTATGGTATGGACTTTAACTCAGAATTAAACAAAGAAAAAAACACTCAAATGATCAAAGTTCCATTAAATCAATAAATGGGATACTGAAATAAACACAATATACATTATTAAAACATTTATTTTCAAAATGGTATTTTTTTCATAATGTTCTATTTATTTAATTACTTTTATTTAATGATGAGGTATTTTTTATCAGTGAGACTTTTATTTTACATTGCCACTTTAATTTGTATGTATTTTTTGTACACACATGTACATACATGCATGAATAAATTAATTAATGATTTAATTTTTTAAATGACAACTTACTTATTTTATGACAAATTATTTCATATTAGTACAATTATTTATTTCATGACACTTTTATTTCATAATGTTGTATTTATATTTTATTTCATAATGTATACTTTTTATTAGCAGCACTTTTAATTTGTAAAGCCACGTCCACATGTTTTTTTTTTATTTTGCATTGCCAATTTTGTGTCAGGACCCTTTTTATTTCATTTTTCTTATATTCAAATGAAGGTGTGCGGTTTTAGAAGTGGGTTTGTCCAGTCGTGAACTCACGAGGGACAGAACATCCAGAAGAAAACTCATAAAGAAAAAACATTAACGAAGAGTTAGAACAAGACGTAGCAGAATTCCGGGTGGACTTGGACTTTTACAAAATGTGAATATTGTAAAATGTCTGAGATTTAAAGCATCACAGACTTACTGAGAGAAGCTACCAACCACCTTGATGGAATGGCAGCACGGCCGGCGTCTTTACTGCTGCCCAGAAGTGTCATACCACCAGCTCCACCTTTATCTGTAAAGCCGAGTGACGAACTTAAAGCTTTTATTTTGTTTTTGTGTTTGATAAAATAATTTAAACGGAAATTATGAACATTCTGTAAAAAAAAAGTTGTGGTAAATCTTACTCTTATTTTGGAATTCCGCTATCTCCTCCCACACTTCCTCCTCAGTCACTGGTGGCGCTCCTCCAACTTATTTCCAGGAAGTAGTTTTTCTTTAGTTTTCTTTTGTTTTCGTCAACACGTTGGACTGTTTTTGAAGAAGCCGCAGGTTTGTTTGTTTCACTCTTTAACTTCTTTGGTAATATTTTTGTTGGTTATGTTTGTTCAGCTCTGTTTGAAGAAAAAGTTCACTTCTGATTTAACTGTAAGCTTTAATCTGGTTTAATGGTCTTTAATGGGTGTAGTTAAAGACAAAATTATTAAAGACCAGAAGACTAAAACTGTGAAAAAACATCAAAGACATTTAGGACTTGACACACAACTAATAAAATGTTGAATTGTATTCTGAGTTTTCCGAAGAGCTAATAAAAGGAAGTGAACACACGAGAGACATAGTCTCTTGCTGATTCCTGTCAGCATTCCCGCTGCTGCATTTTGGATCAGCTGGAGGCTGTTCAGAGAATTACTTGGACATCCAGCCAACAACACGTTACCGTAATCTAGTCTAGAAGACACGAACGCATGAATTAGTTTTCCAGCATCACTTTGCAAGAGGATCCTCCTAATCTTTGCGATATTACGGAGGCTGAAAAATCAGGTTTTACAAACCTGATTAATATGATTGATAAATGACAAATCCTGATCGAAATAACACCAAGGTTTCACAGTTTTACTGGAGGCCATCGCAACACCGTCTAATCCCTTCCTAAGCTGTTTGGACCACAAACAACAACCCCTGTTTATCAGAATTTAGGAGCAACACATTAGTGGACATCCAGTCCTTGATGTCCTTAAGACACCTGAAGTTTGTCTGATGGTTTTGTTTCATCTTCATAGACAGATACAGCTGCGTGTCATCAGCATAACAATGAACATTAATGCCGTGGCTCTGGATAATAGTTCCAAAGGGCTGCATGTATAAACTGAACAAGATTGGTCCTAGAACTGAACCCTGCGGGACACCATAGCAGACCCTTGTCTGTACTGAAGAAACCTCATGAACATGAACAAACTGGAATCTATCAGACGGATCTGATTTAAACCAATCTAGAGCTGTCCCTTTAATCCCAACAACATACTCTAGCCTCTGCAGTAAAATGTTGTGATCTATAGTATCAAAAGCAGCGCTGAGGTCCAGCAGAACCAGTATTGACACTAATCCATTATCTGAGGTCCAGCAGAACCAGTATGGACACTAATCCATTATCTGAGGTCCAGCAGAACCAGTATGGACACTAATCCAGTATCTGAGGTCCAGCAGAACCAGTATGGACACTAATCCCTTGTCTGAGGTCCAACAGAACCAGTATGGACACTAATCCATTATCTGAGGCACAGCAGAACCAGTATAGACACTAATCCATTATCTGAGGTCCAGCATAACCAGTATGGACACTGATCCAGTATCTGACGTCCAGCAGAACCAGTATAGACACTAATCCCTTGTCTGAGGTCCAGCAGAACCAGTATGGACACTAATCCATTCAACTGCAACTGAGAACAGGTGAGTCTTCAACCTGGATTTAAATAAACTGACTGTTTCAGCTGATCTGAGACTTTCTGGGAGTTTGTTCCAGACATGTGGAGCAGAGAAGGTGCAGGAAGCTTCTCCAGGTCTGCTTCTGACTCTGGGAACTGATAAAAAACCAGATCTGAGGGGTCTGAAGGTTCATACTGGGTCAGGAGGTTATTGATGGAATTTAGTCCTGGTCAGTTCTTTATAGACCAGCTTCAGAACTAAAGTATGTCCTCTGATGGACAGGCAGCCAGTGTAAAGACCTCAGAGCTGGACTGATGATGGACTGATGTTTTAGGTGGACCTGTAAAGATGCTGTTACAATAATCAAGTCTACTAAAGGTTAATGCACAGTCCATCACTACACCCAGATTTCTGGTCTGGTTTCTGGTTTTTAGGTGTTTAGATTGAAGCTCTGTGGTGACCTGTGATAGCTTCTCTTTGTCTCCAAAGACAATCACTCAGTTTTGTTTTTGTTTAACTGGAGAAAGTTCTGGCTCATCCAGTCATTAATCTCCTCAATGCATTTACCAAGAGCCTGTACAGGCCTCGGTCTCCTGGTGACATTGTTATATACATCTGTGTGTCATCTGCATAGCTGTGGTAGTTTATTTTGTTGTTCTTTATAGTCTGTCCCAGTGGGAGCATGTGGATGGTAAACAGAAGAGGTCCCAGGATGGAACCTTGGGGAACTCCACATGTGATTCATGTCTGCTCAGATGTAAAGTTACCTAATGACACAAAGTACGTCCTGTTCTCCAAGTATGTTTTGAACCAGTTTAGTACAGTTCTGTAAAGACCTGCCCATTTCTCCAGTGGTTTCAGTGATATATTGTGGTCAACTGTATCAAATGGAGCACTGAGATCCAGCAGAATTCAGACTAACATGTTTCCACCATCTGTATTCAGACATTTGTCATTAAACTCTTTGGTCAGAGCCGCTACGGTGCTGTGGTTCTGTCTAAAACCTAACTGGAAGCATCATAGCAGTTGTTTTGTGTTAAAAAGTAATTGAGATATTGAAAAACTGCTTTTAAAATGATCTTACTTAAAAATCTTAGATTTTTGAACAAACCTGTTGGCAGGTCTGAACATGAACAAGAGGAGGAGTTCAGTTGATGTCAGATGACCTCCAGGTCTTTGCTGTTAACGGGGTGAAATTATGCAGTAGTAAATTATAAGAGTGAAGTTTCTCTTTATAGATATATTGAACCTGGACATTTGTTTTTCTCCATCTGTGCTCAGCTTTCCAACGCTCTTTTTCCATTTTTCACCAGTGGAGTTTCTCCATGGAGACGCCCTCCTTCCAGAGATACCTTCACCTTAGTGGGAGCAATAGTGTCCAGAACATTTAACATTTTAACTTTGAAGCTGTTGACGGGTTCGTCGACTGAACCCCGGACAGGCAGGTTTTACAGAGAAGACCTGGTCAAAGATCTCACTACTTCAGTTAGACACTGGCCTTTGTTTGTTTCTCTCTATGAGGTAGCTATGTGGCACTGACCACAAATGGATGACGTAGGAAATAAAATGTGTTGGAGGTGAACAGTTTCACCCCTGACTTGTCAAAATCCATTTGTTTTAAACAGATGTCTGTGTTCCCTAAAAATATTAAAATTGTTAAGTGCACTGAGTGTCAGCACATGCAGATATAAATCCTTTATTCAGATCCAACAACCTGCTGGATCTTTTCTTTCCTCCTCTGATGGTTGTTCAGTTCCACTGATGAATGCAGCTGCATTCACAGACCTCACTGGGTTTAATAATCCAGTGAAGTCCAGTTTCAGGACCTCAGATTGTTGCTTGGACATCGTTTGACCCTGAATGCAGTACGATGTTCGTCACAGTTGGATGTTTATCTGCAGTTTCAAGACTTCTCTCCTTCAGATCGTTGACCATCTCCTCAGGAAAGCAGAGGACTTTAGCTTTAACTTTTTCTTACCGAACATCCTTCGTACATCTTTTACAGCAGAGTTGTCAGAGTCTCAGGCCCGGCCTTTAGCTTCCCTGTGGTCTTTTACTTTACTTTTTGACAGGTTTTCAGTCTTTCCTTTGCTGCTTTGGGATGATGGTCGTCAGATAAAGATCCAGGGTCCTTCGATAGTGGAGTGAATCTGTTCTGCAGTTTCACACAGTTGTTGTGGAGGTTTGTTGTTAACTTTCCCATTCATATTTGTCCAGTCCTGGTCCCAGTCCAGGTTCCTCCCATGTACAGGGGTAGAAGAGCTCTCTGTCTCATAGGAAGGGAAGTCCAGTCGGTTTTACAGGTTTCAGCTCGGTGTGCCCGGCCTGTGATACGTCCTCCCACTTCCAGGAGACATGATTTACGTTTTGGTTTTGCACCGACAGTCCCAGGGAGGATTATCACTCGATGATTTATTATAATGCACAGAGTCATCTTTCTTGGTCGTGTGAAGGCCGGACATAATACCCTTTCCCGAGAAGCCCTTCAAAATAAAATACAGATGTCTTAAATGTGACTTCAGCGTTCTGTGCTCCTGTGATTAGCAGATCAAGTGTTTGTAAATGTCAGCACCATTACCGTGTTTCAGTCAGTAGAAGATAAATGTTGAATTTGACTGTGTCTGGACTTTTCTCTCCTCCTGATCTCCCGAGGGAAGTTGAAGGCACCATTTGTATAAATATATTGAACATGAAATGCATCTAGATGCAAAGTAAACAGTCAATTGGAGGAATATTTATCCTCCGTCTGAATCTGCTCTGCGTGGAGAGCATGAGAGTCAGAGCAAAGCTCAGGGCTTAGATGGTCTTCTCTAACTGTCCATGACACTCAGCATTCACATCACCAAAGCATTATTTGCAGAAATGAACCTAATTTCTTAAGCGAGACAAATCAAAGATGTTTTGTTATTTGGAAAGTGTAATGCTCATGTTTAGTTGGACAATTGAAGTTAAATTTAGTTTCAGTATGAAAAGTTGCCATTTGCGTTATACAACATTTGGATTTCAGAATTAGAATAAACTTTTGGAGGTAATAATCCCAAACCTCCCAATTGTTCTTGTAGTTTTTTGTGCTTGTCTGGCCCTTCTTTTCCTCTTCTTTGCATGTCCTGCGGACCAGAGCCTCAGGTGCTGCTTGCTGACCTGCAGTTCCACCTCTGACCATCCCAGTGTCTGCCTTCACCTGTCTGTATGGATGTCTGTTGGATGCTTGCTGACATCCCGACCTGCAGTCCTCATCCCCTTGGATCACCGTCTATCCATATATCACCCATATTCACAGAAGTCTAATTGGACTACCGAGGACAGTTACTAATGTATCCTATCTTGTACCTTTGACGGTGTCTCTATGTCTCTATTCTTTCTTATTTCTTGCTCTACCTGGCTGGCCTTCAGCATGAGGGTCCCCCCTCATGAGCCAGGTCCTGATCCAGGTTTCTTCCCTCTTAAAGGGGAGTTTTTCCTGCCACTGTTTGGCTTAAGGTTTTTCTTCCTCTAGGGGAGTTTTTACTTGCCGTTGTTTATGTAATAATTGCTCGGGGGTCATGTTCTGGGTCTCTGGAAAGATCCTAGAGACAACATCTGTTGTAATAGACGCTATATAAATAAAATTGAATTGAAAATTGAATTGAACCTCACCTGCAACCTCCTGTCAGTCAGGAGGCTGCTGATCCCCTGACAGGAGGAGCCAAGCACAATGAGTTGGGTGAGCCCTGGTGGGAAGGACTCGTTGACAACTCGTTGGACAAGTTGAGATGTTGTCTAGAGACACACCTGCTTTAAACCACACAGTTGTGTGTACATGTCAACTGCATTGTGTCTCCAAACAGTTGATGATGAACTGTTGTCCAACATGTGGTGAAGAGAAAGTTGATCTAAGACGCTTTGTAGCCTGCAAGAGAGATGAATAAGTTTCTGGGCAACTTGTTCACTGAGGAAACTGTAACTGAGAAAGTCAGATGCAGAAAATAAACCTGTAACTAACATTATCACTGACTTATTTCAAATGAAATGTGCTCAGCTTCTCTCAAATGGATCCAACTGGTTCCCTCCATTAAACGACGGCTTCTTGACAACGAGACCACTGGGTGATCCAGCGGCTTTTCCACTCATCTTTGACCCACCAGTGTCTGAGAAATAAGACTAATAATAACTCCTTGATTTACTGGACACCTGAAACATGGTCTGATTAAGTTCATCAGTTAGTTGATCCAGTCAAACAGGATCCACTCTGACATTTGCTCTATAAACCTTTACAATCTCCTCAGTGTGAGAACATTGAAATAACTTTTCCAAGAACAGATGCAGCTCTGATGAAGCACCTTGGATGTTTCCCTCATCACTAATAATTCAGCTCACAATAAATATTTAGATGATCACAGACACAAACTCTCTGGATCTGAAATAAAAACAGTCTCTGAAATTGTAGAGTTTTGCAGCTGTAACATCTTTAAAATAAAAGAGTCATGAACCACACCACTCAGCTGTTGTATTAAAAAATAAAAGAACGAAACAAGACCTAACTGTTAAAGAAACGTGTGTAACAGCTTCTTTGAAGACCTCAGGACCTGAAGTCCTCTTGTGAAAAAAGACCTCATATGTCTGCTCTAAGTCGAGGTCGTCTCTTGTGAAGCTGTGAAGCTGCGAGGCGTCACATGACCACGTTGGTTTAAAAATGACTGTTTGGTTTTGCTCTTATGTTGAATATCCTTTTTTTTCCCCCCTTGTTTGCACATATATTTATGGTTGATACCATGTTGGTATAACCGGAGTTGTATATATGCATTTTAATCTGGTAACCAAGGGTGTTTTGTGTGTGTGGGTGAGTGTGTGCAAGTGTGCTACCTTCACCAGCCCTCATAACAGTCAAACTATATTTTTATTGATCCCTGGAGAAATCAAACAAGATAAGAGTAAAGGGAGAGTCGAAGAGAGGGGTGTAAATATTCTGCAGAGGAGGGCTAGAGTCACCGGGTGTGGAAAGTGGAGAGAAAGAGAGCAGGAGAGAGAGACGAGACAGTGGTGGTGCAGTTTGGTGTCTGTGTTGTAATATTTGTCAAGAAGTTTATAATGTGTTGTTTAAGAGTAAAAGGTGGACACAAGACAATCAGGTGTTATAAGCAAAAATAAAAAAGAAAATAGAGGAAAAAGGGGGAGGAGCTTCCTATTTACAATCACATGTCTGATCGTTTGAGCGTTGGGGGGGTGCTGGAGGCAGTATTGAGTAGTCATATATAATACCTACATACATACATACACATACATATGTGGACATGTATGCTGTTATCTAGTACATATTCTTATACATTGTAAACAGAGAAACTCAATTTGTACATCAATGCACAATGCACACACACACACACACACGTGTACACGCACACCAACAACATAGAAACCCACATATATATATGGAAATACCTACATACTCATACTTATTGGTGTTGAATATCCTGTTAGAAAGGAAGGACATGACAACATCTTTCAAACGACATAATCGCCTTCAGAAACGTGTTTTTAAACCAGACCAACTAAATAAATGTATATGTGGCAGCGTTACATCAGCGATCATCCACACAGTTCCACCAAAACTACGTACATTCAATCCCTGACGCTGCTGATCACCACAGAGTGACTCTGTCTGACTCTGACTGACTCTGACCTTCACTGTGACCAACACCTTCACTGGGACATTTGGATGATTCCTGCAAAATACAGCTGAAAAGTAACACGTGAACATTTGTAAATTCTTCTAAATCTTCCACATTTCAGTATAAATGACCTGAAACATCATCAGATCATCCAGCATCAGTGAAAGAGTGTCGAGGACTTTTGAAAAGTCTGGACTGTAGCAGGACAGTTCAGCACCCGGACTCTTCTCCTGTGGAGCCGTGCTGCTGTGACAGATGCAGCATGTTGTTTAGTGTCGTCATGCTGAAAAACAGAAGACCTTCTCTGACAGAGACGTTGTCCTGATGGGATCATTTGTTCCTTTAAAGCCTTTATGTGCTGTACAGCATCGAAGGAGCTTTTCCATGTGTAAGCTGCCACGTCAGAGGCACTAATCACTAATGCAGCCCCGTACCATCAGAGATGCAGCTGTTTTACATTCAGTATTTAGGCGATGCGTACGAGCATGGTGAATGCTGACATCTAGTGGTGACTCACATGTGTTGCAGACATTTGTCTTTGCTGGACAAAGAAGCTGCAGACGAGTCTGGAGATGGTTGAAGGTTTCTGTTGGAAGTCTGTATATAAAGAAATGTTAAAGCTTTACCTTTAGTGTTATTTAGAACAATTTCATCAATAGATTTTTTTCATAAAAATAAAAAAAAAAAATAGAGGAAGCGCTTTCTTACCAGGGCAGCTCTGGACTGGAGCCCACAGATATACAAGGTCAGGATGTTGTTGTTGTCCTCCCTTTTCAGGGCAACATATTTATGACGGCGTCAGAAGACATTATAAATGTTCATATTGGTTCTTTAGTGGATCAAATGTTCTACACTCAGTGGTTAAACATGTGAAAGTTCTGCAACAATAACATCACCTTGTTTTGTTATGATAATTTCACTCTAATCTACCTGATGTGGGTGAAGACCTGACTGTTGGAAGACTGTTGGATCAGACTGGTGAGGTCACCGCTGTGTTCAGTCACCAGTCTCACAGCCCAGTAATTTAAGAAATGTTTCACCTCTATACTCCAATACTGACTTGCTGAAGTTTCAAATACTGAAAACCAAATACTAAAAGCACAACAAGAAGTAACTGAAACACCTACATGGACCATTCAAACCAGTGTTAAGATGCAAACATGGAAGTTTGTTCTTGGTTGGCTGGAGAACTGAGAAGTTCCACTGAGATTTGAACTGAGATCACTGGAGTGAAAGTCCTGAGCGATAAACATTACACCTTGGAACCACACCATTCTGTAGCTATGGTTACCTGTCTCACTCTACTTAACCTGCTATAACGTGAGTTAAGACAGTGGGAGATACAGTTCTGATTCCACCTGGAAAAAAGTTACTGTTAAGTTCATTCTTCTCATCCTGCATCTTCATCCATCTCTCAGAGCTGGACCACTGATTAACCATCACTAGCTCCAGTACAAGGACTAGAAAGGATCAGTCCTTGTCCTTCACTTGTTTTTCCTGCGGCCAATCAACATGCAACGTATCAGCATTTGTACAATGAACATCTGGACCAGTCAAATTCTCGCATGTACTCTTGTGAGAGAAAGTATGAAAAAGGGCCAGAATGAGCTCTATGTTAATTTATGTTTTCCTTATACATTTTAAGAGTTGATTTAAAGACAATTTAAGGTAGACTGGATACATGAAAAGACCAGGTGATGAGTCCTTAAAGAGATGCTTCATTTAAGTTTTAACTAAACAGTTAACATATAAATGTTGAATTTCTGAACAACTCCAGACCTGTATGGTGAAGTATTATTGAGCTGTTATTGTAAGTATTCATTTCCAATTCTGTCAGTACAAGTTTTCATATGACAGTTTTGTCCTGTACTTTCACAGTCATTAATGACTTCTGCTTCTTTCTTCATGGATCAGTGCAGGTCACTGTAACATATCACACGTATCTTCTGGTGACATCAAGCAATTACAAAAATAACAATAATACTATAAACCCATTAAATCTGCACAGAATCAAGAGAAACAGATGTTATCCAGAACTGCACTATTGTAGATTCTGGGTGAGTTCAGGGCTGAATTGGAACCAATATCAAAAACATGATGGGAGGAGGAAGATGAAGAGGAGATATACCTCAACCACGGGCCGTGGGGGGCAACAGCCCAACGCTGCAGGATTGCAGAGGTGCATCACTCTGATGCATTTAGTTTTTGTTGTTTAATCCAATAACAATCAGGAAAAGCAGGGCAATTTACTGTAGGTTCACTCCAGACAAATGAGACAGAACTGTAGTTAAATTGAAGGTGATATTATGTTCGTCCTTGTTTTTGAACTATGTGTTTTTTACATGGTTTTAGTTGCTTTTCTGAACTGTCAGAGAGACTTAAAGGACTCTGGTTTTATTTTAATTTAAAGTGTCAACCGGTCGAAAGCATTCTTGAGAGGTGACCACAGGGCCTAATGGACAAGGTGTCTGACTTCAGATTAGAAGATTGCAGGTTCAAGTCCCTCTGTGATTAATGGCAAGCAAGTTATCATCAACACCATCGATCAACCTGGGTTCGATTCCCAGCCAATGCAGCGTCTGTGACCTCTGAATTCCTCCTTTATTGATGGAAGCTCATCAGTCTATAAAAATGAGCTCCAACTCTGAAAAACAGGATATAGAAACAGTTTCTTTTTTCAAGATCTCATTCCTTACGTGAAAAAAGGTGGAATTAACTTGTTTTCTATATAAGGCCAATTAAAACCAGGAAAAATATGTTTTGGAAAAAAAAAAACTTGATTTTCAAAATGAGCCTGAACTTTTACTCCCCTTTTTAATGGTGACACATTTGTCAGGAACATGCATTTGTGGGATGAGCAGCAGAGCTGAGAATGTGGGTTGGACCATGAAATATTTGTCAAATCTTCTCAGTCTCCAACAAAAGTTTACCTTTTAACATCAGAACTGCGAGCGTGATTGGTCATTTCAAAATGTTTTTTGAGACAGTTATTTTCTTGGCTTTTAGTTCTAGTTGAGCTGGTTGTCAGGATTTTTATTGTAGAAACACTGTCTCACTTTTTATTTATGCTGTTTTCTTGGCTTGGGCGTGGAGGACTCAGGTTCCAGCCCAGGGCCGGCCACCATGGTAAATCACTGGGGGCCCCTGAGCAAGGCCCTTAACTCCCGATTGCTCCCCGGGCGCTGATGCTGGCAGCACACTGCTCACTAGTGAAACTAGTTGATGGGTTAAAAGCAGAAGTCCAATTTACCTGTGTATCGTACATACGTGGTGTGCACGATGTTCATACTGACAAGAATGGTAATGAAAAAAAAAAAAGAAAAATAAATGTATATTTTTTTTCCTCATTGTTTTTTATTTCTAAACCTACCTTTAATGTTTCTTTTGTGTCTTGCTGTAGGTTCTATGTAAAGCAGTCTTTGGAGGTCATGAATGTTCTGTAAAACACTCACCTGGTTGAATTTTCTCTGTTTCTATTCAGTCTGGTATTTATCCAATCCCATATTTGAAAACTGTCCACAACTTTGTCTTTTCTCTTCATTTATCTGTCCTTTAACATATAACATATAACTCATAAACAAACGGTTAAAAAATTAAGTTAAAAATAATAAATGATGTTTTCACAGTATGTTTTATTGTTGGCCATATATGATCAATATGCTAAATAAATAACCAAGTCAATTATTTGACCTCTCTTCTGTGCAGGCAGTGCTCAGCCACCTACACCTGGACCTGTTATAGTTCCTTGTTCTTTTGATCTGTCAAAAATGTCTCTTTTTTCAGCACAATGTTTTTGTAAGGAAGAGGAGGAGGAAGATGAAGAGGGTAAGTAGTGCTGCTGATAAACTTGTATTAATGGTTGCTGTCCAGTGCTGAAATGCTGGACACTCCCACACTCATATTTGACAGCAGGACATGGTTATTGGAGATTCTGCCTCCACACTGCAACATCCCTCCAGATTGAATCAAGATCAGCTCCTCTTGTATATTTTTATACACCAGTGCTGAACTAATCTATATTTCTTGGAAGATTGGTTTGAGTGGAAACAGACGTCTGACCTGCGTGACCTCTACTGGTGGACAAACATGGAATCACAAGTGCAGGTTTACATAACTTCACCTACCTTTTACCAGGTGAAATATAAGATGGCCATCCTACATCCTGCTCCCCGGCAACCACTTCCTCTGGCAGATGGTCCATGAAAAACACCTGCTCTGGACACAGTAGGACTATTTTCCTGTGTGATTTTACCAGTGAAGTACTTTTTAAAATAAATGGAAAGGTAAATAACATAGATTATACATAGATAAATAAAACTAAAGTTAAAGCTTTAAAGTTTCTTTGTATACAGACTTCCAAGAGTTAGACGTTGTTCAATGACAACTCATTTGTGAGATTATTTTCAGTAAACTGGATGGAGTCAGAATTGTATTAATGTGAATCAGAAAACATTATATCATATTAGTTCGATGACATGGCCTGGACATGTGCACATATGTAAAAAAGAACAAAGAATTGAGACAGAAGACATCCTTTTGTAGCAGTAACAAATACATTATTGACAGATCACATCTACTTTCTCAAATCAGTAACTGTTGTTGACAGGATTTGAACCTGAGCGGGTTTTCCCCAACAGATTTTGAGTCCATCGCCTTAAACACTTGGCCACAACAACTCTGTGCTACCCTGGCTTCTTTACAATGTCACATGGACATCACGAAGTGTGAATGCGCTAAATAACAATCATCAAAGTTAAGATCTGTTATTATCAACATGACCAGAAAACCAGATTTAAACCTGTTTACCAGAACACCAGAAACAGGTTGTACCTAAAGGAGAGAAGGTTAGTAACATACAGCTCTGGGGGTCGTCTGGGAATTGAACCTGGGTACTCTCGCCACAAGGTGCAAACATCAACTGTTTTTTTCTCAATAAAAGAAGTAAAGCTGCTGTGTTAATGACATCAGAAAGGATGGAGATTCTGGAGGTTATAAATATCACTTGTTTAAATAAACAGCAGGAACAACATAAGGTTGTTTTCTGACAGCACCTTGACAATATACAAACTTCCCAACTAAATATAAGTGTAGTGAGGTAAAACACAGGAACAACTTTTGTGCAAGTCAGTATCAGCAAGTCAATTGTGACAGACAGGTGATCTGAGCAGGAAAGTTTTAAACATGAATGTTTCAGTGATTTAATTCAATTCAATTCAATTTTATTTATATAGCATCTATTACAACACAAGTTGTCTCTAGGTGCTTTCCAGAGACCCAGAACATGACCCCCGAGCAATTATTACATAAACAACGGCAGGTAAAAACTTCCCTAGTGGAAGAAAAACCTTAAGCCAAACAGTGGCAAGAAAAACTCCCCTTTAAGAGGGAAGAAACCTTGAGCAGGACCTGGATCATGAGGGGGGACCCTCCTGCTGAAGGCCAACCGGGTAGAGCAAGACATAAGAAAGAATAGAGACATAGGGACACCGTCAAAGGTACAAGACAGGATACATTAGTAACTATCATCGGTAGTCCAATTAGACTTCTGTGTATATGGGTGATATATGGATAGACGGTGATCCAAGGGGATGAGGACTGCAGGTCGGGATGTCAGCAAGTATCCAACAGACATCCATACAGACAGGTGAAGGCAGACACTGGGATGGTCAGAGGTGGAACTGCATTTACCCAACAATAAACATACTGAGAAATCTGGGCTGCAGTTTACATGAAGTTTAACATCAAAGTCTGTAGAAGGAGCAGCAGTCATGTGCAATAAAATGTAAATGGATGATGTGAGAAGCTCTGGTTGGAGGATTCAACCATACAGGCTGGAATAGAGGGAGGACACGTATTTACCTGATGGAAGTAGGTGGTTGCATCTTAAGTTAGGCTCCGACTCTGGATAGTGGAAATTTAAGGAGGAAGTTTGGATTGGACCCTGTGATGGAGTCAACACATGGTGCAAAAAGCAAATGTCACTTAAATATGTAACATTGACGAGGACAAATATATGTTGATGAAAAAATGTCTAACCAGGTTTCTATCAGGGTTCATTTCTTCCTTTGCAGCTAAATGACAACATGTAAAGTCTTGGTAATAAAGCTGCACTGAGCACATATTTGTTCTGGATTTCTTGGTCAAAACTTGTTACATCACACATGAGGATGTGCAACAAACCACATGTCACATTTACCTGCATGAAGCTGCCAGATTTGAACAACCGAGCCAACAAAAACCAGCATGAAGAAAACAGTCGGACTGCCCAAAGTCACAGTCAGGAGGTTTGTATTTCCATCATCTGCAAGAACCGACATTGTGAACAATCCAAAGAACATTTACTATTAATGGTAAAAACTGTTATATTCAAATAGTCTTTAAACAGAAGTGACCTTATTTCCTGTTTTAAATCGGATTCACCATTGGATTCATCTTAACATGTAAACACATAAATCTAAACTTCCTTGAATACTTCTTGTTCTTCTTTAGGTTGTTTTCATGTGTTTAGGTTCAGGTTGAAGTGGAACAAACTCAGCAAAGAGGTCCAGTCCTTCCTCTAACAGCCTCCGACTCCACCTCCACCAGGAGGATCTCCATCCCTGACCTGCCTTGGGACCTTCTCCTGGTTGCTCCTGCTACAAACAGATCCTGATGATTGAGGTGTCAAGCAGACGTACCAGATGCCTCAAACACACTACTTGGTATCACTCTTTAAATCGGAGTCCTGCCTGGATAACTACATTTTTCTCACTCCAACAGTGTGGACAAAACCTGTTTCAGCTGCTTGTATTTCCAGTTTTCTTTCTTTCTGTCACCACCAGCTACCTGTGACCAAAGGTGGGGGTAGGGACGTAGACCAACCCTCCTCAAAACACTACCTGATCAGGTTGGAGGGATTTGTGTACCAGAGCAGCTGAAGGCCCATGTTGACTTCAGTTTCCGTCATTACCATCATCAGCACTGGTGTGACTTTGGAAGATGGATCTGGTCAAGTTAGTTTCTGCCGGATCGGTCCAGACGTCCTCTGACATTGTTTAATTAACACCAATATAATCATTACAACTCTTAACGATGCTGTTAATAACATCATCAAGAAATCTTCACACTGATGACTGACATTCATGACCTCCAAAGACTGCTTTACATAGAACCTACAGCAGGATGCAAAAGAAACATTAGAGGTGGATTTAGAAATACAAAACAATGAGAAAAAAAAACATACTTGTAAAAGTATGTAGACATATCTAAAATAATGGACTTGGTTATTTATTTGGAATCTTGATCATATATGGCCAAAATATAAACATACTGTCCAAACATCATCAATAAAGTGAAAATGTCTCACTTCAAATAGCGTTTCACAGAGTCCATGCAGCTGTTTGTCAAAAGAGGAAGGATCAAGATAACATGTGCACGTTCCCAAACATAACAACAGCGCCCTCTTCTGTGTCATGGGCCTATTTGAGCCTAAGTGACGGTTGCAGCTTCTCAGCTGTCTTTTACGGGATGTCTGCTGCCACGTTTCTGTGTTGCTGATCTGAAGCAAACAGCACAAACATGTGTATGGTGTGATTTTACCAGTGAAGAACTTGTTAAAATAAATGGAAAGGTAAATAACAGCGTTTATTTATTTAAATTAAAGACTTTTATTCTGGGCTTTTGATTTTATCACTTATGTCACATCATCCTTCCTCAAGCAGTCTTTACTCTGGTCCAGCTGCAGCATTGAGAAGCTTCTTCAGCAGGAAACTGCTGATGGTGTCTGACTGAAACCTTTTGATGTTGTTATCAGTCATCCAGGAACCATTGAACAAAACAGTTGGTCTCCCCGTCAGGGAATCGAACCCCGGTCTTTTGAGTGACAGGCAGAGATACTGTCCTCTATACTAACGAGGATTTCTTCTAAGTTCTTGATCCATATAATCAATATGCGCAATACATAGTAATTATTAAATAAATTATAATGTTTTTGTAAGGAAGAGGAAGAGGGTTAGTAGTGCTGCTGATAAGCTTTGTATTAATGGTTGCTGTCCAGTGCTGAAATGCTGGACACTCCCACACTCATATCTGACAACACTGGGATGGTCAGAGGGTGGGACTGCAGGTCAGTGGAGCATGGTGGTGTCCCCCTGCAGTGTAGGTCTACAGCAGCAGATCTAGGATGAAGCTGTGTTGAAGACCACCTGCGTCTTAGAAGAACTTCATCAATTGCAGGTTTCAGGTTCTTTACTGTGGTATAGTGGTCAGCATGGCTGCTTGCCAAGCAGTCGACCAGGATTCAATTCCCTTGTTTGCACATATATTTATGGTTGATACCATGTTGGTATAACCGGAGTTGTATATATGCATTTTAATCTGGTAACCAAGGGTGTTTTGTGTGTGTGGGTGGGTGTGTGCAAGTGTGCTACCTTCACCAGCCCTCATAACAGTCAAACTATATTTTTATTGATCCCTGGAGAAATCAAACAAGATAAGAGTAAAGGAAGAGTCGGAGAGAGAGGTGTAAATGTTCTGCAGAGGAGGGCTATAGTCACCGGGTGTGGAAAGTGGAGAGAAAGAGAGCAGGAGAGAGAGACAAGACACTGGTGGTGCAGTTTGGTGTCTGTGTTGTAATATTTGTCAAGAAGTTTATAATGTGTTGTTTAAGGGGTAAAAGGTGGACACAAGACAATCAAGCGTTATAAGCAAAAAAAAAGAAAATAGAGGAAAAAGGAGGAGGAGTTTCCTATTTACAATCACATTTCTGATCGTTTGAGCGTTGGGGGGGTGTTGGAGGCAGTATTGAGTAGTCATATATAATACCTACATACATACATACACATACATATGTGGACAAGTATGCTGTTATCTAGTACATATTCTTTATAAATTGTAAACAGAGAAACTCAATTTGTACATCAATGCACAATGCACACACACACACACACACACACACACACACACACCCGTACACACACACCCAGCAAAGATCCGTGTGTTGACCTCAAAGCATTATGTATGTAAGATACATGTGCATCAGTAAGTAGTTATTCATACATATTAATATACTCTGATACAATCGTGTGCACCTGTGCTTTTTAGTTTCATGTGCATATACATATATTCTGTATCTGTCCATATATATATATATATATATATATATATATATATATATATATATATATATATATAAATATATACCCATACATCAATAAATACACATATAGAAATGCATCTACATATACACAGTAACATATAAACACCTAGTCAGTATAAATCTTATACTTATATATATCTATATATATGCATACATATAAACACACATACATACCCACATATACACATCCGCATGTGTACCCCGCCAAGCAAGAACGGTGCCGTCACGGTCCGCCAGCGTCGGCGCACCGCCACATGTCCGGGCCGCCACAGCGGTGACACCAGACTCCCAGGGCCGAACAGCACTGGGCCGGCAGAGGGGGGGGGCCAGGCGGCGAGAGGGGAGGGAGGCGGCGAGAGGAAACACGGGCAGAGCGAGCAGCCCCGGGGGACCGAGGCAGCCACCACCCGCAGTCGCCAACTTACAGAGCCAAGGCGGAGGGACAGGAACAGGGGGGGGGGGGGGGACACAGCCGACACCCAGAGGCCACGCCAGGCCAGGGAAAAGGAGCCCGCCAACACATCCCGGCGCACCCGGCCGGTGGTCAGCCACCGCACTACTTCCTACCAGGGGGCCCCTCCCAGTAGTCGGCCCTGGTACCAGGCGTCGCAGCCAAGGAGCAGCCCCGGCCCCCCCGAGACCCAGGCACCCCCCCCACAGGACAAGACCCAGGCAGTAGGGGCGCGGGCCGGATCCCCAGGCACCCAGTGATCTGCAGGGGGCGTCCAGCACATGCTCCCCTGGTAGTCCCTCCTGTTACCCCCCTCCCCCCACCTGGCCCATTGATCTCTCAATTTTTTATATATTTTTTATTTATTTATTTATTTATTTTTTTTTTTTATTGTTACATATATCCATATACATATATATACACACATACATATATATATACATACACACACTTCTTTTTTTTTTTTTTTCCCCTCCCCCTCCCTCCGTTCCTTTGTTAATGTATTTGGGTGCATTAAAAAGAGCAGCTGGTACATGTATGGTGAGCACTTCCTACACATACCAGTGCTCTGTATTGTGTATATATATATAATAATTTATATATGGTCATGGTGCATTAAAAACAATAAGAAACTGGCATTTGCAGGGTGGATGTCCCCTGCAGGCCCCAGCTCTTCTTGTCATGTTTGTCTCTTTTTTTTAATAATAATTACTTTGATTATTATTATTTTTCTTTTTTCATTTTTTTTTTTTTTTTAAATACGTGTATATACATATATACATACATGCACATACACATACGTACATACATATAAATCCTTTTTTTTTTTTTTTTTTTTTTTTTTGATAAATATACAAATATGAGAGAGGGGGTGGTGGGGAAGCGGGCAACCAGGACCAGGGGCGCATCACTTGCGAGCCCCACACAGTCACAGGAGCCAGGCCGCCAGCCACGCCCCACCGTCAGGGACCTCCCCCACAAAGGTGCACCAGCATCGCGAGAGGGCCGACACACGCCCCCAGCCGGACACCAGGGCCGACCCCAGCGAGGCCCCCGGCCAGACCCGCACGGGGCCGCACCGACCAGGGATCCACGGCGGCGGCGCACAACCCGATCCCCCGTCCCCGCGCCACCCCCGGAAGCCGACCGCACTATTTATTATTATTTATTTATTTTTTATTTATTTATTTTTGTTTTTGGTTTTCCAGTTCATGAGGATTGTTTTCTTGGCGATGATTAGGGCAATAGAAAGGATTCTGTTGGAACTATTATCCAGTGATAGAGTAGAAAAATCTCCCAAGAGGCAGAGTGAGGGTAACAGCGGGATGAAGCAATCAAGACGTTGGAAGAGGGTGTCAGTGACACTGTGCCAGAATATTTTGACTGGGTCACAATCCCAGATTGCATGCAAGTATGTGTCCGTCACATTTTGTGTACACTGTGTACAAATTTTTATATCTTTAAAGCCCATTTTAAACATTCTTTCCCCCGTATAGTGAGCTCTGTGAATTACTTTACATGTATTAGTTGTAGATTCACATTAGCAGTAGACATAAATATATTTTTACAGATTTGGGTCCAGAAGTCAGCATTGTAGGTAACCTCTAAATCTTTTTCCCATGTAATTGATGGAATGGACATTGTTGTCTTATTTGTTGCAATTAACTTATAAATTTTGGATAAAATTTTCTGTTGACTAGTAATTTGGGTTAAGTCTAGTACCAGTGGCGGAAGGTTAAGGTTAGGTGTTTTACTATTAAGTTTTGTTTGAACAATAGATTTAATTTGAAGATATTCTAGAAATTGATTTCCTCCAATGCTATACTTCTGTACGAGGTGAGAGAAAGAAACCAGGGTGTTGTTTTCATAGATATCTTTAAGATGCGTGATGCCCTTAGTGATCCATGATGGCAGATTTAATGGTTTCCTGTTCATCAAAAAATCGGGATTATTCCAAATAGGAGTGTATGTACTTGGTGATACCGTGGTATTAGTCATTTGGTAAAAGTCCCACCAGGCCGTCAGAGTTGAGGCAATGATTGGGTTTTTGAAGCAGGGGTGCATGGTAATAGTGCAGCTTATAAATGGCAAGTCAGAGATATTGATTCGTTTACAAAATAATTGTTCTAGCCCTATCCAAGAACAATCTGATTCATTTGGTTTGATCCATTTATAAACATACTGGAGTTTATTTGCAAGATAGTAATGCTGGAAGTTTGGGGCCTCCAGACAACCATTTAATTTTTTTGTAATGTTGATAGTTTAATTCTGGCCTTTTTATTTTTCCAGTAATGTGTAATTATTGAATCTAAAGATTTGAACCAGAGGGTTGGAGGCTTGCTAGGAATCATTGAAAAGAGATAATTTACCATGGGAAGTATGGTCATTTTGACTGTAGCAATTCTACCAATAAGATTTATTGGTAAATTCATCCAACGTTTTAGATTTTCTTCAATCGTTTTCAGGAGTGGATTATAATTAAGGCCAATTAACTCTGACAGCTTAGGGGGAATGTTAATTCCCAGGTATTTGATGTTGGCGGTGGTGATTGAGAATGGTCCAGTGACAGTTGTCACATCCCAGCTGTTAGAGTTCAGTGGTAGTATGGTAGATTTAGACCAGTTAATAGTGTAGTCAGAGATCTCAGAGAAATGATTAATGAGGTTGACAGTATCGGGAATTGATGACGATGGGTTTTGTAGATATAAGAGGATGTCATCAGCATATAAGCTAATCTTATGGGTTGTATCTCCTGTTCCGATTCCTGAAATTGTGCTGTCTTGTCGTATGGCTGCTGCCAGAGGTTCTATAACGATGGCAAATAGGGATGGAGAGAGTGGACATCCCTGCCTTGTACCCCTGTGAGAAGTGAACCGCTGTGATATTAATCCATTTGTGGTGACTGTTGCCATCGGTGATGTGTAAAGAATCTTGATCCAATGAATAAATGATTCACCAAAGCCGAATTTTTTAAGTGTTTGGAATAAGAATTCCCAATTAACTTTATCAAATGCTTTTTCTGCATCCAATGAGAAAATGGCTGTTGGTGTATCTGTTTGTGATGAGTAATGAATCAGATTGAATAGTCTGCGTAGGTTATTGGCGGAGTTACTTCCTTTAATGAAGCTGTTTGTTCTGGGTGGAGATAAGTGGAGTTACTTTTGCAATTCGTAACGCTAGCGCTTTACTGATAATTTTTGTGTCTGAATTAATTAGGGATAACGGGCGGTAGCTTGCTGGAAGAGTGGGATCTTTTCCAGGTTTTAATATTAAAGTAATCATCGCTGTATTCATCTCCATAGAGAGCTTAGATTTTTCCTTAATTTCTGCTATTAATCTTGTAAATATGGGTGCTAGAATGTTCCAAAAGTGTTTATAAAATTCTGCCGGGAAGCCGTCTGGACCCGGTGATTTGTTATTAGGCATTAGTTGAAGAGCTTTATGGATCTCTGTTGGAGTTAGAGGTCCATCAAGTTCTCCAGCCTGATCTTCTGTGAGGTTTGGTAGGTTGATATTGTTGAGAAATTTGTTAATCTCTGATATGTCTGATTTGTTTGCAGATGAATACAGCTTTCTGTAGAAATTTATAAATTCCTTATTGATTTCTTCAGGGTCTTGAACGATGTCTCCTGTTGAGTTAACAACTGTGGAGATTGTGGATTTTTCCTTGTTTTTCTTGATCTGACTGGCCAGATATTTGCCCGATTTATTACCGAATTCAAATTGTTCATGTCTGAGTCTTTGGATGAGGAATCTACTTTTTTTATTTAGGTATTCATGCAACTGCAGTTTATATTTTTGCAGTTCAGAATGATTCTGAGGAGTTGGGTTATTAGCATTATTAATTTCTAATTCTTTAATCTTCTTTTCCAAGTTTCTTTGTTCATGCTCTTCCTTCTTTTTCTTATGGGAGGAATATGAAATAATCTGTCCTCTCAGCACAGCTTTGCCCGTTTCCCAAAGAAGTGATGGGGATATTTCTGGTGAATCATTTATTTCAAGGAAGGGTGTCCAGATCCTCTTAATATAGTCGTCAAAGTCAGGGTCTTCAAGCAGCGACGTGTTAAGTCGCCACCTGTTGCTGGTTTTAATAGGTGTACTTTTAGTCCAGGTCAGAGTGATCAGAGCATGATCACTAATAATAATAGGATGTATTTCAATATTACTCACTTTGGAAATCAGGGAATTACTAATAAGGTAATAGTCGATTCGTGAGTAAGATTGATGGACTTGTGAGAAGTAAGAGAATTCTTTATCGTTAGGGTGTTTCAGCCTCCAACCATCTCCAAGACCACAGTCTGCCATGAACTGTTTGATTGTTTCTGAAGATTGATAGTTATATGTTTTACTACAGTTATTAGATTTATCTAGTGCCGGATTAAGAACGGTATTAAAATCTCCACCTATGATTATTGGTGAGTCGGAGAAATTAGAAATCGCTGTAAAGAAAGAATGAAAAAACGATGAGTCGTCTTTGTTTGGGCCATAAATACTGGCTATTGTTATTGGATTGTTGTCAATTGTAATATTAATAATTATGAATCTCCCCTCAGGATCTTCAACCGTGTCATTATGAGTAAAGAAAATTTTTTTGTGAATTAAAATTGCTACTCCTCTTTGCCTTGAATTAAAATCAGCAATATATATGTGATTAAACTGTGGAGTCATTAATTTCTGCAAGTCTGATTCTGAAGTATGTGTTTCTTGTAAAAGACATATGTCAGCCTGCAATTTATTTATATAGTCGAATATTTTTGTTCTTTTTATGTTTGATTTAATTCCGCGGATGTTCCAGCTTAGAAAATTTACTGAATTCATATTGTTTGTGTTTTATTGTCTACTTCCTGTTTGAATATTGGAGCTGTATGGAAAAGCCTGAGAATCCACTTGTGTGAACATTTAGTCAGATATTGAGAACAGATTGTGTGTGTGATGGATGTTTTCCTCCCCCTTTTCTTAACTTGAAAGAAACTATAAGTGAAAGGAACAGAGAAAAGATGTAAAGTAAGGAAAACAGAAAGACAGAGACAGAAGATACAACAAAACAATCAAACAAACATACCAAAGTGACAGAATATACATTTTCAATTTGGAGACCAGGGTGCATATTTATAAGTGCATATAGTTTGTGTAGCCAATGATGATGAGTTATTGGCTGTTTAGAAGAGCCAGGGAGTGATGTTCTGGTCACGAAACATCATGTACAGTTTGTCCACCGCGACTACTGCCTTTTTCCCTTTAATGAACTGCTTCCTGATCTGGAACAGAACCTTCCTTCTGTTCAGAATCTCCCGTGGGAATTGATCATTCATGCCGTAATCGGTCCCTCTCAGGTTCCTCCCTTGGCATTGCACCTGCTGTTTTTGTTTAAAGTATTCGAATTTGGCTACGATCGGACGTGGATGTTTATTTTCCGGGTTTTTACGCCCGATACGATGGACTCTGTGAAACGAAATGTCTTTCACCGTGTCGGCTGGGATTTTTAGTTTTTTCATCATGAATTCTTTGATCAGCTGCTCAGGGTTGTCCTCTCTTGTTTGCTCCGGGATTCCAGAAAACACCAGATTGTCCCTCATGCTGCGCGATTGTAAGTCAAGCATCGCTTCTTTTATTTCTTTATTTTCTCTCGTGACTACCGCCAGCTGGGATGACATCGATGTCACGGATTCTCAGAGAGAAATGTTTTCTGTAGTCAGCGCAGCAATTTGGTTTTGGCTGAATTCCAGACTTTCGCGTAGCTGCTGGAATTCTTTGTGCAATAACTCAACAAGCGCCATCCTAGTGTCCAGTCCGGACAGTTTTTCATTAATAGAGACGAGAATGTCACTCACCTCTGAGCTGGATGAGTGTCTCGGAGAGCTATGTGTAGATTTGGACTGTCTGGTTCTCTTACTTGGCGTGGGCTTGACTTTCTCCATATCGCTCGCAGTCTCGGCGTCCTCCGCGGCACAAAATGTGTTGTAGAACAATAAATAGACAAAGTTTTCGAGTTCTTCCAGGGTGAAAGAATCCAGTATCCGCTCAGATATTTTTATGAAATTGTATTCTCAAAGAAGACACTTGTTAAACTTGTTTAGGTGGTTAAATCCAGCAGTAACCGGCTACCATGTTTGATGTCGCACTTGGTCTCGCGATCACAGGCTCATCTCACCTCACACTTTTATATATTTACTTTTATATATTTTAAACTGACACAGTTTACACCACTTGAAGTGAAACTAAACTGAACTTGTCCCAGTTGAATGAAAACATGTGTCCCTGATAGTCTAGTGGTCAGGATTTGGCGCTCCCACCGCCACGGCCCGGGTTCAGTTCCCGGTCAGGGAAGAAGAAGGTGAATTTTAGAACCGACACATTGCAAGAATATGAAATTAACATTTTCATAGCAACTTTATTTAAAGAACAAAATCACAGGTTTGGTAAGCAGCCAAAACTCAGCTTCAGCAATCAGACAAAGAGATTCAGGATTGAAGAACAGACACATGACGTTTCTTCCCTGACCAGGAACCAAACCCGGTGCTGGTGAAAACACCAAATCCTGACCACCAGACCAACAGACCTGTCTTTGTTTAACAGTTTTGCATCTGCATTGTGGTTTAAAATGTGCTGGTCTTCAGTTTTTAGCTGTTGAGACTGTCAAGATGTGGATTTACAGGATTTTCCTAGTTTTTGTGGAAGAGCTGGTTCCAAGGGAGAGGAACCTGATATTTGAAGGTTCTACATATCATTTTACTTCTCAAGGAACCAAAGTTAAAGTTTGAACCCAGCTTCCATATCAACTTAAAGCACAAGAATGAGTAAGACTTCCTTTTCATCTCCATCATTAAAGTAATTTGTTTCTTGCATTGGCTAGGGATCAAACCCAGATCAACTACATGACAAACAGCTTTGCTGACCACAACACCATCAACACTGAACTACAGAATCTGGACCAGCTGCAGGAGACGTCACAGTTTAAGGTGCTGATAAGACATTGTTAATAACAACAGAGCTACTTGGGTTTGTAAATGTTTGATTGATGAAAGAAGAGCATCCGTCCTTGTGAGGGTTTGAACCACGAACATTTCAATTAACTGCTGAACGTGTTCATCCACTGTACCACAGACACATAAGAAGACCTCTCTCTGGGTGTTTGTGGTCGTCACCTGAAACCACCTCTTTATCTGTTTCTTCTGCTACATCTGTGTCCAATCCCTGGGAAGGAATAGTTGAACATGTGCAGAGCAGAGAGAATAGGAATACCCTTTTCGTCAAACTCATTTTGACAGGTGCCCTTTGACCCCCCCTCATCAATCAAGCCATGTTGACAGGTTCCCATGACCCCTTCCCTTGACCCCAAATTCCTTTGAGCTGACTCATCAATTCATTATAAACTTTACATAAACTTTACATAAATTTAATATAAACTTTCAATCCTTTTCTGTTTTGAGGAATCCTCACGGCTTTCAGACACCTCTGAGGAAGATTACTCAGCTTTCCAGTCAGTCCATAGCCTCTCTCGGAGAAACCTGATCCCTCAAACAAGAGACAAACTCTGTATACATCTCCGGCTATTCAGGTTGTTTACGCACCCCAGGTAGGGCTCACGGCTCGTCCGGAAACCATCTGTTTCGGTTTTTACCCCAGGAGGGCTTCCTTAAAAATGTTTTCCACCCCTGCAGGGCTTCCTTAGAAATGTTTTCCACCCCTGCAGGGCTCACCACTCATTCAGGAACCATTTGTTTCAGTCATCAACAGTATGTTTTTTTTTTTTTTTTTTTTTTTTTTTTTTTTTTTTTTAACCTCAGCAGGGCTCAAAACTCAGCCTATTCTCACTTAATTGACAACACAACTGCAACAACTCGCTCTTTTTGGGTTACAAGAACCCAATTACTACCACTGAGTCAAACATCAGAAATTCCCCCTTAAATAGATTTAATTTTAAACTTTATATAAACTTTCAACCCATCGCTGTTTGGAAGAATCCTCACAGCTTTCAGACGCCTCTGAGGAAGATTCGCAGTAAGTAAAGTTCGCTTGTGGACAGTGAGATGTAGAAGGATCGCAGCTGCCATTTGTGTCATCTTTTAATGCGACTGACAATGTAGACATACGATATCAAGCTTTTTTTTTTTACATGAGAGCTCACATCGAGTTCAACCAAACTCGCGTCGTTCTCACATCATTCAATGTATTGGGTTAATAGGTCTTTTCAGTAAATTCTGTCCCCTCCACACACTCCAAAAAACCTTCCTGTCTCGACACCATCAGTCCCTCTGTTCAACATGCGTTGTATGCGGGACGTGCGACACCATGCTGCAGCTCCATCCATGCCCCATCTGGATGCCCTATCCTCTGTTGGTAAACGGTCCCAAACTCCAGAATGATTTCTGCAAAACGATACGTTTTAATATATTTTTAAATGTGAATTGTGACTTTTCATCAAGCTCATTTAACCCCCCCCCCCCCCCCCCCCCACACACACACAGTGTCACCATACATCCTCCCAAAAAACAACAAACAAACGTAATCTTCTTATCGCTTAATGACAAACGCAGCAGTACAACCCACGCTTTTTCAGTTATTAGCGACGCTACAAGCTACAGGTCAGATACGTCCGGACAATTTCTCCAACCCTTCCGCGAATATGGATCTCTTCACACCGACAGACACGTGAGGTGAGCGCAACTTCTGACTGAAAAACTCTCTTTTTCTGGTTGAAAAAGTTGGATTTATGTACATGAGAGTCTCTTTTCTGATGGACCCTGATGGAAGAATAAAGAGTTCAAAGTGCACATTTTATGTTTATATGAATAATAAATAATCCAGTATAAAAATATTTTGACATTAATATAAAAGTATTGAACATAAATCTTGAGTAGCATTCAGATTCTCACCTCTTTACAGCAGGACGTTGGACGTCCTCTCTTTCCTCTCTAAAGTTAAAGTAAAGAGGAAGGCTCATTGAGCGGCACCTGTTCAAGGAGAAACATCTGGGTCCAGGTTCAGGTCCAGGTCCAGGTTCATTCCTGTAATAATGACGTTTGCTGATGTGAGTTTTCAGCTCTGACATGCAGAAGAGTCGTGGACAGTTGGAGATGCTCGTCTCACCTCTGAGCTTTGCTCCGACTCTCATGTTCCCCACACAGAGGGGTTTTAGAGGGACGGACTCCGTCCTCTCTGTCCTCACACTGGTCCATTCTGCTGAATTCACGTGCACATCAGCTCACACACACACCTTCATCTGCAGAGGAAACACACATCACTGGTGTTGTACAAAGACCAGCTGCTCCTGCACTGGTTTGCTCCTCTCTGTTGTTTTTATATCAGCGTCACTTGAATGCAGTCAGGAAACAGTGGGAGGTTGAGGAAGTCTCTTCTACAGCCGGATCTGCTGATCCTACCTGCTTTGAAGCTTCACTCAGGGCCTTTTCTGGTTTTCTGTTCAAAGATTAAAAACATACAATTCTGTCAACAACAGAGTTTTTACTGCAGAAACACAAAGTTGAAGATCTTGAACCAGCTGAAGGAGACTCGGCCTCTACGTTAGTCTGGTTACTGTAAATGTGAAGAAGCTCAAAGGTCAAACTGTCCTGCAGAGACACATTTCCTCCTTTTAAAGCCTCATCACACAACAGTTACACAAGCAGCAAAGAACAACTTCTTCCAGGAACCACACTTTATTTTGAAAGGCTCCACAGGAAACAGCAGTCTGACTTTAATGCTGGAGACGACAGCTTCACTCCAGGAAATAAAAAAACACAATGTTTGTTTTTTGAAGAAAACTGATCAACTGTTCAGCACGGCGTTTTTGATCAATAATAAAACCAATAAAAACACTGTCATCTACCAATCATGTAGATTTGTCTTCAGACACAAGATTGATCAAAGTCTGCAGGTAAATCAGAAGTGAGCCGAAGTTTCTACCTTCACGTGTTTGAGTCAAAAGACAAAGTTGAAGAGAGAAACAAAGTTTGAAGTAACGATCCGGTTAACAGCAGCTGTCCTTCGTCCTCGGGTCTCACCTCACCGGCAGCTTCAACCCTCTTATGTCAGATATGTTATGTTCAATTTACTTTCAGCTGCGTCGTGAAGTGGAAACTGTCAGCAGCAAATGCAGAACAAGCTTTGGGTTGTCATCCTTTTCAGGAAGTGAAATAGGGTCGGCTCTTCAACACGGATGAGGGTGTGGTCCAAGTGAAACAATTGTCTTACACATGCACGTGCACATGTACACTCCACCCACCACAGACTGGAACATTTTGTCCGTTTGCTTGTTTCATGTCTCTACTTGTGTTGTGTGTCGTCTTACTTCGTATCACAAACTCTGAATAAACGGATCATTTTTACTGGTTGTATTTTAGTTCTATTTGTTTTGTATGTTTTCAAATCTGTAAGTCCAACCACAGACAAAGACTTTCAAAGTACAGGAAACCTGCATGCAGAGTATTAACCCTCAGCTTCATGTCTCTTCTTTCACTTGCTGTCTCTCATTCTTGCTCAATCTCTCTCCGTCTCTCTCTCTCTCTCTCTTTCCTGCCCTGCTCTGCTCAGCTAAAACAGTCGGAGCTTCTCAGAAGATTTGTCTCAGCTGCCATGAACAAATATACTGAACACTTAAAATCTGCAGTATGTGTAAGCATCCACAACCTCAGCAATCCAGACTTTTATTACATTTATCAAACTTCCACAGCCAGCTGAATCTGTGGGTGTCAGCAGTGAAAAGAACAAGAGGAAGTCCCGTGTCCTGGATGACGCTGCCGTTCTGGTAGCTGCAGTAGTGAACAGTACTGACACTTGTGTCCTTTTTCTTTTGTTTTTGGCTGTTTTCCTGCAGAAAAGCCTTAAGATTGCATTTACAGAACATGACCTCCGAGCACTTGATTAAAGAGCTCTGCTCCGTCATTTGAAGTTTGATTCTCTAATAACATTCTGTCTTATCTGCTTAAACATTGAAATTATAATAATAAACCTATATTATGGTTTCTGACTATACTTGCTAAACAGCTGTAACAAGACAGATTTAAAAATTGATTATTTAAAATAACATGGCAGGTTCTGCATAACAGTTGTTCACCAGAAATACTGGATCAATAAGAGCAGAAACTGATCAATGCAAACATGTCTTGGTTGTGGTTGATTTCAGAAATGAAACTGATGTGTTGAAGTGGGAGGAGCTTTGATGAAGACGGGAAGTGGAAGCTCTTAGCTGTCACTAGAAATAAGCTCTAACTCCACAAGACTGCAGCTACAAAAACTCTAAGTCTCTGTTGGTCTGCTTGAATTAACATGTATTGTTCTCTAGAGCCATGTTCACACTGTCGGCCCAAATGCAATTTGCAGCATTTTGCTCGTGGAGCTGCACGTAATTGTACCGAGTGCAACAGATGATGCACATCAGTCTGTTATCTGCTCTCAGTTGTTTTTTATCAGGATGTTTGTGTTTTTTTTTCATGGTAAACATCCTGACAAATTGCTCAAATGGGACTAAAAGCCAAGAAAATAACTGTTTTAAGAACTTTAAAATGTCCAAACATGCTCCCAGATCTGACAGATATTTCATGGGACCCACATACTCAGCTCTGCTGCTCATCCCACAAATGCAACATGGAGCAAAGTTGAGGTTTAAATGTGTCACCGTTCAATTTTTGCTTGTTGGGACTGGATTTTACAGAGGTCCTGGGTCCTGGATAATAGTTGTGGTTCTTGTGTTACCTTATATTATGTATATAATATTGTGTTACTCTACAGTTTCAAACATTTATTTATGGCTGAGATAATTTAATAGGTTAAAGTGATGAAGGCAACATCTTCCTTCAATTCTTGGTTGTGGAACAAGTGGAAGTTTGAGCTGAGAGAAAATATACAGCAGAACAGTGGGGTCGGGGTCAAATGATTAAAGACTTCGCTTGTGGCATAAATGAAACATTTTTATGAGCAGGTATGGAGAGAGGAGGAGGAGCAGTGGAGATGAAGAGTGCAGCAAAGAGATGGGACACCATGAGAGCTGGACAGGTGAAGAAGAGGAGGCTACCAGAGGAGACACAGATTGACCTCATCTGTCAATTTACCAAAACAAGTCTAAAATAAAAGCAGAGTGAATTTTGAGCAGTGAGCTGAAATCCCTTCAAGAGCCTGTCACAAGACTCTCTGGTGGTCTGGAGGTCAGGATTTGGTGTTTTCAGCACCACGGTCCGGGTTTAATTCCTGGTCCTGTGACAGACGTCTAACTTCACTGATCCAGAAAACCAAACTCAAATCAAACTGACTTCATTGAGGACTGGTTTGGAGGGCAGATTTTGTGAGTTTGAGATGAGCATTGAGCATTGCTGCATCTATCTAATATTATAAACCCTACTTGACTGTGGAAGTGGACATTTCAGCTTCAACCTCTTTGACATGTGAATGTTGTAAAATAGATACCAATGTCAAATCTGACTTAAACATTCATATAACAGATGACAGACTGACCATCAGAGGACTAATCCTGTTAGTCCAGTTGTTGACTGGAGAGGTAAAAAACAGTACTTGAATCAAGACATTTTTTATTCAATACTCGTGTCTTTTTTTCTGCACAATTAAAGTAGATACACAACAATGCATTTGTACCGGAACATATTTTTACATTTATTTTCATTATTTCAGTATTTTATCCAGGTCATTCCTTATGAAACTAACTCCTCACCTCCCTACCTGCTCAGTTCAACCTCTGCAGATGATCCAGACTGCAGCTGCACGTCTGCTCTTCAACCAGCCCGAGAGAGCTCACGTCACTCCGCTGCTCATCTCTCTGCACTGGCTTCCAGCTGCAGCAGCATGAAGGTCACAGCTCTGCTTCTGTCTCACCAAACACTGACCCAAACGGCTCCTGCCGACCTTCACTCCTTCATCCAGAGCTACACTCCTTCATCCAGAGCTACACTCAGCCAGTGAAGGACTCCCGGTCCTTCCACCACAATGTGGGGCAACATCAGGAGCCAGACTCTTTTCCTCTGTTGTCCCCCGATAGTGGACTGACACACCAGACTCTGTCAGACCCGCAGGGTCCGAACCTACTTTTAAGAGCTAGCTGGATACTCGGCTGTTTATGGAGCATCTCCATTTTTGGTTGAACTTCTCTGCTCATCAGGAGTTAGAAGATTTGTCTGGCTCTTTGCATGACTCTGTGCTGAGAGAGATGCACACACTTAATGCATGTACTAGTAGTTTGAAACAAATCTTCTTTAATATCAAAAAGAAAACAGATTTATACTAAATAATGTCAATGAATGAAATGATATAAGGTAGAGTAAAGGAGTGCATGTCCCCCCTTCAGATCAGTGTTCAGTAGATCCACGTTGGACCGTCATCACAACACCGAGTCTGTGGACACATCCCAGTCAGACGGACACATCCGGACACTGCTGGTTCTCCACATCCTTCCTTGTTCTGTCAGGCTGAACACACATGAACATCTCTGTAGGTCCAGCCACGACGTCTTGATTGGACTGGGTCCTGGACTCGACCGATCCAGGACATTCACCTGGTTGTCTTTGAACCATCTCTGTGCAGCTGTTGCTGTGTGATCGGGGCCGATGGCATGTTGAAGGTAACTTTTCATCCACACTTCAAAGCTGCTTGTTCTGCTGTTGAACCTGTGACCCTCTTGTACTCTGAAGTCACATGGGATCAGTAAACATGATCCGGTCAGAGCTTCCATCCTCTGTGGTGCAGTCATGGAGACTGCTGGTGGTTGATCACAAGAGGCTGAAGACCCTGGAAAGTCAGTGTCATAGTTGTGGCTCTGTTTTGCTGCCTTCATAGTTCACAAAATATTTACATTTTCAGTGAGGACAAGGACACTTGTCAGTTTTATTAAAGTTTATAAATCAGACTAAACAATTTAAGTATGACAGTTGACAAATTCACCCGACACACAGAGGACAGTCAGTAACACGCTGAACATCATCATGATCACAGACACAAACTCTCTGGAACTGAAAGAAAAGCAATCTCTGAAATTGTAGAGTTTTGCAGCTGTAACATCTTTAAAATAAAAGTTTCATGAACCACACCACTCAGCTGTTGTATTAAAAATAAAAGAAAGAAAACAGGACCTAACTATTAAAGAAACGTGTGTAACAGAGCTTTTTTGAAGATCTCAGGACGTGAAGTCCTCTTGTGAAAAAAGACCTCACATGTCTGCTCTAAGTCGAGGTCGTCTCTTGTGAAGCTGCGAGGCGTCACATGACCACGTTGGTTTAAAAATGACTGTTTGGTTTTGCCCTCATGTTGAATATCCTGTTAGAAAGGAAGGACATGACAACATCTTTCAAACGATGTACTTTCCTCAGGAAAAGTGTTTTTAAACCAGGCTAACTAAACAAATGTATATGTGGCAGCGTTACATCAGCGATCATCCACACAGTTCCACCAAAACTACGTACATTCACTCCCCGACGCTGCTGATCACCACAGAGTGACTCTGACCTTCACTGTGACCAACACCTTTACTGGGACATTTGGATGTTTCCCTGCAAAATACAGCTGAAAAGTAACACGTGAACGTTTGTAAGTTCTTCTAAATCTTCCACATTTCAGTATAAATGACCTGAAACATCATCAGATCATCCAGCATCAGTGAAAGGAGGACATGGAGGACTTTTGAAAAGTCTGGACTGTAGCAGGACAGTCCAGCACCCGGACTCTTCTCCTGTGGAGCTGTGCTGCTGTGACAGATGCAGCATGTTGTTTAGTGTCGTCATGGTGAAAAACAGAAGACTTTCTCTGACAGAGACGTTGTCCTGATGGGATCATTTGTCCCTTTAAAGCGTTTATGTGCTGTACAGCATCGACGTCGCCTTTCCAGATGAGTAAGCTGCCACGTCAGAGGCACTAATGCAGCCCCGTACCATCAGAGATGCAGCTGTTTTACATTCAGTCTTTAGGCGATGCACACCAGCATGGTGAATGCTGACATCTAGTGGTAACTCACGTGTGCTGCAGACATTTGTCTTTGCTGGACAAAGAAGCTGCTGACGAGTCTGGAGGAGTTGAAGGTTTCTGCTGTTACAGCAGCAGCAAAATGAAGCTGATGAATCTACAAGTCCAGGCTGACGAGGAGAAGAAAACATCATCCAGACAATCTCAGTGTTATTCTGATACCTTTCTTTCTCTAAAAAGACACAAATATAAGTTCTTCTAAGTCACAGCTTTACAGAAGATCAGTGCTGTGTAAGACAGGCTTCATCCAGGCTTCATCTTTTCTCACAGCAGCTTGAAAATATACAAACTTCCCCCAGTAAATATTAGTGTAGTGAGGTAAAACACCAGAACAACTATTTTTCAAGTCAGTATTGGAGTATAAAGGTGGTCCGACCCCATCAGGGCAAAAGTTCACTGCTTCTGATTGGCTGTTTACTTTTCTTTGAACGTAAACATGATTTTCATTTAACAAGATTGAATTTTAATAATTCACTTAAAAAAACTAACAGCTATTAAAGGAAAAAAGCTGATCTAATAATTATAATGATTTTTTAATGTGAATATTTAGATATTTGATTGTAATAGTTATGTCAAAATGTTACATTTATAATATATATAAAATACAATATCATATGTTTTATATAACATCAATTACATCTTTTTAGAATAGTAAATCTTTACTTAATCTTTTATATTCACATCTTCACATCACAAAATCTTAACAATCTTGAATTTTACTTTAATAATAGAAACTAAATTTAATTTGGTAACTTGCGTTTTAACTAACTTTTGTAAAGGTGTAATTAAAGCTCATAGAATCTGCAACTCTATTACATGAAATATTTTCTGTGACCAGCAGGTGACAGTTAATCACTATAGAAACACAATGCTGTAGCGCTGCAGATAAAACTACTGTAACCTCTAAAACAAAGGGTTGCCCTACTTTATCTTCTTTTTTCACGATCGTACATACGTCATTCTTAAGGGATTTATGATAACAGAGGTTATTTATGTATTTACAATGCATTTATAATCAAAATACAATATAAGTTACCTTAACTAGTTTCAAGTAAGCAGCTGCATTCAGACTCCTGTAATAAAACAAGTTTTCTATGTAAATGTAATAAATTTCAACTACACGTGTAGGTCTCATTATTTTGATTGGTTTGATTTGATTGGCTATAAATAAGCATAGTAAATATTTAAACATACTGTACGGACTCCTGCGGTTGGACACCACCATGATCCACTGACCTGCAGTCCCACCCTCTGACCATCCCAGTGTTTACCTCCACCTGTCTGTATGGATGTCTCTGTTGGATACCTGCAGACATCCTGACCTGCAGTCCTCGTCTCTGTGGATCACCAACTAACCAGGTATCAGTCATATATACATGCAAGTTTTAGTTCTGCTGCTGACGGATGGTTGTACTTGTGTATCTAGTTATCAATCATCCAGGAACCCTTGAACAAAACAACTGGTCTCCCTGTTGGGGAATCGAACCCCGGTCTTCTGCGTGACAGGCAGAGATACTGTCCACTATACTAACAAAAATATTTAAATAAGTTATAATGTATTTGTAAGGAAGAGGAGGAGGAAGATGAAGAGGGTTAGTAGTGCTGCTGATAAGCTTGTATTAATGGTTGCTGTCCAGTGCTGAAATGCTGGACACTCCCACACTCATATTTGACAGCAGGACATGGTTATTGGAGATTCTGCCTCTACACTGCAACAGCCCGCCAGATTGAATCAAGACGTATTAAAATGTCTCTGCAAACATGAGTTTCACCGTATAGATGCTGAAAAGATGGTAAATCTTTTCACGACTTGTTGCATCAGATTGCTTGACCTGATCAGCCACACCAGTGCAGCAGATTACAGAGCTGCTGACCGGTGCTGACCGCTCAGTTACTGTCAACTAGCTCCACTAGTGGTCATGGATGTAATGCAGGTTACGTCACATATTTGACCGTTCACACCAGTGTAGGTTCATACCAGTGGAGACACCTACATGGACCGTTCACACCAGGTCCTAACCCCACGTTGCAGTGACAGGTCTTCCCAATTCTGAAAGTTCTTAAATATTCAAAATCTAAAACAAATCTGCAGATCCAGACGGTTTAGATCCTGTTTTTAATAAGATGGCTGATTTTACTTTATTACTTGACACATATTTTTATCCTTTCCCTAAATATAAATTAAATTCCTTAAGTTTATGTTTTCTAATGTTTTTCTTCTTTGATGGAGAACTCCAACACAAAGTAGCAGTTTCAATGGTAATAATAATACTTGAAACTCAAAAATCTCCACAGCATCAAGAGAAACAGAACATTTATCCTTGAACACCAACATGCCGTCTTTTATCTGCATTTTGCGTGTTTTTCGGATGACTCACATCAGGAGTCGGATGACTCCCAAGTGCCTGATGCAGATACAGAGGTCAGAGTAAGTGAGGGGGGGGCAGGGAGGGAAACGGTGGAAGAGTTTGGAGAGTGTTCAGCTTCTTGACGGCCTGGTGGACGAAGCTGTCCTTCAGTCGGCTGGTTCTGGCCCGGAGGGTCCGCAGCCTCCTCCCTGATGGCAGCAGACTGAAGAGGCTGTGTGACGGGTGGGTGGGGTCTCTCACAATGCTGAGGGCTTTGCGAGTCAGACGGCTGCTGTAGATGTCCTGAAGTGAGGGGAGAGAGACACCAACGATCTTCTCAGCTGCTCTCACGACACTTTGGAGAGACTTGCGGCAGGTTGCGGTGCAGGATCCGTACCACACGGTGATGCCGCTGGTCAGGATGCTCTCGATGGTGCCTCTGTAGAAGGTGTACCTGATGGGGGCCGGGGCTCTGGCTCTTCGCAGTTTGTGGAGGAAGTAGAGACGCTGCTGTGCCTTCTTGGCGAGTGATGCAGTAACAGTCCAGGAGAGGTCCTCTGAGATGTGGACACCCAGGAACTTGGTGCTGCTCACCCTCTCCACAGCAGCACCGTAACAGTCAGTTTACCTGTCCACTCCATGAACTTCTCATAGATCAGCTGTTTCTCCAGCTGAGAGGAGACAGGATCACCTATTAAATGTATCAGTGTGCAAACATGACTTTAGTGTGTGTTGGACTCCTACCTTCTGCACACCTGCTGTATCTTCTTCTTTGGTTAAAAAAAAATTTGATGATGCAGGCTCCCCCAGTTTGGCCTTTGTAAGGCATGTCCAGGATCTGTCCAGCAGTGGGCCTGAAACATTACATCAAAGTAAATATGACGTTTATAATAGTTTCCCCCTTATGAAAGAACCAGCAGATACATTTTATTTCATTTTTACCCAAATTTTTAAGAATATAAATAAAAAAACCTGATCCTGAAATCTAACATTTGTTCAGTCTTCTATACTAGATGTCTGTCGTATTAAACATCTGATCTGAAATAATTGACAACAGCAGCTGATGCAGGCTGATGCAGGCTGATTCAGGCTCCCCCAGTTTGGAGTTTCGGTGTCACAGATATGAGGGAGTCCATTTCAGATACTTTAACATGGTTTTTCCTTAACTTTTTCACCCCATGTATTTGGCATTTGCATGGACACCTTCCCTCGGAGGGGCCAACGCAGCTAGAGTGACAGGACGATGACGAGCCTGTTCAGCAGCTGCTCCGGAGAAACATTTCTCAGTTTTGGCCTCCGATGGAAAACTTTTACGTTTTTCCCTCTAAAAATGAAACATAGATCAGGTGGGGTGTCGTTGTCTAAGCCCTGCAGACCCTTCAGGGAAAGCGAATTTGAACCTAAAAATCAAATTCGGGACACTGGATCTCGGCTGTTTTCTGACACATGCAGAACATTTGGTCCCTCTCGGACCTCAGGGGGGTCAGAATGAGACAAGTGAAACTTTGGAGGGGCGTAACACCAGGCCAAAGCAACCCGGAGCTACCAAACTCCTAACAGTTGTTCGGGGTCTCCAGAGGGACATCCACACAAAACTTCAGCCCCCTAGGTTGTTGTGTGAGGACACTGGAGGTCACCAAACGTCACTTTGGGGCCTTCACATGGTTTTACTTGCTCGTGGATGCTGTGTGCACTTCTGATTCAATTCCATTCATGGTATTGCCGTTGTCAAAAGTCTGTGACACTTGTCATAAAAACACTATAAAACAATTTGTTTTATCTATGACCCACATCTGGCAACACCCCTCCTTAAGGTCAAAGGTCACCCCCATGAAAGAGCAAAAAGAAGACGAGACAGTGGTGGTGCAGTCTGGTGTCTGTGTTGTAATGTGAGTTAAAAAGAGTTTATAAAGTGTTGTTTAAAGAGTAAAGGTGGACACAGGACGATCAGCTGTTATAAGCAAAAAGAGCTTTATATTTACAATTGTTTTAACTGTGAGCATATCTGAGTGTTTGGGGGTGTTGGGGGGGGCAACATTAAAAAGTCATATTTATATATTTTAGAGGTCACCTGTCAAGTATGATGAAAGGGCGTCCACATTATTATAATTTTTAATGACATGATTTTGTAAAGATGCACATTTCCTCTTTAAACATTTCATGTTTTATTTGTTCTCTTCTGATAAAAACTTTATGACATTTGCAAAAAATCACATTCAGCCCAACACAACTTTCCTCTTTTCTTTACTTGTATTTTGTATTTGTTTTGATGAATTGAAGTCTTATATGTTTATTTGTCTCTCAGCCAAAACGTCGTTCATAACGTGCTTCCCTGTACACGTATCCTGGATGTGAAGTCTAACCAAAACTGTAAATGTGTGAAAATATACAAATATGTATATTAAATATGTTAAAGGTGTATTTCTGCTGTAAAGCGGACAGTCAATGGAGGTGAACACACGGTTGGATCCAGACCCCAGTTGTCAGTAGACGAACCGCAGTTGTGGATCCCCTGGTGGTTAGAACAGGTCTTGCAGTTCTCGTGCTGCAACCTCTATCTTATACATGCCAGTAGATGGCGACACAGATACACATGGAATCTGCGTCATTAACCAGTCTGTCAATCATGTCTCAAGTCTCTGCCCTGATGAGAAAGATGCAATTCCAAGGATACATGAGACACAACCTCCTCTCCCATTTTATACCACTGTAGTTGTTCTGGAGTTGGCTGAACTACGGCTAAAACTCCCTCTTTACCCACTATTATGGATTTTGAATAAATGTTCTAAGTCTCGCCTTTTGAGTTATTTTCAACATCCTGTTGATAACATTCAGTGTTATCCATATTCTAAAATGATGTTACATGCGGGGAAACTGGAGCAGGGATGTGAAGGCAGACAGTAACCCACCCCCATCCGGGCCCTCCGGAGCAAAGGTTCCCCAATAGATGTCAGCGTACTCACCCGGCAGAGCTTCCTCAACCAATGCCCAGGTTGACCACATATGAAATAGACATCATCCCCCTCCCCCCTCCCCCCAGCGGCCAGTTTGAACCAGGGGGTGGGGTTAAAACTGCTCGTTGATGGTCGCTCATCAGGCCACCACATGGAGGATCGTTACCTGCAATTGGGTCTTTTCATTTCAGCCATCTTTCAAAGAAATAAAAAAAAACAAAACAATAAAAAAAAAAAACATCCTATTAAACATCTGAGAGCACAAGAGCAGATCTGGTAACAGACTGATGTGCATCATCTTTTTCACTCAGTAGAATTACGTGCAGCTCCGCGACCAAAATGCTGCAAATTGCATTTGGGCCGGCAGTGTCTTGAAGACACTTTTTGCCTCCCTTTTATACACAGGAGATGTGAAGGGAGGAAATGTTCCACACTATATAAGAGCTGTTTCAAGGTGCAGTTGCAGCTGAAGGCCAAACCAGCCTGAACATGTCTGATCTTGTCGGGTCTTGGAAGCTAAGCACAGCTGTGCCTGGATAGAACTTGGATGAGAGACAGCGTGGGAATTCTTGGTCTGTACACTTCTTCAAACTGCACACTGTCTACTGACACACATTTTTCTACATGTCAGCGTGCACAGTAACACACAGCAACTCACATCCACAGTGTTTTGCACATGCTTAAAGCACTTTAAGTGGAACAAATAATCTGGATCCTCATCATCATTATCATCAAGAAGATGTGTTCAACCAGGATGCACAACGCTCTACCTCACTTCTACCAACTAACTCAACTTTTCATCATTTTTATTTATCATTATTTCAATTTTACGTTACCGTGTTTTCATGTTGACACAAATCTTTCCTTTGGTTTCTTAGTCGTCTCTTAGTCCAACGTCTTGTTGATCCACAGTTTGTTGTTCTTACGGCCATACCAACCTGAACACGCTTTAACAGAGATTAATACATATCTGAAAGAAAATCTTTAGTCCACAACACAAACTCTGTCTCATAATAATCTTGAGATTTTTCTGTTCCATTTATTTTATATTAAATCAACAATACAGCAACCAGAAGACAGAACAGTTTCCATCGGTGCCCCAGATGGTACAGATGCTCTGTCACAGAGCACTGTAGCCTTTAGTTTGTAAATGTTGATATAAAGTGTGAAAGATTGTTTAATCTCCATTTTGAACAACACAGACTAAAATGATGAAAAAAACCCAAATGACAGTTGGTGGGTGAGTATGTTTTCCCTGAATATGGCACCAACACCTCCACCCCTCTGGTTCTGTTGGGATTCAGACACACCATTGAGATGAGATGGAGTGGACTGCACCCACCCGTGAATCAGCCGGCATGTTACCACCTGGACTGGTCAGTCCTGATCCAGACTTGTGGCTCAGCTGCGAGAAGAAGCTGCCCTCAAACATACATGACTGTATCAACGTCGTCCCCGTCTGCTCAGGACCCAACAAAAAGACAGATGGACATGTTTCCGGCTGGACTTGGACCAGGGGCCTTTCGTGTGTGAGACGAACGTGATAACCACTTCACTATGGAAAATGATTCTGCTTAGACCATATAAAAGTACACCTAGAAAAAGTAGTGAGAACAACCACGTACCCTGAACGGAACTGATTCCAGTGATCCGGTCAGGGTTTCGGGGGTATGATTCTCTGCTGGTCTCCAGTCAGTTATAAAGTTTGACCCCAAAACGTCTTCTGGCTGATTTAGTCTGGGTCTCATCCTAGTCCTGAGCTCCACTGTGGGATCTGTAGTGTTTTTGACCCCAGGTCCTTGTTCCCCTGGGAACTAGGAACCCCCAAAGTTCCCATTGCATATGACTTAAGAAAGATATTGATGATGGACATGCGGCCCACTGCCAGTCCAACTGCTGTTTTTTGATGATTTGGCTCCAACTCTGTGTGTTTATTTCTTTTATTGAGAAAAACATTTGATGTTTGCACCTTGTGGCGAGAGGTCCCAGGTTCAATTCCCAGACGACCCCCAGAGCTGTATGTTACTAACCTTCTCTCCTTGAAGTAGAACCCGTTTCTGGTGTGCTGGTAAACAGGTTTAAGTCTGGTTTTCTGGTCATGTTGATGATAACAGTTCTCCACTTAGATGATTGCTATTCAGCACATTTATCTTTGTCATGTCATCAGTGACATCACCTACTGCTGTTCTTGTCAATTACAGATAGGTTTTACACCAGGAAGTGGTTTATTAGTGTCCCACAGTTTAAATCCACAGAAACATTTGAAGAATCTGTGTAAAGATTACAGCAGCAAACTCAGTATATTATTATGCTCCAGTCTGAATCAGTCTGTCATTCTGAGATCTCCCTTCACAGGTTGTCTAGAAACCCTGATCATTTGATTTAGTTTTTTTTTTTAGTCTTTTTTACAAATGTCCTGCAGAGTCGTGAACATTAACCACAAGGTTGAAGCAGTCTGACTGAGAGACGCTGATAGACGAGGAACCAGAGCTGGACGTTCAGGAATAATCAATAAATAAAAATATACAGTAATACAATGAAATAATAATTAAAGAAAAACAATTAAGACACTTTTAGAAAAAAAAGAGGGAAACCCGAAAATGTACATTTGTCGAGTTTTGTCCACATTCTGCACATTATGACACTATTTTGATTATTTCAATCAAAAGGTTGGAAAGTGTGTTGAACCAAAAATCAGTAATAATTTAACCTGAGCTGTTGAAATGTTATTAAATATAAAATCTATATTTATGACATATTTTACAGTTCCTGTCTTACTGATCATGTTCCTCCATCTGTACGTCTCCCTCTGCTTTCGCTCATCTTCTTCTCGACCGTGTTGTATTTGTGATGTGATATTATTACTATTAATATTATTATTATTATTATTATTATTATTATTATTATTATTATTATTATTATTATTATTATTATTATTATTATTATTATTATTATTATTATTATTATTATTATTATTATTATTATTATTATTATTATTATTATTATTATTATTAATAATAATAATAATATTATTTTTTTTTATATTTGTGTATATGTATGTATTTATATGTACAAATAAGTGTTTGTGTGTACTGATGTGGGTGTGTGTACAGATGTGGGTGTGTGTATACCCTTTAAACAATTACAATTATAATTCACTGTTATTGTAATAACAATTAATTATAATTGTAATTGTTTAAATATAAGCATACCCTTTAAACAACACAGCCCTCAACTGCTTCACTATGTTCCTCTGTATGAAGATGAAGAGCAACGGCCTCCCTAAATTTAGAAAGTTTTATCAGATAGACAACTGCTAAAGTAATTCCTCCTATTATGTGTAACGTTGACAATGTTAAATTCAAACGTTATTAAAAAGTGGTTGGATAGGAGGGAGTTTACATGTGACACTAACAGATTATCAGGTTCTACACAACAACGTACCTACACTATTGTCGTTGACAGAGTTTTCTTACTCCACCATGGATAGAAATGAACCTCACAAGAGACAGTCTGCCTGTTCAGCCTTTGTAAAGGGGGAGAGCCGGTACCGCTGTTTACACGGAAGTGCATCCGAGCAGCTCCGCCTTCCTCCTTGTTGCTACTTGTTTTTATTCACATAGAAACAGGGAGGTTACACGATATGGTTCAAAACAAGTTTTTACTTGCGTGTGTGCAGTGATTAGAAATGTACAAGAAAACTGGTTGGACCAGTTTCCTGATGAAGCCGTTGGTTTCAGGAACGTTCTGATCCCGGGTGTGTTCCTGCTTTTTTTTATTTATTTTTTTTTATGCAGCTTGTGAAACATTTTAAAAATACTGACAGTGGGAAAATACAGCAGAAGACAACATGTGATTACTTGTTCATAATTCTAACAGTCATGATCATTTTTCTGACAGTTTAAATGAGCTTTGTGATTGTTTCTAGGTTCTTTATGTTTGTTCCTTTGAGGACAATTTACCACAATGGTAAATCACTGGGGGCCCCTGAGCAAGGCCCTTAACTCCCAATTGCTCCCCGGGGCGCTGCCCTGCTAGCAGCCCAACTGCTCACTAGTGAAACTAGTTGATGGGTTAAAAGCAGAGACTAATTTCGGTGTGCATCATACATACAGCTTGTGCACGATGTCCACACTGACAAGAAAGGGAAGAAAAAAAAAAAAAAAAAAAAAAAAAAGGTATAGAAAATAACTGAGTGAATGAATTGAATCAAGAACCTTTTGCACAGTTCTGCAGTGTTGTGGTTCTTATGTTTGTCTCACAGGTAGAAGGTTCCTGGTCTGAGTTGACCAAGCTGGAATTTTGGATTAAGAACAACCAATTTACTGGTGAACAGAACAGATGATTCACAGCACAGTTTCATCTTAGAAGAACTTCATCAACGATGCTTCAGTGTGTATCAATTATGTCACATCATCCTTCCTCAAGCAGACTTTACTCTGGTCCAGCTGCAGCATTGAGAAGCTTCTTCAGCAGGCAACTGCTGATGTTATCTGGAAGAAACATTTTTATCTTAATGGACATTGTAGCAGGTGTGAGAGATCCAGGAACCTTTGTACAAAACAGCTGGTCTCCCCATCAGGGAACCAAACCCCAGTCTTCTGAGTTTAATAACCATTATTTTGTACAATTATTGTATTTTTTTTTAAAGACCCGGCTGCAGAGGACCATGAAGCCAGTTTGTCAGAACTCCAGTTTGTGCAGCAACAAGTCACATTTGTGGGGCATAAAACCCATTCTGGGTTGTCTCTGCGGAAAAAAGAGCAGAAGCCAATCAGAGACTTCGTTCTTCCACAAGGATGATTCCTGGGAAACAGCATCTGTGACCTCACCAGGACTGCTGCTTGTGGTGCACAAACCATCTTTTTCCTGTGATTATTTATTGTTTGTCAGTGATGAGCATTTGTGGTGTGTTCACTCACTTTTTTTAAAGAAACAATATTGTGGTATTTAGGATAGCCCTCAGCTTTCCTTTTTAAATGTAGTTTTACAAAATAACAAGAAGACCAGAAACCCAGGTGGTTGGACCTCTGATCACACTTGTTTCTCAGAGTTGTCACCACTGGAAGGTTTAGACCCCCTCCAAAAAAAGGACTTTGTACCAAAACCAACATCTCTTTAAATCCCCCAGATGGGACCTGAAAACATCATTAATAAAGTGAAAAAGTCTCACTCCAAATAGCGTTCCAAAGAGGTAGAGCACTTTAAAGAGTGCTACGTAGAACCTCCTTATGCACTGTTCTGTGATGTACCGCAAATGTACCGCGTTCATGTCTCTGCCGAGGCAGCATGTGGTCCTCAGTCAGACGGCCGGCTGAGTCCACGTCAGTCTGATCGTCCTCAACCGTGGGGTTGTGCTGCAGGACCTTCTGGTGAAGTTTCTTTACCTCGTTACACATTTCTTTTTCTCCATCTTGCCTTGCTGCTGTCTGAGTGTTAAATCAAAGAAAAGTGTTTTGGTCTCCCAACCTAATCTGAAAAGCCACCATGCTGACACTTTGTCAGGTTTTTGAAAAACCTGGAAATCACACAGTTATATAGTAATAAAGTTGATGGAATCTGCAGCAGAAAGGTGATGGAGACACAGACGGGTGATGGGTGGAGTCTTTGCTACAGTCAATCTGTGTCAATAGGTGTGTCTAAGATCATGGAAAAGTTAAAGTGGAAGTAAACATATCTGACACAACAGGGTTGAAGCTGCCGGTGAGGTGAGACCCGAGGACGAAGGACAGCTGCTGTTAACCGGATCGTTACTTCAAACTTGATTTCACTCGTCAACTTTGTCTTTTGACTCAAACACGTGAAGGTAGAAACTTCTGCTCACTTCTGATTTACCTGCAGACTTTGATCAATCTTGTGTCTGAAGACAAATCTACATGATTGGTAGATGACAGTATTTTTATTGGTTTTATTATTGATCAAAAACGCCGTGCTGAACAGTTGATGATCAGTTTTCTTCATAAAACAAACTTTGTGTTTTTTTATTTCCTGGAGTGAAGCTGTCCTCTCCAGCATTAAAGTCAGACTGCTGTTTCCTGTGGAGCCTTTCAAAATAAAGTGTGGTTCCTGGAAGAAGTTGTTCTTTGCTGCTTGTGTAACTGTTGTGTGATGAGGCTTTAAAAGGAGGAAATGTGTCTCTGCAGGACAGTTTGACCTTTGAGCTTCTTCACATTTACAGCAACCAGACTGACGTAGAGGCCGAGTCTCCTTCAGCTTCTTCAAGATTTTCAACTTTGTGTTTCTGCAGTAAAAACTCTGTTGTTCACACAATTGTATGTTTTTAATCTTTGAACAGAAAACCAGAAAAGGCCCTGAGTGAAGCTTCAAAGCAGGTAGGATGAGCAGATCCGGCTGTAGAAGAGACTTCCTCAACCTCCCACTGTTTCCTGACTGCATTCAAGTGACACTGATATAAAAACAACAGAGAGGAGCAAACCAGTGCAGGAGCAGCTGGTCTTTGTACAACACCAGTGATGTGTGTTTCCTCTGCAGATGAAGGTGTGTGTGTGAGCTGATGTGCACGTGAATTCAGCAGAATGGACCAGTGTGAGGACAGAGAGGACGGAGTCCGTCCCTCTAAAACCCCTCTGTGTGGGGAACATGAGAGTCGGAGCAAAGCTCAGAAGTGAGACGAGCATCTCCAACTGTCCACGACTCTTCTGCATGTCAGAGCTGAAAACTCACATCAGCAAACGTCATTATTACAGGAATGAACCTGGACCTGGACCTGGACTTGAACCTGGACCTGGACCTGGACCTGGACCTGAACCTGGACCTGGACCTGGACCTGGACCTGAACCCAGCTGTCTGTCCTTGAAGAGTGACTGGTCAGTGTTCCGGCCTATTGACTTTAAAGCAGACCAACGTTCTGCTGTAAAGAGGTGAGTGTATCTAAACTCTGATTTATGTTCAAAACTTATAAAATAGACTAAATATTTTTATTTTGGATTATTTGTTATTCATAAAAAAAGAAAATGTGAACTTTGAACTCTTTATTCTTCCATCAGGGTCCATCAGAAAAGAGACTCTCTTGAACATGAATCCAGCTGTTTGTCCTTGAAGAGCGACGACTCAGATAAAAGATTTATTGACTTTAAAGGAGACCAACTGTCTTCTTCAGAGAGGTGAGATGTATTTAAATGCATTAAATGTATTTAAATTAGTCCTCATGTTCAGGAATGTCCACATGTTTCTTCTTGAGCAGATCCATGTAGTCCTGGACCCCTTTGGTCCTCCATCACCTGATGGTGATCTGAGCTTCCTCCTCATAGATCTTCAACTCCTGTCTTGAGCTTTTTCCCAGAAAAATCTGGAGGTCTTACCTTCCAGATAACTGATCCTGATGATGCTCCAGAGTTAATCAGCTAGTTTATGTCTCCATCAGTTGTCCATGTTCTAGATGTTGTTGTAACTTTTCTTGCAGCAGAATTGGATCTTGTAAATCTGTGAATCAGCAGAGCTCTCATTGAGGTCACATGTACGTTCTCAGTGGGACCAGCAGGACCAGTAAACCTTCACCACCACAGCCAGTCCTCTGATTGACTGTCCTCATCCAAACATGTCTTCATGGACCTTCAGCTTGTGTTTGTCTCTGTGTGGACAGACATGATGTGAGCTAATTCTTCATGATTACTCCACAGATTGGACCAGCAGAGCTCAGAGCCTCCCAGTGGTCCGTCTGTCCAGCAGCATCAAACACAGCTGGACTCCATTATTCTGGTCTGTACATGAACAACAACTGCTTCTCCATCTGTTGTGTCGGTGTTCATCTCCAGCTGCTCTTTGTAGACCAGTGGACTGTCAATCTGTCCAACATGGATCTGATGTTTGTCTCCATGGTTTCAGTCTGATTCTGTCATTCATGTGGTCTTCTGTTCCAGCTGCTGGAGGACAACATTGTCATGTTTGTGAAGAACGAGCTGAAGAAGATCAAGAGGGGTCTGAGTCCAGATTACCCAGAATCCCTGGAGAATCTGTTGGAGGGTGAGGAGGAAGAACAGAGGAGGAGCAGAGAGGCATTTGTGAAGATCACAGTGAACTTCCTGAGGAGAATGAAGCAGGAGGAGCTGGCTGAGCGTCTGCAGAGCAGTAAGAGGATTTCTCTGAACATTTAATCTGCTGGATAAATGACCCAGGAAGTCTCAGGAGATGAACAACATTCACAGATCAGCCACATTAAAACCACTGAGAGATGAGGTGAGGAACCAGCACCCCCTACAGGAGCATCCTCCCTGTACGGGACAGCAGTGGACCTCAATAAATATGTTTAACCCACCAACGCCACCAGATAACTGGAAGATTTTAGTCCTGGTGTTCCTCTTCCAGGAATCCTGGTGAACTCCAGATTGTCTTGATGGCTCTACAGAATATTGATCAGATCATTTTCCAGTGTCTTCAAATCCAAAACCTGCAAATTCCACTTCACACAGACCAACAACAACAACAAGAACACAACAACCCACAAACCCACACCCCATCTAGGCTCTACTGCCAACATCCTGGTCTTAGAACCTCCAGGACCCCCAGATGTTCTTGTCACGTCCATGTCCTGAATGTTCAGAGGTGTTTTGGTGGTAAAAGTGATTCTAGTCAGTATTGGACAGCTCATCGTAAAGTTCTAGTTGATCAGTGTCTGTTCAAACCTGGTTCTTTAGGAGAATTAAGTTGTTCTGTGAACTTTTTAAAACACTAATTGTTTTTTGTTTTTTTCATGTGTATTCAGATGTTTCTGCTGCAGTTTGTCAAAAGCGACTGAAGTCTAAGCTGAAGGAGAAGTACCAGTGTGTGTTTGAGGGGGTTGTTAAAGCAGGAAACCCAACCCTTCTGCAGCAGGTCTACACAGAGCTCTACATCAAAGAGGGAGGGACTGGAGAGGTCAACCATGAACATGAAGTCACACAGATTGAAGCAGCATCCAGGAGACCAGACAGAGCAGAAACCACCATCAGACAGGAAGACGTCCTGAAACTCCCACCTGGAAGAGATGAACCAATCAGAACCGTGATGACGAAGGGAGTGGCCGGCATCGGGAAAACCGTCTTAACACAGAAGTTCACTCTGGACTGGGCTGAAGGCAGAGCCAACCAGGACATCCGGTTCATGTTTCCATTCACCTTCAGAGAGCTGAATGTGCTGAAAGAGAGAAAGTTCAGCTTGGTGGAACTTGTTCATCACTTCTTCACTGAAACCAAAGAAATCTGCAGCTTTGAAGACTTCCAGGTTGTGTTCATCTTTGACGGTCTGGATGAGTGTCGACTTCCTCTGGACTTCCACAACAATGAGGTCCTGACTGATGTTAAAGAGTCCACCTCAGTGGACGTGCTGCTGACAAACCTCATCAGGGGGAACCTGCTTCCTTCTGCTCGTCTCTGGATCACCACACGACCTGCAGCAGCCAATCAGATCCCTCCTGAGTGTGTTTCCATGGTGACAGAAGTCAGAGGGTTCACCAACCCACAGAAGGAGGAGTACTTCAGGAAGAGGTTCAGAGATGAGGAGCAGACCAGCAGGATCATCTCCCACATCAAGACATCACAAAGCCTCCACATCATGTGCCACATCCCAGTCTTCTGCTGGATCACTGCTACAGTTCTGGAGACAGTCCTGGAAACCAGAGAGGGAGGAGGTCTGCCCAAGACCCTGACTGAGATGTACATCCACTTCCTGGTGGTCCAGACCAAACTGAAGAAGGTCAAGTATGACAGAGGAGCTGAGACAGATCCACTCTGTAGTCCAGAGAGCAGGAAGATGATTGAGTCTCTGGGAAAACTGGCTTTTAAGCAGCTGCAGAAAGGAAACCTGATCTTCTATGAGTCAGACCTGAGAGAGTGTGGCATCGATATCAGAGAAGCTTCAGTGTACTCAGGAGTCTTCACACAGATCTTTAAAGAGGAGAAACACCTGTACCAGCACAAGGTGTTCTGCTTCATCCATCTGAGTGTTCAGGAGTTCCTGGCTGCTCTTCATGTCCATCGGACCTTCATCAACTATGGAGTCAACCTTCTGGAAGATCAAAAAAACATCTTCAGAAGGATTATAACAAGAGAAGAGACTCTTTTCTATCAGACTGCTGTGGACAAGGCCTTACAGAGTCCAAACGGACACCTGGACTTGTTCCTCCGATTCCTCCTTGGTCTTTCACTGGAGACCAACCAGACTCTCCTGCGAGGTTTGTTGAAACCAAAACAAGGAAGTTCACAGAATCATCAGAAAACTATCAAATACATCAAGAAGAAGATCAGTGAGGATCTGTCTGCAGAGAAAAGCATCAATCTGTTCCACTGTCTGAATGAACTGAATGAAGGTTCTCTGGTGGAGGAGGTCCAACAGTCCCTGAGGTCAGGACGTCTGACCACAGATGAACTGTCTCCTGCTCAGTGGTCAGCTCTGGTCTTCATCTTACTGTCATCAGAAGATGATCTGGAAGTGTTTGACCTGAAGAAATACTCTGCTTCAGAGGAGGTTTTCCTGAGGCTGCTGCCAGTGGTCAAAGCCTCCAAGAAAGTTCTGTGAGGACAAACACAGACACATCTGTTTTAATTACAATCAAATGTTGTGTTCATGGAGAAAATCAGTTCAGTTCACTGTTCAGCTGAGTTCAGGTTCATGTAGGACCAGTTCTCCACAATAATTCATCTCAGGAAAACTTTACATGAAGACAAATGCAGCGATCACTTTGATCAAGACTGTAGTGCAGCGATACTTAATGATCAATAGTTGAATTAATCAGTATTCGTTAAAACTATATGATTTATTTATTTGTTTGAATGACAAAATCAAAGTTTAAATGACATAAATATTTCTCTTTTTATCTCCTCTGCAGGTTGAGCGGCTGTAACCTCTCAGAGGAGGTCTGTGCAGGTCTGTCCTCAGTTCTCAGCTCTCAGTCCTCCAGTCTGACAGAACTGGACCTGAGTTACAACCACCTGCAGGATTCAGGACTGGAGAAGCTGTGTCCTGGACTGGAGAGTCCACACTGTAAACTGGAGTCTCTCAGGTCAGAATCCCTCAAGTGTTGAACTGCTGACCATTACAACTGTGGTTTATGTTGAATCCAAGTAGATGGTACCGACTGTCCAGACCTCTGCAGCTGCTGCACCTTGTGACGGTGCTGCAGTCTGTAGTCCTGAGCCGGTAGTTCAGAGTATCTGAGTGACGGTGCCGCTGCAAACCCAGCCGGAAGCTTGTCCATTCTGCTCAGCATGACTGAGCCACAGCTCACAGCCAGTGGATCCTGGTTCTGAGGGGAGGTGACTGATGACGTGGGGCTCGTTACTCTCTTGCTGCCGTCACTCAAAGCCTCCAGTGGCTACGTGGTGTTCAGCTGGTCTGTTACGGTTGTAGCTGCTGCTGAAGTTTGACTGTGTAGACATTTATCTGCATAGAATGACTTCGTCACCACTTCAGGTACCTCATCTCCAGGCTGGAGGCTGTCCAGCACATGTCTCTGCAGGTCATAGGTCACCCAGCAGGGACTGCAGGTCGGGTCAAAGGGAAGTACCTGCCACTGATGTCCTTCAGGAGGACGATGGGTCTGCAGATCCCACCACAGGAACCTCAGTAGGGACTTATCTTCTGAGAGCAGCTTCTTCATTTGAATCCACTCCACTGCAGACTCAGCTTAGGTCAAACACACAGACATGTAACTCCAAAGACTGTCCATCACCATGGAAACAGCCAGCAACAATCCTCAGGAAAGACAAACAAGTGTGAATACAAACACTTTCACATTTTACCAGCTATATAAATAATATCGTGTCTGGTGTAAAATAAAGAGTTGATTGTCGATGCACTAATATTGACAGCAGTTTTTATTCATAAATGTAAAAACACTCATGTAGACGTGAACTGTAACGAACAGCTCTGAGCTGCTGGCGGTGCAGCGATCTGATTGGTTAGTTCACCTGTCACTCAGCAGACCTTTGAACAGGGATGTTTTAGGATTTTAAAGTGTGTTAGTGTGAAGTTCATGTGAGGGTTCATGTCTGACCTGCATTAGACATCAGTCACCGCGTTCTGTTGGAGAACCAGTTGGTTTCTGATGGTTTTACAACAAGTTGAATTTATCAGTATTTATTGAAATCAAAAATCATTATTTTTTTATTTAATGATATAATAAGCTTTTAAATAACCTCATTATTTCCGTTTTGTCTCATCTGCAGGTTGAGTGGCTGTAACCTCTCAGAGGACGTCTGTGCAGGTCTGTCCTCAGTTCTCAGCTGTCAGTCCTCCAGTCTGACAGAACTGGACCTGAGTAACAACCACCTGCAGGATTCAGGACTGAAGAAGCTGTGTCCTGGACTGGAGAGTCCACACTGTAAACTGGAGTCTCTCAGGTCAGAATCCCTCAAGTGTTGAACTGCTGACCGTTATAACTGTGGTTTATGTTGAAGGATTGTTGGAGAGAGAATTGTAATAATTGTAACTGGGTTCAGATCGGGTTGAAGCCTGCAGACAGTCGTCACAACTGTGTTGGTGATGATGAGGAGAAGGGCTCCACCAAGTCCAAATACGTTTCTATTTGTACTTTAGTCAGTTTCAAGTTGTTTCAGTGATCGTTGGTGGTTTTTTTCTTTCTTTAACTGAAGAGCATCAACAAGTTTGTCCACATGTGAACATCTCTAAGCTTCTTGGAAACACGGACGCTGTTTGGTGGAGAAAAAAGTCCCAAAGTAAAATGTTTATTTCCCTGAAATGAACCTCATTAACGTGACCTTTAACCACAGCTGACTTATCTGACTATAAAACTAACTAAATTGTTGAGGACAGACACGTCAACCATGGAGTGTGATGTCACATGTCCAGGTCACATGATGTTCTTCACACGTCTCTCTCCATGTCTGGATGCTGTCGGCCTCAGCAGCAGTGGGACTCTCTGTATGTTGATGTTCATCCACCAGTTTAGTTCAGACTGAAACGTCCCAACAACATTTGTCTGATTGGGGTGAATTACAGTGTTTCTTCTGATCCTCTGACTGGTCCTTCAGCGCCACCATCAGGTGAACACGAGGACAGAGTCAGCTTCAGTTTCAGAGCAGTTCTCTCAGAGTATCTGCATGTGTGTTGTGTTGTGTGTCTGCAGGCTGTCAGGCTGTCTGCTCACGTCGGACGGCTTTGCTTCTCTGGTCTCAGCTCTGAGCTCCAACCCCTCCCTTCTGAGAGAGCTGGACCTGAGCTACAACCATCCAGGAGAGTCAGCAGTGAAGCTTCTGTCTGCTGGACTGGAGGATCCACGCTGGAGACTGGACACTCTCAGGTATGGACACAGCTGCTGCAGACTCACGTGTCTGATGGAGGAGGACATCTCCGTCTTTCACTCACATATGTCGTTGTGTAAAGCTCTGTCAGCTTCTGCTTCAGCTTCTGGTGCTGCAGCAGAGCTGATAGATGCAGTTCACAACTGTGAGGCGTTATGACTCAGTAAACATACTAGAACCACAGCAGTGAGGTTTTCAGGCCCATCACAGTACAACAGCAGCTGCACCTTCACTCATCCATGACGTGGTCTCCTCCTCCTCCTGGTTCAACACAGATGAAACCAAATGAAAAGAACCACTTCAAACTGTGCTGGAACGTGATGACCACAAGACAGGACTTTAGAGATGCATGGGTCCGAGTGTGGGACGGTTCCTTCATCAGTGTAGAACAATGTGTGTGTGAGAGCCATGAAATGTTCATGTTTGCTGAGAGAGACTGTGCTGGTCTGACCCTCCTCCTCCTTTCAGGGTGGAGCCTGCTGGACAACGATGGTTGAGACCAGGTCTGAGGAAGTGTAAGTGTGTTTTGATTTCATTCACACGTTCAACCATCTTCACACTGTCACATCACTCATTCATGAGTCCATCGATGATCAATGACAGATCAATAATAACTGCAGCTGGGTGGTGTTTGTTCTCTCCATCAGATTCCTGTCAACTCTCCATCGACACAAACACAGTCCACAAACACATCAAAATGTCTGACAACAAAAGGAAGATGACGCGTGTGAAGGAGGATCAGTCGTATCCTGATCATCCAGACAGGTTTGATTACTGGGATCAGCTGCTGTGTAGAGAAGTTCTGACTGGTCGCTGTTACTGGGAGGTCCAGAGGAGTGGAGATGTTGAGATATCAGTGAGTTATAGAAGAATCAGAAGGAAAGGAAAGTCTGGTGACTGTGTGTTTGGAGGGAACGATCATTCCTGGAGTCTGTTCTGTTTTGATGATGGTCGGTACTCCGTCTGTCACAATAACAGAGAGACATCTTCCTCCTCCTCTTCCTCAGTCTCTGACAGAGTAGCCGTGTATGTGGACGTTCCTGCTGGAACTCTGTCCTTCTACAGCGTCTCCTCCGACAGACTGATCCACCTCCACACCTTCAACACCACGTTCACTGAACCTCTTTATCCTGGGTTCAGGTTCTGCTTCAGGTCTGGTTCTTCAATGTCTCTGTGTTCAGTTTAGTATCAGGAGTCTCCTCCTGTCAGAGAAACTGTCTCTGTTGGATAGATAGTTCAGTCTCTACATGTCTGTCTCTGTTTTCATCAGAACACATCAATCAAATGTTTGTGAAACGGTTCTGAATGATTCCTTGGAAACTTCTTCCTCTTCCGGTCCTTTAACGATGGAAGCTGCCGTTATTCCAGGATCCATATGTTGTTTTTCCGTCTGTTTCCCGTCAGAGCTTCCCAGTGAACACCAGCATGTTTTTTCTCTGCAGCTCAGTTCAGCTGAGATCATTCAGTTGGTGTCAGCTGCAGTTAGTTTGCTGCACATGTGACAAACGGTGACATCAGAGAGGAACCACTGAGCTGCAATCAGCCCAGATGACGTTCCAGCTGCTGACAGATCCGAGCACAGGTCTGGTGAGCAGCCAGGGTTCATCCTGGTCTGTATTCACACCACTTCCTGTTCCAACCATGACACCACTACTGGACTGTCAGTTTTCGGTCGTGGTCGAGTGTTTGTTTATGTGTGAACTCTCACCCAGATGAATCAAATGATCCATCCGTTATCTAGAACTGCTTCTTCATGTTCAGGGTCACGGGGGTCGGCCTTGTTGGTGTTCAACTGAACTGTGATGATGTTTATGTCCATTTGTCAGTAGAAGCAGAAATCAACAACAGTAATGTGCTTATATGGTTCCTAGACTGAGAAGAACTGGACAGAACCTCCTGACGTCGTCTGTAACCTTGTTTTCACTTCTCATTTTCTCACTTAATGATTCAGTGAGTCAAGAAAACTGTTTGCAAAAAGGATTTTGTTTTTTTTGTTGTTTTTTTTTGTGCTTCGTACTGAATACTGAATACTTCTTCCAAATCTGTATTTCTGTAAAATACCAAATATAAGCAACTGTTTTCCTCTGTCCAAAGCAGTTTCAGCATCTGGAGTCCAGACTGCAGCTCAGTGAGGTGGTTTTGTGGATAACTGAACAATATTAAACTGTTTATGATGTGGTCACATGAGTGTTGGTTTGTCTTGAACACACTTAGATACAGACAACCAAAATAAAATGGAACTCACTGTATCATTGTTCAGATCGCTTCCATGGGAAGCATCTTTAGGATTTCAGCAGTGGTTCAGGCGGAGCGGTCCAACCCGGTCAACGATTTGTCCGTCAAAGGCGGCAGGGCTGGGGCAATTTTGCCTCAGGATGATCAGTCACCAGGTCTTTGTCCTCTGCTGATAATCACGTGTAGAATCCTGTTTATGACGCGTGACGTGGGAATGATCTGTGTTAAATAAATATGGTACCCACGAGCTCCGTTTAATAAAGTTTATTAAGCTGTACAGCTGAGAGTCACACAGTTAGCAGAGTAAGTCCGCCTTGATTTTTTTACACATAGTTCTTATACTTTTGTACATCTTTGTACACTATCAGGGTTTCGTTCTCTCCCACCCAGTTCCCTCCTTACTGCTTATCTGCAACAGCTGCTTGACTTATGGCTACTTCTGCAAAACATCTCCATAATTGGTTAGTACAGGATAGTAGTCAAAGTCACGCTTATTGTCAATTCTACCACATGTGAGGTACATACAGAAAATCAAAATTACATTATTCTAAAACCCTTGGTGCTGCACAATAGATAAATTACTCTAAAGAGAAAGTGCAAATTTAAACTCTAAAAGAAACAAGTAATATGACCCTAGGTTTAAGAGCCAAGGGCAATAAAATTACTTGGCTTGGAGAGTGTTCAGCTTCCTGACGGCCTGGTGGATGAAGCAGTCCTGCAGTCCGCAGGTTCTGGTCCTGGAGGGGGCAGCCTCCTCTGTGATGGCAGCAGACTGAAGAGGTTGTGTGAAGGGTGTGTGGGGTATTTCATAATAGAGTTGAACATTTCAACAAAGTAACCGACTCTTCAGTCGTTACTTTGTTGAAATGTTCAACTCAACAATTAGAAATTATTCCACCATATTAAGACATATTATCTAGTTATGTTATGTTATATAAAATTTGGAAGTCAAAGCAAATCAATGCTCATTGAAACAGAACACAGAAGAGGGCGCTGTTGCTGTGTTTGGGAACGTGCACATGTTATCTTGGTCTTGAGACAATCAGTTCCCTCAATCAGATGCATATGGATCTAAATACTTACTTGGTCATGTAGCCTTGGAACGTCATCAAAGACACCTGATCTCCCCGATGACATCACAGAACAGTGCATAAAAAGGTTCTACATAGCACTCATTAAAGTGCTCTAAAGAGAACGTTTTGGTCATTCCTTCCTCTTTTCACAAACAGCTGCATGAAAACCTCCAGTCAAGGTGCACTGAGTCGTTTTGAAGATAACTGGCAGCTGCATGTGTGATGTTTTCCAGGTTTGCACCGGAAAGATCCAGAAGAACACTTAACAAAGAACTGTGGATCAACAAGACGCTGGACTAAGAGACACTGTGAAAGAAAAAGACGAGTAGAGCAGCTTGTTCTGTCTCACGTTGTCAACATCTTTACTCAACAGTGATTTTACCTGCTATAAGATATAACTTTGTTTGGAAGAGATGAGGTGAAAGCAGCAGAAGTGATCTGTTGACCGTCGTCTGAAATGAAGGACTCTGTGTTACCATGATGACTGAAGACGGATGTAGGAACTGGGTGACATCAGCAGTGGTTGCAGCAGGACAAAAGCTGAGTTCAGGTCATTTTGAATAATAGTCTGTCGACAGGCAGGAGCAACTGTGTGAAATGGTCCTACTGTGTCCAGAGCCGGTGTTTTCCATGGGCCATCTGCCAGAGGAAGTGATTGCCGGGGAGCAGGATGAGGGATGACCATCTTATATTTCACCTGGTAAAAGGTAGGTGAAGTTATGTAAACCTGCACTTGTGATTCCATGTTTGTCCACCAGCAGAGGTCACGCAGGTCAGACCTCTGTTTCTAGTCAACCAATAAAGTGTCTTCCAAGACATATAGATTAGTTCAGCACTGGCGTATAATAATATACAAGATGAGCTTTTGTTCATCTTGATTCAATCTGGAGGGATGTTGCAGTGTGGAGGCAGAATCTCCAATAACCATCCCCTGCTGTCAAATATGAGTGTCCAGCATTTCAGCACTGGACAGCAACCATTAATAAAAGCTTATCAGCAGCATTACTAACCCTCTTCATCTTCCTCCTCCTCTTCCTTACAAAAACATTATAACTTATTTAATAATTATTATGTATTTCCCATATTGATCATATATGCCCAATAATAAAGCAAACAGGTGGAGTCAGAAGATGGATCAGCTCTCTCGATCAAACAAGCTGTAGAAATCCTCGTTAGTATAGTGGACAGTATCTCTGCCTGTCATGCAGAAGACTGGGGTTTGATCCCCCGACGGGGAGATTAGCTGTTTTTCTCAATCGTTTCTGGATGGCTGATAACAAGATCTAAAGGTTTCAGTCAGACACCATCAGCAGTTTCCTGCTGAAGAAGCTTCTCAATGCTGCAGCTGGACCAGAGTAAAGACTGCTTGAGGAAGGATGATGTGACATAAGTGATAGACACAAAATCCCAGAATATAACTGTCTAAACTAAATAAATAAACTGTGTTATTTACCTTTACATTAATTTTAACAAGTTCTTCACTGGAAAAATCACACCATACATGTTTTTGCTGTTTGCTTTAGATCAGCAACACAGAACCGTTGCAGTGTCATCGGCATCCGTCTGCACTGATCTCTGCAAAACAGAGAGAAGGATGTTCCACCCACCACATGTGCTTGTGTGAAGTCTCCAAAAACGTAACTTGGCATTAGAATATGAACTTGGGTAAGTCTGGTACAACTATGTCAGGTTTAAACAACCTCTACATTTATTAAACACACAATAAGAAAGAAAGACAAAGTCAGTAAGTTTTTCATTCATCATCATGGAGGACAGACAGAGAACTCAGCCACATCTCCTGCTCCCGTCTCGGTCCGCACCCCCCATCTGATGGCCTCTTAAGGCTTTTTTTTAAAAAAGGATGTCACAAATGACACGGAGATAAGCAACTTGTACAAGATATATTCTCTGACGTGTACAATCATGTTATAAGACGAGCAGTATACAGTGCGTAAAATAACAATGAGATGAAACAAAAAGTGTGTTAAAGATTAACCCTATCAAACTACAACCAATAAACTTGAGGACAAACAGTGGTCCTCAGTGCAACAAAAAGTAGACCATGTCTGAGACTGTTACACATATTTTGGAGACTGCAGCAAAACACTGTAACAGACATGTGTGAACTGTAAACATGCGAAAGCAACCGGAGTAGCTCAGCTGGTAGAGCATTGGACTTTTATTCTGAAGGTAAACATAGAGACATCCATACAGACAGGTGGATGTAAACACTGGGATTAAAAGTCTGATGCTCACAGAAGTAATTATGTGAAGTGAACTTTATTTTTCCCTATTGGCTTACTTGGTTGTATGTCAAAGCCTAATCGGGATTTTCTTTGGGTTAATTGGTTGAAATATTGTTTGTTCTTCATTAATTGGATTAGGTGAAGAAGATCTCTCCGCGGAAGAAATTTTTCAGATTGTCAGGATGGCCGAGTGGTCTAAGGTGCCAGACTCAAGGACGGCTTCCTTCAGCTTCACTGAGGATTCTGGTCTCCCGATGGAGGCGTGGGTTCAAATCCCACTTCTGACAATGATTTTAACACACATGCAGACAAATCATGTGTAAAGTTCTTTCTGTGAAGTGGTGGCCTAGTGGTTACAGTGGTGCGCTTCGGCGTGGAGAACCCAGGTTCAAGCCCTGGGGGCCCCTGAGCAAGTCCCTTAACTCCCAATTGCTCCCCGGGCGCTGGTTCTAGCAGCCCCACTGCTCACTAGTGAAACTAGTTGATGGGTTAAAAGCAGAGGTCCAATTTCGGTGTGTATCATACATACAGCGTGTGCATGATGTATGTACTGACTAGAATAATGAAATTAAGTAATGAAAATAATCTAACTGCAGCAGGTTAGTTAACAGGACATCTCTGTTCATGCTCACTTTACTTAACTACTTCTGCTCATTAAAATCATGTTTACTGATTTTAATTAAAAATAATATGACAACGGAATATCAAAAGTAAATAAATTGGTTTTGTCCCAGATTGAGTGAAAGCTAAACTGTGTTTGGTAGTAGACCGAATAAAGCTGTTAAAATTAATAAAATGTGCAGATGGAGACTCTCACACTCAGGTGCAGGAACTGTCAGAACCTGGTTTATTTTCTGCTTTGACAGTGTTTACATGAGAGTCGTAACCTTCTTTTTTTAGGAGCAGTGCCATGGGGTCTGCTTACAAACCAGGTTGGAACAGCAACAGAGATGAACGAGTACAAGTTCACACAAAGTTATGAACATTATACTTAAGCATAAGTGACAAATCTACTGAAAGCAGAAATATCATGTTTTGTGTACGGGTATGTGTGAGATATGAAAATGTGTGCATGATGGTGGTGAAGCACATGAACAGAACTGTCTTTTATAAAGACATTTAGATACCACAGAATATAATTTTCCTTATTCCAGCAAATGTGCATATTCCGGTTTGCAGGTAAGTACAAAATGCACTTTGGCTGCACATAATGCAAAATGTAAGATAATATATTTATGACAAAGGCAATAAAAAAGGCCATCAAATGAAAGAAGCTAAAAGATTTACCAGATGCATTTCAATTAAAACTAAAAATACAACAGTCAGAGGTATTTGAATGATTTCTGTCCTTGTACTGTATCTGTAGTATCTGGATGTAGATCCATGAGAAACAACCTTGGATCCACATGTGTTGATTGTGAGGTGAATTTTTCAACTGACTGAGTCTGAGGTGTCTGAGTCTGAGGTGAGTTGGTGCTGCCTCCAGGACCGTTAATGACACATTTGAACCAGTCAGGAGTGACGACAAAGACATAAACTGTCTGGATCTGCAGATTTGATTTAAAATGCAAAGTGTCAAAAGTACTGCACTTTGTTCTTTTTGCTGATGATACAAAGATTTTCTGTGAAGAAGACAGGTTATGGACGAAATTATGTCAGTGCTTTGATATAAATAAACTATCATTAATTTCAAATAACGTGAGTTAAGACAGTGGGAGTTACAGTTCTGATCCCACCTGGAAAAAAGTTATGGTCCTGCTGTCAAATATGAGTGTGGGAGTGTCCAGCATTTCAGCACTGGACAGCAACCATTAATCAAAGCTTATCAGCAGCACTACTAACCCTCTTCAACTTCCTCCACCACTTCCTTAAAAAAACATTGTGCCGAAAAAAGAGACATTTTTGACAGGTCAAAAGAACAAGGAACTGTAACAGGTCTAGGTGTAGGTGGCTGAGCACTGCCTGCACAAAAGAGAGGTCAAATAATTTATTTGGTTATTTATTTTGCATATTGATCATATATGGTCAACAATAAAACATACTGTTAACGTGTTAATATGTTAAAGGGCAGATAACTGAACAGAAAAGACAAAGTTGTGGACAGTTTTCAAATATGGCATTGGATAAATACCAGACTGAATAGAAACAGAAAATTCAACCAGGTGAGTGTTTTACAGCAGAAACAGGACCCACCCTGCTCATCCATGTAACTTTAGTGGACAGCTGCTCCTTGTCAGTGATAAAGTGGCAGGTGACTGCCAGATGTGTGTCCATGTGTGTTCTTCATGGACTACAGCACATGTGTCAGAGCCTCGGATGTCACGAGGACGTCACTAAATTCAGGACTGTTCCAGACGCAGACTTAACCATCTGAAGATGTACCAAACGTGTCGCAGCCCACGGATCCACGAAACGAGACTGAGTCTGTCGGTTCTCAAAACACACTAAAAAAAAATCAGAAAGATGTTTTTTTTTTTTTTTTTTTTTTTTTCTTCCCTTTCTTGTCAGTGTGGACATCATGCACACGCTGTATGTACGATGCACACCGAAATTAGTCTCTGCTTTTAACCCATCAACTAGTTTCACTAGTGAGCAGTGGGGCTGCTAGCAGGGCAGCGCCCCGGGGAGCAATTGGGAGTTAAGGGCCTTGCTCAGGGGCCCCCAGTGATTTACCATTGTGGGCAGCCCTGGGCTTGAACCTGGGTCCTCCACACCCAAGCCCACCACTGTAACCACTAGGCCACCACTACCACTCCCCCATTGTCTTCAGGAAATGAGAGCCATCACAGAGAATGATGCTGCAAAGATGCAGCAGAGATGCAGAAGGACAAAGATCCAACAGACGAACATATTACATTAATAAGATGTGTTGAACAATGGAGCAGAAACTCATCCTTTTAAAAACAAGATGCACGCTCCAAAACTCCTGTCCTGAGTATCTTTTACTTCCAGATTTGTAATTGAGTTATAGACAGTATTTTAAAATATTTTATTGAAAAGAAGGAATATATTTTCATTAAATAGCTAAAACTGATAGCCTTATGAAGCTGATTTAATTCAAAGTTCAGCTCTGAAGAT